>CM049858.1:9044344-9644344 GCA_027422415.1 Schizothorax lantsangensis
GTATAAACAGTTTAAGTTATTTAAAAAAAATTAAGTTATTCTTTAAATCCTTGTGAAATAGAAGTGTTCTTAATTGTAATTAATGTGCGTTTGTTGTCTACTTCAAATCTTAAAAGTATAGTATTATACAACTGTACATGGAGATAAAATATGATTGAATTAAAGGCCAATTAAGAACACTTTTATGGTACTTTTAAGTATGTTTCTTAACACGCTTCTTAAAAAGGTGCATGCCATACAAATTTGAAATGAAACGTTTTACTAAAAAGGTTTATATTCAATAAAAAAATATAGTACAAAAACGTTTTACTATAAATTAAAGGTTTTAGTGTATAAATTTTAAATCATTATGTTTTTGTCATACTTTCAAGAAGTACACTTATTAACATACCAAAACATATACTTGATTCATATTTTAACTGTAGAGTGTTAATTGAAATTACATTTAAATATAAATGTTTTAATATTATATAATACATTTATGGTCCCACTTTATATTAGGTGGCCTTAACTACTATGTTACTTACATTTAAATTAATCATTTGGTACAATGCACTTATTATGTACATACATGTTTTTACATTGTACTTATACTTTTAAAAATACCTATATATAATTACATCTGTAATTCATTTCTGTAATTACATTTATAATTAACACTGTTGACCCATTCCTTACACCTAAACCCACCCTTAAACCTACCCATACCACCAAACCTGTCCCTAACCTTACCTGTATCCCACCTCAATAGCAGCAGAAGTGTTTTGCAATACAACATGAACACAATAAGTACATTGTACTTATTTTTTGATGTAAGTACATAGTAGTTAAGGCCACCTAATATAAAGTGTGACCACATTTATATGTTTTAAATGTACTAAATTGTCATTATTACAAATGTGTAATTTCAAATACAAAAACAATTTAGGTGGGTAAAAAAAATTATTCTTTCAAATAATTACATCTAGTATAAATTTAAACTATAATACATTTTCATTAAATTGTAGATAACATAATATAGATATCCAAAACCATTACATTTTGTTCACACTTAAGTGGGCAGCGTGCTGACATACAGCCCCATTGCGCTTCGGGTGTCCCGTGTTCGAATCCTGTCATGTCTGATCTGTCCTATCACAATAAAGGCAAAAATGCCAAAAAAAAAAAAAAAAAAAAAATTTCTGCAATTAGTACCTTTTTCAAAAGTATGCTACAGGTATATAGTACTTCTTTTTTACAAAGGAAAATTACCACTATTTGTTTCCACTGAAGTTTATTAAAAAAACACCTTAACACTCTCAAATTCTCAAGGCAAGGAAGAACTGTGAAACTAGTCCAATGACACATTCTGTAGGAAAATGAATGATCAAATAAAAAGCAATTTCATTGCAAAACCACATTGTACAGTAGCTTAATTTTAGGGTAGCAGTAAAATGCATTGTGAATATTCAATATATGACCCTGCCCTAGCCGTTGTTCCAAATCATCCTTCTTACTGTATGCCGTTTTAAGAGATTATTGAGTGTTACATTTATTCATATAATAATTTTTGGTAATCACTTTAATTTTTAATTTAACAATACTATAGTAATAATACTAACTTATGCATGATTACAAGTATCTAGCACTAAACAAAACTCTAATCCTAAACCTATAGTAAGTACACACTCTTAATTACTATTGCTCAGTACTCACTAATTACACTGCAACACGGACACATTAAAAGAAAGTGTGACTCAATATTTTATTAAGGCCTGTGAACACATGGAAAAAGCTGCAGATTCTAATCTGAGTAATTAGTAAACATCTGCTTACCTTTCTTGAGTTTGCGTACGGCGAGCATGCAGTGGCTGGGGGAGAGATCCCATATGCGCAGGGTCTTATCTTCGCTCACAGTGGCACACAGTGGCAGATGGGGGTGAGTGGCAAGACCCCAGACCTCGCCCTCCATGTGACCCTAAATACAGCACACACACACACACACATTATTTAATATATACTAACACTTCAACCTAACTCTCATTCTTTTCAGCACAAACACATCTCCTTTCTTACGCTCATGACAGACAATTAAGTTAGCAAATTACATCAAGCTGACCGCCTGAGAAATTTTATTTAAAAGAGTACATCTACATTTTTCTAGTGAGCATGGTGGCAGTAATTCATCAAATGATGGAGAAGACCATTATAACTGGGCATATATCCAGACACATGGTGTTAAAGAGCTGATTCAGGACTCTGGAACACAGTGGTGGAGTGATGCTGTACAGTCCCAGTAAAGTACACCAGATCATGATAGTCTGCCGTATCCTCCGCAGTCTCCTTTGCGGCTATACCTGATGTGCATTTTTTTTTGTGAATCGGAGGCTAAAATAATCCACATGCAAATAAATAAACAATACTGTCAGCAGGCACAATTCATTTTTAGAGAATTTCCCCTAGTTTATTCTGACGCACCCAAGGGATCCATAAAAGGTTTTCTGGAAAAGCATTTCAGAGTGCAATAAATAAGAATTTCAATCAAGCTCAAATGTTTTCTAGCAGCAAGTAGGACCTATAAAATCTATGACTAAGGCTTGCTAAATGCAGAGTTTTGTTGTTGTTTTTGTTCATTTCTACTAATCGCTTGATAAATTAACAAGCTCACATAAAGCAATGGAGGGTTTGCACCAACTGATATCTAACATTTAGTAGGTAAACAATGCCTTCAATAACAAGCACCAACCTGTAATTAATCACTGTGTTTGACTCTAAAACTCAAGCCACACAAGCCAAAAAGACACATTTAATCACTGCCCAAAAACCAACTATTTTGCTAAACCATGGCAGTCTGATTGCAGAAATACTGGAAAACTACTATTATTGCCCAGTCTGCAGTTACTGCCATTTTCCATTTATTACATAACAACAGCCTCGGACCATTTCATTTGTCTCTGAAGTGGAACTGGAGCAATTCAGTTCCAGTGATGATGGCAAAACTCTGTTGTGCAGAACACAACATTACAAAGTGGTTCAGTGGTGAGGGCAGGTGGAGAGACAGACACTTGACTGACTCATTCATTCTCAGGGTCATTTACGGGTGCTTCTGTAAGGAAAAAAGGTTTAAAAAAGTAGATTTGTATTTCTAGAAGAAAATAACACTGTTTGCAAGAAAACAGAAAGGAGAAACGAGTTAAAAAAATCCAAGTATAGGTAGTAGGACAAAGAATGACAGACATATGCAATACAGGTGGTTAATTAGATGTGTTTTGCACAATTTTGTATAGAAACAGGCCTAACACAGAAGACCTATCACAGTTCAGTATGCAAATACTACAATGATATGACCAATGTTTTTAAAGACAAAAACTGACAAAATCTGTTCTAAACAGCTAAAGAACATTAAATGGTTCAAACTAAATTAAACAGAACAGAGAGATGCCTTGAAACTACTCCTACAAAGTTTATAATGTATATATTACTAGAAAAAAATATTATACTAATAGGATTCAAACCACAAGATCAACCAATGAAACATCAACCTTCTAAAAGAGGGTTTTAAAGGGGTCCTATTATGCTTTTTCACTTGTTGAATTTTAGTCAGTGTATAGTGTGTATGTTTGGGCATAAAACGATCTACAAAGTTACAAATCTCAACGTCCACTCCAAAGGGAGATATTTAGTTAAAAAAAAATCCCTTTTCAAGAACTACAACGAACGGCTCGTTTGGACTACAAAGTTGTTTTCCTGTATTTGTGACATCACAAATTGTAAATCCCGCCTACGGAAATTCGAATGGTTGGCTGGTGGGGAGAAGCTTGGTTGAGCAATGCACGTTTCAAAATTGAAACCCAGTGCGGGTCTTTTTATATCACTGTATTTCTGATGGAAACCAACTGTTTCCATCAGAAACAAGATTTCATCTTATCTTGCATGTAATGTCTGATAAAGCAGCATTTGTGAGAGGAGCTCTGTTTTGTGTACAGCGTTACCGGGGAAACCTCGAGCTCTCCCGCTCCAACAGCGCCTCCCGCTGGCAGAGAATTAATTTGCCATCTAAAACACTGTCTAAGCTGTTCGCCAATCACAACGCACTGGGACAGCTAACCAATCACAACACATTTCGTTTTTCGGAAGGCGGGCCTTCATCAAACCTGGAACTAATTCGAGCCGTTTGTGTGAGGCTGGGGAGAAAGGTATTGTAATAATGTAAATTATGTGAAAAATAATGCGATTTTCGAACCACCAATCATGAGAGCATGTTCTAGTACACCCCCGAAACAAAATCAATACTTTGTAAAAGAGCATAATAGGATGCCTTTAAAAGAGTTTTAGGCCCTGTTTACACTAGTGCGTTTTCGTTTTAAAACGCATAACTTTTGCTACGGTTACGCCTATCGTTCACACTACTCCGGCGTTTTCGAGGTCAAAAACTTTGACCCCGTTTTAGTTGGAAAACTCCGGGGTTGCGTTTCAGTGTAAACGGACCAAAACGGAGACTTTTGAAAACGATGGCGTGGCTGCCCACATTCTCTCTGCATATTCTTGACGACTGTGTAAACAACAACATCATGCTCATTGTTGTACCCATAGATATGTATGGGTAGATTCCCCATTCGACTGCTCCAAGCACGCAGACGCGTCCACCATCTAAATAATAGGGAATCTACCTATACATATCTATGGTTGTACCTGCATGAATGGTCATGTGACATGCGTTTTCTCACGGTTGTGTATTGTAGACAGAGATCGTTTCTGAAACGCAGTGGAAACGCCAGTGTAGACGAGGATCGTTTTCATTCTAAAATGCCATTTTAAAATGAAAACGCACTAGTGTAAACGGGGCCTTATTTTCAAATGTAAAGAGCTACTGTGTTGTGATTTAAATAGATGAACTGTAATGGGGATTGAAAGGTTTTTTTTTTTAAAACGGTTGTGTAATACATTACCAGCTCACTGTCATAATGAACAGAAGCAGGTGTTGTCAGACATAACAAAAAGGCTTTTTCGAATCTGACGAATAAAAAAGCTTTCATACTGTTGCACAAGGTACGTGCAGACATTAATCATGCATTATAAAACAGACAGTTCCGGTCCTTGTCTGATGATTGACTGAGCCATGTTCAAAGTTGTTGTAAAATACTCTTCTGTGTTGCTTGGTAACGCTTCTGCTAAACATTACTAGAGAACATCGCATTCTGCCTATTAACTCCCCTTCACTGTTCTAAAATCACTGTAAACCATGGCTTCTTGGGGCTCATTGGTTTAATGTATGCACATGGCTTATTCACGAGTGCATAATTTAATTGAGGGAAGACCGCATGAATCTGTTAAGCCTCTTAATTTTCAACAATTTAGTTCATTAGAGAAAAACACAGTAATAATCTTTAAACAATCCTTTGTTTAGTCTTATTTCTCAGAGTGTTTTTTTCCCCAAAATGTTCATGCTTCATGGCTTGTCGTGCTAATCTGACAGCTGAATCAGCCTTACCTGAACCAGAAGAGTGATGGGCCCATTTTTGTCCACCTCCAGAATCTCTCCGTTCTTTGTTCCTACAAGAATATACCCATGACCCAAAGATATGGCACGAATGGAGGGGTTGTCCTCTAAAAGCAAACCTGCAGGAAGGGACGTGTTATAAATAAACACTCATCCATGACCTTGGCTTTCTATTTATTAAGCACACTGAATGTTCTTTGAGAATGCATGGAGGTATTTGTCCTGAATGGCTTTAATTGCATAAGTTATTCACACTGATGAAGTTACACAGCAAAAACAGTTTCTTAATTAGTATTTTTGTATTGTTTTCCAGTAAAAAATGCAAAACAGTGTACAATGATTGATAGATAGACAGATAGACAGATAGATAGATAGATAGATAGATAGATAGATAGATAGATAGTCTTTTAAATAATGCTAGAGACCTTTGGAGCCTGGGGCCAGCACCGCTCGTTTTATGGCATACGTCTTGAGGCATCTTTCAAACGTGTCGTCCCACAAAGCCACTATTCCATCCTTTCCACCAGTCACAAAACCCTTAGTAACAATACATTCACATTATATTTCTGAAAATATTTAAAGGGATAGTAACTGAATCTTATTTCCTATTTGAAGCTAAATATAATACCTTCTCCAGGGCGTGCATGCTAAAAACAGGCCCATCATGAGCTTTGACGGTTTTCACCAGGAACATGTCTCTCCAGATGCAGATGTCTCCAGTGCAGGTTCCTGAGAACACCATTTCTTCCGTCCAGCCGTATACCGTGCACATCATTGTTTCAGTTTTTCCCATGCTGCCCTTTTTCCCAATCAGTCCACCACCTGAGAACAGCAAAGGTTTGTGAGGTGATACTCACATGCTCCACAAGACGTCCACATAAATCCAGATAAATTTGAAAACACTTATTTTCCTCTAAGTTTTGTACACACTAAGACACCGTCGAGCAAAAATTGACCTTTTTGAATGAAGATCTCCTAAGTGGATACATTTGAAAACACTGTTTTTATGTTGTAGTGTGGACTGTAAAACAGACGTATTCAAAAACGATGATGCACGTTAAGTCATATGCTTCAAATTGTACCCCTCACTACGTTTGTGCCGCAATGTTGTGCTTGCTATTCACTTTGCCCAAAATAATGTTGCTAAAGATAAGAGTTACTTTGTAGAACCTTCATATTTCATTTCTGCAAAGTTGACACATTTACTCACAATTGCTATTCTGTGGCAAAAGATGATGACAGTTGCATTTTAGTGTACGTTACATGACAAAGATTTGCTAAAAATGTTTTTACAGACGACAATGTTGTCAAAATGATCCTGTTCGCACGGATCTGTGAAAACGGCTTAAAATGCTGTTTTATGCTCACCATGTCAGCAGTTGCCGATGTCATGCAAAGCAAACACACAATACGCATATGCATGACATTGTTTTCACAAATTTGTGTTTTTATAGTTTACACGGAGACATATAGTTTTCAAAAACGTACACTTACACAATTTTCATGCCAAAAAATGCTGTTGTCATCTAAATGAATTGCTAAAATGCATAAAAAGTTTTAAAAAAAAAATGTGAAAATGGTGTCGTGTAAATGCCCCCTAAGACCACACATGGAATGATCATTTTGAGTGCGACCTGTGTCATCTGAATGAGCGACTTTTTGAAAACACTTAAAAAACATTTTGGATGGAGAGCATTTTGAAATGAAAGCACCATTGTCAAATATATCCGGATTCATATGGACCTATCATAGACTTACCTGCTCTATGCCAAAACTTCATGTGTTTCACTCCAGCGGTTATCAGTTTGTCTGGCATGTACGGGTTGATTTTAATGACAAATATTTTGTCTTTACTTCCCCTGTAAATAAAAAGAGAGACATTTATGTTGGTAAATGTATTTGGGATTCTTTTGCTGACACCAAAAAGGATGAATTGAACAGCCCTCAAACTTTTTTAAGAGTTTAAAGGTTTGCAATCGGCACTGTAGGGCTGTAATTGACCGGTCTGATGTGCTGTTTCCACTGTTTGGGTGCCGCTGGGGAATTTAGCAGCATGGGGGACCGTGGCTGTCTGCAGTTTTGCATTAGGCCTGATGTGGAGCGGCAGAACACTGAGCAGTAACTGCACTGTCAGGCCCTGTTTACTTCCACCCGCACAAGCATCCTCAAGCCCCAGGGAGGAGTCGGCTGGAGCTCTGCACTACCTATGAACTCAAGAGCATCCAGACAGGGGAATACAAATGTTTCAGACTCTAAGAGCAGGTATGCGCTCTTTGAAACCTTGCTGTTTTTAACAGGTTAAAGAGTTGTATTTGGATGTAATGGTAGCCACAGCTGTTTTACACAAGATTTTGACATTTTCTTAGAAAATTCTAGGTTACCACCACATTCCAAGGACATTGTGGATACTTAAGGCTAGTAATAATGTTTTGAACATGGTTTATCTAGATTTTAAAAACAGAACTTGTGTAAGGCAAGTTTTAAAGGTTTCTAAAATATTAAGACAGTTTAATATTTACTGTATAAAGACCCATTTATATTGGGGAAAATAAAATAGTATAAATATATGCAACTCTCATGTTTTCTGACCAGTTTAAATGTAAGTAATTGTTCCTTTTTTATATTATTTATTTATTTAGTTATTTATTTATTATTTAACACATTTTTCTGAAATATTCTATGGACCCTTGTGGCTCACTGTGTGGGATTTTAAAAGCCAGTTTAAAAACAAAGAAAAAGTCTAATATAAGCACTGGAGATACAACACCAATACTGCCATTTAAATGAACACAACACACCAAATAAATAAATAACTAAATACAATTTTAATTAACATCTAATACAGTATGTTGTGATAGAAGGATAAAAAAAATCCCTTAGTTGACATAAACCAGCTGTATCATGAAAATCACTCTTTGGGGAGAGAAAAGGACAGCAGTGGGATTCATGATTCTCTCCTGGGATAATGATCATGCTGAGACAGAGATTGTATGATAAACAGGCTAATGTCATGAAGAAGTGTTGAGACACTAATTTGCTATAATGGATTGATGCCAATATATTTTAGATGACATACATAAACATGACAAAAGAATAAAGTTTATCTGGGAAAAAATATTTCAAAGAATTAAAAAGTGTCATAAAAACTTTGGCTGCTTGGTGAAAAAAGCACAACATTTCTTTTAAATCCCCAAGAAATAGTTTGACGAATGCAATTTACCTTTAATATATTCCTTTTGTAACAGAAATTTAGAATGGGAGATATCAAATTGCTTGTCTATTTTTTTAAATAGCCAATAGGGGTTTAGTTTACCACAGATTCGCTTCTAGTTATTGCTAGTCAATTATATAGGTAATACTGGAAGAGGGAATTCATTCTAGACACAATTTTATTGGACAGATATTTTTGAGTCATCAATATTTTTTTATTTATTTTCCTGTAAGATAATTACTGTGACTTTCACATGCTTATATCTGCCAAAAGTGTATTTTGTCAGCTTTTAGGATCACACAAGCACATCATTTGCCCCAAGCAAACAAACTTGGACTACAACTTTAACGAAGCAAAGCAGGTATTATTCACTCACCGGATGGTGGAGAGCTTCTCTCCTTTCCTCCAGTCCCAAAGGACGATGGTATGACTGTCATCCAGACCCACTGAAGCCAGCCTCTTCCCATCCGCTGCAGAAACAGACATCACACAGCTCTGATTATACTCAACATCAGCCAAATAATGGAATGTATATCATGTAATGATTTTATACCATCTCCACCCTGCTAACAATGAAACAAGATGTCTCAAGTAATACAATGTGACAGCATCGCTCCAGTGGAAATTTCAATTGGATGGCATCTAATGAGAATAATCATTTATGTTTAGGCCCATGACATTGACAGATACTAGGAGGCTCTGTAGTTTTAGCTTTGCCAAGAGAAGCTCTTCTATACACCTGACCCTTTGATTTTAAACACGAAATTTGTCTCGTTTAACAAATTGATCTGTTCACAAAGAATTTTCAGCAATTTCAGAATCAATGCATATAAAAATAAATAAATGTGATCGGTGGTTTTACATCTTAGATACATGGACTATTCCTGCATAAATGGGCAGTTTATGGAAACAATAATCTGCAAAATGGACAAGAATATGTGGCAAACCTGCTATGAAATCCACTGTTACAAATCCTATCCAGAGTTGTTACAGATAGATAAAATGTCATGTTCTGAGTGTCAAACAGTTCATGCCTCACTTTAAGAAAATATAACAACAACAAAAAAAATAAAATAAAAATATTCTTGTGATTCTATATTTCTCTCAAAGCTTCCTTTTTTCACACAAAGGACTACACACACAAAATGTGGCTGACCTATTTTTTCCAGACTGGAAATACTATTCTATTCATACTTTGATTCAGACCATGAGTCATACTATTTTAGATGTGTCAGAAAGTGGAGCTATTTGTTCATTTTAGTATTTGAAGGATCATTTTAATCTCCCAGGGTCTTCTTTTTGTAGTATACTTTGGCTCTTCACTCCACTTCACCATTTTCACTCCATAAAGAATATACACCAACATTCAAAAGTTTGGGGTCAGTAGGATTTTTTTTACTTAAGAAATGAATATCAATTTTAATCGAGGATGCATAAAAATGTACAAGAAATAAGTTATACCGACATGAAAAAGTGAAGTTCAATCTTTAATAAACTCCCTAATCAACAGTAATAGTTATGTTGCCATTAATAATCAGGATACCAGACTTGACCCCAGGGTGGGGCTGTTTTCACAGTGCATACCTGAGAAGTCAAGTGCACACACCCCAAACTGATGGAACCCTTTAAGAACAGACAACGGCTTCAAAAACTCTGTTTCCCATATATGAATAGAAGAATCACGGCCCACCTGGATAAGAAACGAACACAGATAATTAATATGCCCTGACTATAAGCTGAACTAAAGTAACATTTATCTATTCAGTAGAGAAACATCTCTGCTCTGTATGCTGTTGATGACGAAGACAGACGTTTGTGCAGTTGACTGTACCTGGCCTGTGGCTACATAGTCTTTGACGGGATGGATGGCCAGACAGAGGATTTCATCATCATGGCCCAGGTAAAAGCGCTGTGTGTTCTGCTGTCTGTTGTACACCACTCCCACAGCCGCCACATGATACACAATCTCACCGGTCTGAGTGTAGAAGAGGTTACTTCTGCAGTCATAACCTCTGTAACTGAAACACACATTCACACACACACATTACAAATGTCTCCTCAACCATAGCTCATCCTATACCCTATACTAAAGTCACTTGCATGCATGCATGTACATATCTATCTGAATCTGAACATCTAGTTATGACATTTTGATGAGGTCATGGATGAACTGTTCACAATAAAATCTATAATATGTATTAAAAAAGCAAAAGGTGAATTTTCATTTCATGCTGACTTTGAGCATAGAGATACAAATAACAACAAAGCTTTTTAATTGTTTTTTTTTTTTATCCATTTTGTAAACTGCAGAGCATAACTTTTATCAAGCTTTGGAAAAGCAACACTGGCTTAAATAAATTTCATGATGTCTTTACATCATTTTAATTGTTTATGATCATCATCATTTTTCACAATTTTTTCAGTCTCCGCTTACAGCGCTGTAAATGCATTAGTGTCGTTTCTACTTATTTCAATAAATAGAAAAATAGATAGAGACAAACAAATGGGATTTTATCCAGTGACCTAAATTGCCTTGCTTCTGTAAACCATTGAGTAACCTCATCTAAATATTTTCCTCAGCATCATCTCTTCATCCTCTAAAAGCAGATCCAGGTCTATTCTAGCAGCCAATGCACAGCTTCACTGGGCAACATTGCAATTACAATTTTTACTGTTCTTAGGTTTGAATCCGTAACCCTCAATCCATCTGATGACTTATGGATGCATTGAAACAAATGCGACACATTTGCAGTTCACCATCTGTAGTTTTCACTGCAGGCTTTTGAGTTCATTTGAGGGTTTTTGAGAAAGATTAGCATGTTTGAGCTTTAAAAGACCAAAACTGATGGGCAAGTCCAGTTTCCAGGACAACGTCTACACTGGTGAACAGCACAAGACAGTCTTTCACTTTCTTCCCCGACTCCAGCTTATCTCAGAGTAGATGAGCATGAGCTTGTGGGCATAGTTTTAACTACCTTCCGTCTGCCATGTAAAGGGTGAAAAGGAAAGCAGACAGCACGGTTCCTGAGACACCTCAGCACTGGTCACCATCTTCTCCAGAACACAGCTGGAGGCTGTCAGAAAGGTCTAATAATCCAGCAGACTGTGGGGGTGTCCACATGCATCACTCTGAGCTTTGTCTGAGTCAGAGAGGCAGGCTGATGTTGAAGGTATTGGTATTGTCAAAGAACATCAACCTGGAGACAATCTTCATAAGATGTGTGAACTGACAGCAACTGCTCTATAGTAACTAAGCTTCATCTTTCAGACTGAGACTGGGCTGTTTTATGCATATTTTTAGCTAAATAAACTTAGTTGAAGATTTGCAGGTGCATAGATAAATAATGAAAGATAAATACAGACCTCTTTACACTGTGTCTACACCAGAGATGTGTGGTCTATTCAAAATCACTAGCATTACAATCAACATAGGTTTTTTACAAATTTCAAGCTATGAATTTTAATCTTTCTGCATTAAAAAAAGAGTATGTTTATGGCTTTTATATTATTTAGTGCTGTCAAGCGATTAAAAACATTTAGCTAATTAATCACACATTTTTCTGAATGATTCACAAATAATCGCATTTTAATATATTATATATATATATATTATATTGCACACTGAATCTCCAAATTAATGTAGAAACATCATAAAGATGGTATATTTTAAATATGTGTTTAATGGCATCTTTTTACCAAGTAGCCTATTATTCATAATGGCCAATATCACTGCTACTGATGTCTCTATTAAATTATGTCTCTATTTCCCCCTCAATTTTAGCCATTAATTACAGTCATTCAACATTGCAGTATAATTTAAAGCCATTATTTTTTAACATTTAATAGGTTTTGAAATTTAACTTAACTTCTAATTTAAAGCTGCAGTCCATAAGTTTTGCCTCTTTGTCGCCATCTCTGTTGAAAACCTGGTATTGCAGCCAGGTGCGGAATTATCTTTATTACGTGTACTGTACTCTGGCACAGCTCCAGTGCGGATGAATCTAATGTTTTGAGGTGAATGTGTAGCTGTCAGTCACCACACCAGTGTGAATCAAACACTTAGTAATCACAGATTCTACCCTACGTCTTGTAATATATGACCCAAATAAGAATTTTCACCGTATATTGTCATCTGAACAAGTAAGTAACAAGTCTGCCACGTTTGTTCTGACCAACTGAGGAAAAAAGCATTACAATAAATCGCGCTACCAACGGTGATTAAATCTAACGATCGGTTAGCTCATATCACATCAAACCGTGCAAATTATTGTTATACTTTATTCTCAAATTATTAATGTTAACAACATCAGCATTGCGTGACTATGTGTATAGTGTGTATTAGCATGTAATTTCCATTTCTGTACAGTCTAATCTAATTGTTATGCCATTCAAATTTCATATAAAGAAATTATTTTAACCCCAAAAGCAAACTATGCTCCCTTCGAAATGATTTTCTTTAGAATACAAATCTTGTATAATCGCAGGCTATCTGTAATCAGAATCACATTTAAAACTATGGAATATAATTTAATTTCATTCACACGTTTCATAAACACATAATCCTTTCTGGATCACAATCTGCCATCAAAATGATACATTTAATTATTCCAGCTGCTATGAGAAAAGGCTATAAACGATCAGTCACCTGCAGGATCCACACGTGCGATAAACTAGTAGCCGGGACAACTTCTTTTTGTTTACAGACGTGACGTAATGATGCAGTGCCATGCTTGAATCTCCCGCGAAAACCTACCCGTACCCAGGGGCGATTCTAGGATTTTTTTTAATGGGGTGGCACAGGGGTGCCAAGATCCAGTCATGGGGGGCCCATGGGAAAAGTCATGTGCCCCAACACAAGTGGGATGACATAAAATGGGCACTGCACAAGTGCCTGGACAACTCATCTCTCTTTTTATAAATAAAAACCACTGAACAGACAATACTTGTTCTCAACTTCTTTCATTGTCCAAACAGACGGTGTTTGTGTGTCTAGTGAACTTTTTGTAAAAATTGCTCATGTTCTGTTGCTGCAGATAGATGGCTGCTGGTGTGGTCCTCACTGGCCCTCTCTGGCTGGCTCTGACCTGTGCTGCCAGGTTCAGGGCTGCTAATTTGCTGGCCTACTTGCCCCTGCCTGGTGAATTGGCTCTGACATGCACTACTGCATCTACCTGTCTTTGACATGGTTTCTTCTTGAAGAAACCTTGAATGTATTGCTGCTGTGCCTTACTTTGTCCCCTTTTCATTTTTTTTTTACCCAAAATTCTGTCTAAAAAAAAAACGAACTTAATCATCAATATTACAAAAATAGTATATTTAATAGCCATATTATCATCTGATTAAAGACAAAATCATTTAATGTGAAGCTGTTCTTGTTCTTGGAAGCTGTTAACGAAAATAAAAAATATAAGACTGCAAGCAAAAACGTTTGTTTATTCAATACAAACAGGTGTTTACTATTCTTCATCTTAAAATTCCAAGCGTCAGAACGCTAACATTATTAAAACCCCACATTTTAGCGTTTACCACGTTACTGCAGACTAGTTGGGAAAGTGATTGTGTCTTTGATCTTTGAAACAACAGGAAGAAACGTAACATAACGATTCCTATTTAAGCAGTGTTGGTGCACCGCGGCAACACAAATAAGCACAAACTCTAAGGAGCTTTCAACATACATTTTCAGCTTTTAAACAGGCCTATAATTATCATTTAATACTTACAATGAACAGAGACGTGGTCTGCACTCTGCAGCCTGCGAAATTGCGCTTCTACTTTTTGAGCTGTGAAAATGACAGCACTCGTATTCGGGAACTGATTGGCAGCGAACCAGACAGTGAGCAGGTGTGTGCAACTCATATGTTCTACTTCAAGCGGCGCTACGCTGCCGATTAATGTATGACATCAGCGACAGCGCGTGAGATTTTAAATGCACCCAGACTGCTACGGCACCGCAGATGTAATACTATGATCAACTGTTCCTGTTGGGGGGGCACAAGGAGGGGCCAATAATTTTTTGAGGGGGGCCGGTGCCACCCCGTGCCCCCCCTCTAGACACACCTCTGCCCGTACCACTCAAATTAGAAAACATTATTATAAGCTTACCGTTGTGAATCAGGCTAAAGTAAGGCAATAGTTTTGAACACTGGCTGGTTATGTACTTGCTCAAATATTGATTTCGGATAATTTTTAACCAAAAAAAGTTACGGACTGCAGCTTTAAGTAAACTGAAAACAATCTTCACATAACTGTATACTGTATGCATAAACTATAAATTGAATTAAATTGATTTCTCTTTTTCTTTGATCAGTGATTGCAGCAGGTTTCACTTTAAAAGCAGTGCTGTCTCTTTAATACCTGATGCACATGATGTGGATCTGAACCAACAAGGTCTATTCTAGAACCTCACAAACACGTTTGAGCTTCTATATTTAACATATTTGATGCACACTTTAGTAACAAATCACTCAAAAGTGATTTATTAACTGCTTATTTATATCTAAGCTGTCAGACTATCTGAGATGTTGTTATATGTATTACTGTAGTAATTGTTACATAATTATTTACATTTGAGCACCTATTTACATTTTATTAAGTGTGCACCAAGTATTGGGGTTGGCAAATACACAATATTTAATGGCTCAGAATATTCAATTACATATATATTATATTATATTATATTAATACTGTAACTGTCACGCCCCTGGACTGTTTTGTTGTGTTTTTGTTCCCCATGTGCTCCCTGTGACCTAGTTTTTCCCTTGTGTTGATTGTTAATTTGATTCCAGGTGTGTCTCGTCTTCCTCCCCAATTATCCTGTCTTTAAAAGCCCCAGTCCTTTCAGTTAGTGTTTGTTTGGTCCTTGAATGTCATCCCTGCTGTTCCTGTGTCTCCTGTGTTCCATGTTGGATTATTAAAGCCTCACGTTTATTGAACTCAGTGTCTCCTCGTTCCTGACTCCGGGTCATTGTGACAGAAGGACCGACCAAAACTGTAACCTCTGCGTTTTCCCTCCATTTTGTTTATCGTTTTTATTCAGTGTTTTTGTTTCCGTTGTGTGTCCATATGGATCCCCTCCTTCGCCCCGAATTCCTCCTCCTCCTGCTGGAGCAGGGGGAGCGTTCGCTCGAGGACCATACAGGACTGTTCCTGATGCTAGCTAACACCACCAGCTACCCGGACGACGCGCTCTGCTCATTCTACGTTGCCTGAACACCGCAAGCAGAGCGCTGTCGTCCGAAGATGGTCCTCGAGAGGATTTCGCCGCCTTTGTGGAGTGGACTCTGGTGAGAAATGGATCACCCCTCACTGTCTCCCCTGAGATCAACTCCAGATCAACTCCAGTGCCTCCGGCTGCTGGACAGTGAGGGGGCGTCAGATCCTCCAGTGCCCACTCCTCGAATGTGCCCTCCAGTGCCCGCTCCTCGAAAATGCCCTCCAGTGCCCGCTCCTCGAAAATGCCCGCCCTCCCTCCCGCTCCTGCCTCCTCCACCGCTGTCGTCTGGCAGCCCCCCTACTCGCCCTCAGCCCCCTATCTGTATGGTGCGAGCCCCGTGGGTCTGCCATACTCCAGCGTCACCGGGGCTGGAGTATCCCTCACCTCCGCCTCCAGCCTCCGAGGCCCGGACTCCGCCTCGGCCCGTAGACCCAGTGGCTTTACCTCGGCTCCTAGCTCCCTCGCCTCCACCGTCATCCATCGATCCTCCAGCTCCACCGGGCTCCCTCGTCCCTCCGGCTCCGCCTTGGTCGGGCGTCGACCCGCCATCGCCTCAGGACTCCTCTCCTCTGGCTGCGCCTCGTCGCTCCGTCCCACCGGCTCCGTTGGGCTCCTTCCTCCCTTCAGCTCCACCTGGGTCCTCAGTCGCTCCGGCTCCGCCGCGGATCTCCGGAGCTCCGCCTTCGCCTTGGTCGCCAGAGCCCTCGGCTCCACCCTGGCTCCCCGGATCCTCGGCATCCCCCTGGCTCGTTGGCTCTCCGCCTCGGGCTCCTCCACCACCTGCTCTGCCACCGTTGGTCGGCCCCCTGGAGTCGGCGGCCATCACTCCTCCATGGCTCCTCCCTCCGTCGGCTCCACCATGGGCCATCATCATGGCTGTGGCCTGGGTCCTGCCAGGCTCCTCCAGCTCCGGATCCCTCCAGTCTCCTCCCTGGCTCCTCCCTCCTTCGTCACCTCCCTGGTCTCTGTCAGCCGGCCCCCTCCTGGGTGTCCGTCCTCCTCCTAAGTTCCCACCCGCCCCTCCCCATTGGATGTTATTACGGTGCGAGGACGCACCTTCCGGGAGGGGGGTGATTTGTCACGCCCCTGGACTGTTTTGTTGTGGTTTTGCTCCCCATGTGCTCCCTGTGACCTAGTTTTTCCCTTGTGTTGATTGTTAATTTGATTCCAGGTGTGTCTCGTCTTCCTCCCCAATTATCCTGTCTTTAAAAGCCCCAGTCCTTTCAGTTAGTGTTTGTTCGGTCCTTGAATGTCATCCCTGCTGTTCCTGTGTCTCCTGTGTTCCATGTTGGATTATTAAAGCCTCACGTTTATTGAACTCAGTGTCTCCTCATGCCTGACTCCCTGACTCCGGGTCATTGTGACAGTAACTCAGAATTATAATACTTAAAAAAACAGCTTACACAGGGGTCAGGCTGTTTATAACATGGTAACTGGTTTGTGTATACACTGTTTATGTTTGGAAGACAGATTTTGGAGAGTAATGAATTGTTTGCCATCTGTTCAGTACTTTTGAGAGCTCCTCAAATAACAAACCACGATGGCTTTCAATGCTGTTTGGGATCTGTTGAAGCACTTACCCATGAATAAAGTGCAACCTCAATCCACTGGCTGGAGCTCTTTCCCTTTTCTTCATGGCCATGGCACGATGCTTCTCCTTACACTGCTCTTTAAGCTGAGGTAGATCTTCTTTGTAAACCTAAACCAAAAAGCTTCATCATAAAACTCCCAAAACACACAACCGAGGCAAATGTGTGTGAATTCAGCACAAGACCCATGAGAGGACCTGCTGTCAGGTTTTGATAAACATATGTCTTAAACTACCTGTCGTCGGTAAGTAAGTTGGGTCTCCTGTTCGATTTCAGAGTCCATCTCAGGCACGTCTGACTGATCCGAATCGGATTCCTCGCTGTGTGAATCTACTAATGTCTCTGTAAGACAGAAAGGGCTAAAAAATTGAACTCCTGTGTTGATTATGCATTCCACTCAAGTAAAACAAATAAATGAATTAACAAATTAGCAACGATTCCATTTATCATGATCTCCTGAGAAACCCTGAGTAACTTAGTCATTTGTAAGTGCTGGCCCTCCCCTTTATAGATTTATCACTAAGAAAACTGCTGATGGCAAAGAAACAGAACTGCCAACGTGAGCAGTGAGAAATCCATTAGGAAAATGAACAGCGACATGGTAGACTGAGCAGCAACATGCAAATGAAAGAAGAAACAAGAAAAAGTGGACTCAATTTGCATTAGTAAAAGGTGCTTATGTAATCCAGCACATATTTAAGCAGCACAGCCGTTGCCTTGACATTCATTTGTTTCTTCAATAGATTTTTAGATCAGTTATTAGATTTAAAATTTTCAATAGATCAGTTTGTTCCGACAGTTCATTCAAATAATAATTACTTCAGTTCTTTTACATCCCTGATTAGCATTTTACAGAATTTTTTACAGAAATAATTATTTGTCACTTTGTTTTACATTTTAATATTACAGCAATTTATATTTTTACTACGTTTTTTTAATAGTGTAAATTTGTTCTTGTTTATTTGTCCTAATTTTATAACTGCTCAGAGTGCAACAAAAACATCTACTCATTGAAATATTTATTTAACTTAACAGTTTTTTTTTTATCAGTCCGTTTAAACAGCTAACTGCAGTTATCTACTTTTTCTTAAAATACTTAACCTCAGCATAATTTTAAAAAGAGTACTTATTACAGAAATGATATACTTAAGTGCAAACTGAATGTAATGTTTTCCAAAACTTAATTGCACGTTACATGCAATTACATGAAAATATATTCAGTCGGACTTTAGAGTGCGTTTTTCTCCCAAATAGGACTTAAGTACGTCTTTATATTTCATGATTACTTTGATTGCCTTGTGTATATATATGGTTAAAGTGAACTACAAAATGTATTGACACTTTCATGTTACTTCACTTTAATGTAATGTCTAATAAATGTTATATGTCATGCATTTAAAAATATTTGTAATTACACATTTAAATTTGCAATTCAGTACATTTTAAATATATTATTTATATATATAAAATGTAATAACAATACAGTTCACATTATTATCAAGTTCTTTACATCCGCTTTAGTATGTGAGTCAACACATAAAAATACCTTTTTATATACTTATAAATGTTCTTTGAGAATGAATGGAGGTATTTGTCCAGAATGGCTTTAATTGCATAAGTTATTCACACTGTTGAATGTATTTTTGTCTTATTTTCCAGTAAAAAAAAAAAAAGCAAAACTGTACAATAAAATAAAAGATAGACAGACAGACAGACAGACAGACAGACAGATAGACAGACAGACAGACAGACAGATAGATAGATAGACAGACAGACAGACAGACACAGATAGATAGATAGATAGATAGACAGACAGACAGACAGACACAGATATAGATAGACAGACAGACAGACAGACAGACAGACAGATAGATAGACAGATAGACAGATAGATAGATAGATAGATAGATAGATAGATAGATAGATAGATAGATAGATCACACCTTGAGGAGCTATATGAAGAGTTTCTTTTGACTTCCTTTCAGGAACAAACTTCCACTGGAACACTGAATGATCGGCTCCACCAATAGTAATCACCCACTGATAATCATGTGACCATCTGATATTGGTTATGTGTGCTGAGTGTCCTAAATATTTTTTAAACTTAGCACCTAGAGATGTAAAAAAGGCAAACTGGGTAAGCATAAATAATTATAGAATGTCATTAACAAAAATTAGACCAAGAGTAAAAGAGGACCCACCTTTTCTTACACATGGGTACCGAAATAATTTAACTAATCCATAATCGTCTGCTGTAACTAAAACTTGACTATTGAAGTTGGCATCTACAGAGTTGATGTCATTGATATCAGAGTATTTAGGCCAGATCCCGTTCACCTCCGGCCCGAGGACACAAGTCCATGAAGACCACTGGACAAGCTTCAGTTCTTCCCTGTTGGACACTTCCTTACCACCTAAACACAAACAATATCAAAATCAGTCGAGTTTATACCATTCAATCCGAGGCATAAATACTAGCAAAACATGATTCCAAGAGAGTACAGAGCTCGTACTGGGCATCCTGTAGAAGAGCCGCCGACCGTTGCCATCATTGGTCTGTAGATACTTGCTGTCAGTGGACCAATCCATGTGTGTGATGAAGCTACTGGAGCCCACGCATTCGCCCACCTTCTTGTAGCGCTGCACAACGCCGTAGATGTCCACCGAGTTATCGTTAGAGCCCACGGCTAGGTGCGCTCCATCAGGAGAGTACTTCAGCTCATGGATGGCCTCTTTACGGTCCTTAATGTGGACCACCTCCGTCATGTCCCTGCAAAATGAGTACAGGTCTAACAGATTTGCATATTTTACTTATTTTAGGTTGCTTTGGACCAGGGATACTCAAAACTGTGCAGCTCAGGGGTCACTTTTAGAAAGTGCAGAGTGACCAGGGGCCTTTGAATAAAATGATCTGGTAACCGTACTAGATGCTTGATTTTGGTGAAAACTTGATTTTTTTTTAAATGTGCAGTAACCAACAATTAGCAACCAACTGTCTTAGACAAGCCTCATATTTTAATCACCTTATTCATCAAAACAAAAATTGCCTTTTAGTTTTTAAAAGACCCTTTTCGTTTTCTGAAATGCAGTGCAATTACCAAAAAACAATAAATTAAATTAAATTAAATTAAATTAAATTAAATTAAATTAATAACTAACTTTAAAAAGTTTAAATATTTAAATTACTGAAAATAATTTAATTAATAATTTATTAATATTAATAATTTAATAATTAATGCTATATAGAAATTTTATAAAAATGATGTAAGCCCATAAAAATAAATGAAAAGTGAAAATATAAAAACACTATTACATTACAGTATTTATTAATCAAAATATTAATATAAATGCTATAATAGTAAATAAATAACAGTAAAATAACACTGCCTGCCATAAAAGGACAAATTATCAAATTGTTTTTAAATATTTATTGACCTTGACACACAGTCATGAGGGAAAGTAGAGGTCCTCTATATGACATAATTTACTGTTTAATGTTTTTTTCCTCCATGTTGTTAGCTGCACATGTTAAGCAGTTCTCAAATATTAATAAGCAGTGAAGCAGTTTTGATAAGCTGGTGGTAGGCTAAATTTGACTAGTATCTCTGCTCTAGACAGTCTGTTCTGCTGTGCTTCACCTGACTCTCAGCACTGTGAAGGATCCGTCTTTCATGCCCAGAGCGAGGTGGATTCCGTCCGTACTAACAGCAGCACAGCGTATAGGCTCCTCCATGTTGCAGCGTGCTATTAGCGCATGATCTACGAGACTCCAGATCCTCCAATTCAAAAAGAAAATGAGGAAGTAATAACCCATAAAGATACACAAATTAGTGCACTGAGTATTAAAGATCATGTTCTTAATAGCCTTCATCTAATCTGAGGTTAATACACTCACAGAGGAAAACTCTATTGCTCAGAGGTTTCATTACAGCTCAAGACACATGAAGTGTGTAATGTCAATTACTGTAAATTAAACATGCCACTAGCAGGTCCAAACAGAACGGCACAAGTAATCCCTTGTGAAAAAAAAATGCACCCTAGTGAAAAATAAATAAATATGCTAAAATCTATTTAAAATGCATTTATTTTATGCTAAGTACAAATACATTTACATATTTATGTACTTAATAAAAATACCCTGCAAATAAACTGGAACAACTAATTTTGCACTTAATGCACTTTAATTGTGTGGAAGTAGTGCTCAAGTCCAACTAAAGATATACTGAAGTATATTTGATTGTGCTGAAGTGGACTTATTGCAATTATACTTCAGGTACACTTTAAATATCTTGCATTTAAAGACCAACAATATTCAAAGATGATACAATCATCATCAATAGTGACATTAAAACACATTTTAGGCTTAATATTAAGAAATGTGCATTGTGCACGAGTACTACTCCCAATAAAGATAAATTATCATTTTTATATTACTAGGTCTCGAGCGATATGTGAGTAAACAGATTTGAACTATACTTAGTATTAAATAAATATATTTTATAAATATAACTTTTTTACTAGGGAGGTTAATTGTTATTGTAGTATGATTAAGATACTATTATAGTTTTATAGTATAATTAGGGTAAAATGAGAAATGTTTCCATGGCAACTAGGTGAAATAAAATGAGTTTAATTTTTTTTTTACATATTTTATTTTCAATGCAGCTTCAAAGAGCTCTACACGATCCCAGCCAAGGAATAAGGGTCTTATCTAGCGAAACGATTGGTAATTTTCTAAAAAAATATATATATTAATTTTACCCACAAATGCTCATCTTGCACTAGCTCTGCGATGCACATGTGCGTCTTCACGCATTGCGTAATCACGTTGGAAAAGTCACATGCGGTTAGCTCTTCGTCTGTGTACTTTGGTTCAAAAGGTAGGGTAGGGCAAAAAAAATCCATCTCATTTTCTCCTCCAACGTCAAAAATCATCTGACATCATTGTTTTATTTTAATTTTTTTGTTAAGAGCGTTTGACGTTCTTTGCACATTTATTTTGTAAATGCAAACCTATGTTACGAGTGCGTGATTACATAATGTGTGAGGTTGAGCTAGTGCAAGACAAGCATTTGTGGTTATAAAATATATAAATTTGTATTTTTCTTAGAAAATGACAGATTGTTTCGCTAGATAAGACCCTTATTCCTGCAGTTTGGACCCTTAACCCTCTGGCTCCCACTGAAGTCCACTATATGGAGAAAAATCCATATTTTACCTCAACAACCTTAATTTCTTTCCGACTGAAGAAAGAAAGACATGAACATCTTGGATGACATGGGGGTGAGCATACTCGTTTAAGGACAAAAGTGTGCACTGTCAAATTAAAGGTTAAAATTAAAATAAAATTAAAAAAAGTTTAAATTAATTTAAATTAAAATTCTTGTACATTTGGCAGTACTTAAACCACTGCCATAAACTACTTCTGTTAAAGACAACAGAAGTAATTATAAAATTACAAATAGATGTGCTTAAGTCCAACTTAAAAACACTCAAAAATGCAGCTCAATGCATTTAATACCAATTTAAACTATATTAATTTTCATTTAATTGCAATTAGCAGTTTGCACTTAAGTGTATTGTTCTTTAGTGCATTACTTCAGTAATAAGTACTGTTTTTAAAAGTATGCTTTTTTTAAATTGCACTTCTTTTTCACAAGGGATCTCAGTTTGTTCTTCTTTTATTCCATTTTCTATATTAGAAAAACAACTGAGCCATTAAAGAGATCTTTTGTAATTCTAAGTGATTCAAATGTTGTATTACAGTAGTTTGTTTTCGGCTCTTACCGGACAGAGCGGTCGTCGCTGCCGGTCATGGCGAGAGGTTTGGTAGGATGAACCGCCAAGGCCCACAGCTCGCCCTCACAGTGACCCTGCATGATGAGGAAGGGTTTGGTGCGATCATGCACCACCACCTCAAAAATCTCACTGTCCTGCGTGCCCACCAGAATGTGATCCCCTCTCCAGCACACGCTACGCACTGACAGGCCTGCACAGATCCACCACATAAACACTTAGTAAGCAAATGAAGGGAATCGTGGAAGTAAACAGACATGATCCTGAAACATACTGAAGGATGTACACTGTAGACCGTCAAGGATGGAGAGGGTGCTTGATAATACATATAGACATCTGGGATCGGTGACAAACAGGGGTAAGAGCTATGGATATAACACAGGGCGGACAGCCTGCATATAGAACACTGACCACTACAACGCACCTCTTGAATTTTCACCTCTAGCTACTGATGAGTCAGAGGAAAAGAAAGTAAAAGAAGAAAAGAGATACAGCTCCGTTAGAGACAAAAGACTTTTGCATTGTGGGATCCTGAGTATTTAACAACAAAAGATAAGTGGCAAATTAATGGATTAAACAAACTAAATGGCAGTGTAGAGTAATGCATTCTGGGAGTTTGACTCACCCTTATATCCCTGGTCTGTTTCCCTGAGGTCAATGACGGTGATGGGTTTGAAGTTCATGTCCCATAACCGGATGCACCCATCCCTGCCTCCCGTGGCAAAGCCTTCTTCACATGCATTCATGCTGAAAATACCAGACTACACACACACACACACACACACAGGAGCTCTGAGAGACTGAACGTCTTTGACAACTAAAACAATCAGAGAATCTGAAGTCTCAAACTTTAACTGCAGCACTGGCACTAAGGGTCAAATAAAGTTGAAAAAGATTTGCAGATCTTAAAGGGTCCACATCATGAAAAAAAAAATCCAACTGTCCTCACTATTTGGAAATATTACAATTTATTGCACTTCATAAACATACTGTAACTAGTAGAATTTAAAACTTCTTCTATAAAAGAAGCCACAGTCCTTGGTGTCATTTCTGACATCAGAAACCCAATTCAACCTGCAACCAGCCACATTTACACATCAACAATGCCAATAATGAGTTAATGAGGAAGTAGAATAGAAACAATTTTAGAAAAAAAAAAATCAATATTGCTTGAAATAATGGTATGTGAACTTTAGAGGGAAAATTTTCATTAAAATAGTAATTGTAATGTATTACTGTATTAATAATTGTTTCATTAATACTGTTATTATTATTATATTATATTACATTATATTATTATATTATGAAAACAACCTATGAAAAAAGGCTGTCTTTATTATAAATGAATTTATTTAGGGGGAAAACTTTGAATTATTTTACTTTAAGTAAAGGTTTTATATTGTGTATATTTCGATTAAAAGACAAATAATGTTGACTTTACGTTACATTAAATGTATTATAAGAAACTTTTAAATAAAATATGAATAACATTTTACCTACAGGAATATTGTTGGTTAATTGTAAATTTAAATTCATAAAAATGACTAATTAACAGACATTAAAGGGGTCATGATTCCCTTGATCTTTTGACTGTTTCAGAACTCAAAGCTTTCTTGTTAGTCTAAAAAACAGTTTATATTGAAGCCAGTCTGACAGTTTTTGGAATGTTCTACTCTATGATATAATAGTGAGGATAAGCACCGCCTCCACAGAGGAAGATCAACGCCTGCTTCTACAGCGCTGCCTGTTTAGCCCCGCCCACAGATTAACACACGTAGTGTTAATAACGAGAGCGGCAAACGCAGGTCTACACAGAAAACAAACAATAAAGATGCTCCGAAGACAACAAGACGCTGTGCAGTGTCAAGCTTTGGAAAAACAGTCTTTGCGTTGCCTTCCTTCTGACCTCAATGTTAGGAATGAGTGGATGAACTTTATTTTTAATGAAGTTTCATACCACGTCAGTAAGAACTCAGTCCTTTGTTCACTTCATTTTATTGTGGATTCATTTACAAACAAACGATGCAAGGATTTTCAGAAAGACTGAAACTTAAAGATGATGCTGTGCCGACTATATTAGATCCGACAGTAATGTCGCACCACACAAGACAAGTGTGAGTAACTTTTTTTTATTACGTGGTCACTATTGCTTTGTCTGTTATTACAGATCGTTTGATATATTGAGTATTTATGTGTTTTTAACCTAAACCACAGCAGCGTTCATCTGTGAAGGATATAGACTGTCAAACATACACAAGTGTTAGCCAATCACAGCAGTGAGCGTTAACATCTGAGTCTACAATCCGCCACACCTATTCAAACAGAGCGTTCTGATGAGAGGGGGTCAAAACAAGGACAGAACCTAGCCTATTACTTCTAAATTATGATGTTCTTTGATGTAAAAATCTTGATAACATTATAAGGGGACCTCAGAGACTGGTGCATTAAAATAAAAAGGGCAGTTCATGACCCCTTTAATTATTACATTGGCAAAAGCAATATTTGCATAGATCAGTAATAAAGCTATATTATCTTTCAATATTCATCACAAAACTGTTATGCTAGGCGAGCCATTTTATAGATCAAACTCAATTTATAAATCACTGTAAGCAGATATCTATGTGACTCGGGACAGAGGTCATTCTAGTGACACTGTGGAAAACGTTCCCTCACTTACCCCGTGAGCCCCTTGAACTGTCCGGATTAAACTGATTCCCTTCCAGACATAGATGTCTCCATTCAAGGCACCTGAATATGTGATCTCGTCTCTCGCACAGGCCAGACAGAGGATAGTCTGAAGGTCTCCAGTCTTCCCAAACATGCCACGCTTAGGGGTCAGAGCGTTCCCACAAAGACTCCAAAACTGAGGGCAATTGAGAGTCAGTATGAATCAACAATGTGTGAATATCATAAATATACATGCGCCAGATTTACTGACAGCTTGCACTAGTGCAAACCCTCTTTTGGCTGTAAAAAAAAAAACTACTGTCAGAATTTACTAAAAAAAGCAGTCAAACATTAATGATGTTCTTTAATTTGCGCCTTGTCAGTAGATCAATAATAAAACTTTTCACTCCCATCTGCGCTTTTATGAGATTTTATGATAATTTGCCCTGTTAATTAAATCTGGCCCTTGGTCTCATAATATAGTAGTACTTGCTGTTGCACATAAGCACATAGGCTTTAAACATGATTCATAAGATTCTTTGATTTATTATGGAATTCAGTGACCATATAGTAATATATCATGTAAAGATTTGTATAGCTGACAATTGCTGTTTCCTGCTAAATTTATTATAGCAAATAGCCTATTGAAAGGCCTTACTGAATAAATTGTGTGACAGCTTAATATTGCGAAAGCACAGCAGCATACATAAAGGTGCACTTCTGTTCACAAGCTCGATAAATTTCCTTGCGATCGTTGAGAACATACACACACAAGTTCACAAACATACTAATGCTAACACTCGTTAAACACATCATTAAAATGCACAGGCACGATCTTAGTCCAGAACAAACCCGGAAATCTCCCAGCGCATAATAATTGGCTCATTGACTCTGATTTAGCTCTGTGTGTATGTGTGTGTGTGTGTGTGTGTGTGTGTGTGTGTGTGTGTGTGTGTGTGTGTGTGTGTGTGTGTGACTCCTCGGAGCTCTATTTCATGAGGTCACATGCTCCTGTTTGAGAGAATGGCAGGGTCAATTCTGTGTGTGGCCTCAACCTTGTCCTCAGCAGCCTCTTGTAAGAAAAGTTTAACACCTCTGGTGTGAATGTAAATGCAGACCTTGAGCCAAAAACTCATCACCAAACACCAATGACTTGTACATACACTATATAGACAAAAGTATTGGGACACCCTCTTCTTTAGAACAGAAAAATGCACTTCCAAATCTGTGGCAACACCGATGGGAACATAATTCATGTATTTAAAAATTGTATTTCCATCTCTGTTGCAACAGTTTTGGAAGTGTCTAAAATGACTGTACCCATATGTACAAGTCATTGGTGTTTGGTGATGAGTTTTTGGCTCAAGGTCTGCATTTACAGTCACACCAGAGGTGTTAAACTGGGATTAGGACTTGGTTTTATGCAGACCAGTCAAGTTCTTCCACACTGACTGAATCAATCATTTTCTTTTTGAACCTTGCCTTATACACAGAGACATTGTCATGTTAGAATAGAAAAGGGTCCTGTCCAAACTGTTGCTATAATATTAGAAGCACACAATTTCCTAGAATATCATTATATGCTTTAACATTAAGATTTGTACTCATAGAAATTACTAAAGTAGTCAAACCTGTTCATTAGAAGGGGGCGACCCAATACTTTTGGCAATATATTGTATATAATCTAAAAACAAACGTGCAATTGTGAGTTATAAAGTCAGAATTGTGTGATATAAACTCACAATTGCGAGATATACTCTAAACGTACAAATCTGTCTTTTTTCTCACAATTGCTAGTTTATATCTCACAATTCTGACTTTTTTCTCACAATTCTGAGAAAAGAATTCAATTGTGAGTTATAAAGTCCAATTCTGAGGGGGGGGGAGTTTCACAATTCTGAGATTATTTCTTAGAAAATTTTATGTTTCTAAATTCTGACTATATAAGATGGAATGGTGAGTTTATATCCTGTAATTCTGACTTTTTTTCTTACAATTGCAAGTTGAAATCTCAAAAAAAAATGTGTGTGTGTTTTTCTTGATAGGACAGTGGAGCTCTGACAGGAAGTGAGTGGGAGAGAGCGAGGAATGGGATCGGGAAAGCGGGATACGAACTCAGGACACCCAAGCTCAACTGCCCACGAAGCTATCGGTGCCACAAAATCTCACAATTCTGATTTTTTTTTCTCACAATTGCAAGTTTACATTTCGCAATTCTTAATTGCAAATTGTGAGATAAAAAGTTGCAATTACCTTTTATTACTTTTTACTCAAATGGCGGAAACATTATTTCAAAGTGTACTTTTAAAAAACACGACTATGAACTGAAATGAAATATTAAGTATATAGGCCCTAATGTGTACCTCAAAAAGCTTTGTTACTGCATTTTTATGGGGAATTTCTGGCAATCACAGCTGCCAGTTTTTTTTTTACTCTAAATTTAGCAGGATTTTTTTCATGAAAGCCAGGGCATCTGGTAAAAAGCTGGCTGAAAGAGAATGAAAAGATGAAAAAGCAGTCGCTGGCCCATTAGCAACCTTGCACTGGGGCAGACGGTACGGTTCCAGACAGCCAGGCTGCATTACGTCAGGGAGATTCAGAGGCACGGTGAATCACAGGCTACTGTGTTTCTGCAGGTCTGTGCTCTAGTAAAGCTTTAATATAATCAAAATGAGTCAGTGCTATTCATCTGCCAAGACTCCATTAGAGGCAGACTGCCTTCATCCTGAGGCACGTCCTCCCTCCGTCTATCCGCTCTATGGGGACAGCCGCCGCCTGCTCGTGTGTACAAGCCACCCCAAATCCAGCACATCTAGACTAATCAAACAGCCTTAAAGTCACCAAGACAGCTATAATTAGCATACTGCGAGAAGGAAAAGGATAATTAGTCCAGGGTGGCCCACTACACCTTAATCTAGTTACATCTAATTGTGTGGTGTGCGGCTCCTGTCACATACCTGATTTCTAAACCACTGTTGTGATGGCGGTGTTGTAAATATGGTGGTTTAGTTGGGCCCTGTGGGTGAAGCTGTGATTATGTTGTGTGTGGTGGGAGGCAGTGAGTGGGATTCTTTGAGCAGACTGCCTCAGATTGCTCCAGTCAAACACACGGGCTCATCATGAGACTTGCATGCAGTTAAGTGGATTGAGAACAGCCTGGAGGATCTGGACAAAAAACTCAGGAAATTTGTCAAAAGCTCGCACACAAGCAGGACCAATGGCTATTTTCGGAATGGAATACAAGTTTCCATTTGCTGAAAACCACACAGTATACACTATAGTAGTAGTAGGTATTGTGCAACAATAAACTTTTTAAATATCCTGTCACCAGAAGTGTCACTAGATTATTTTTTAATGTAGTACACTCTCATAAAAAACAAAAGTTTGCAATCTGTCACTGGTGCAGTACCCTTTCAAAAGGTACACATTGTACCTTATTTACCCCAAAGGGTGCATATTAGTACCTTAAAGATGCATATTAGTACCTAAAGTATACCTATTGGTACCTAGTCTCGTGTAGCCAGACCTTCAGACTGACGGCTGAAGGTCTGCGAACTTTGGCCGCTTTGAATGGCCAAGGCCCGCCCAAGAGGCCAGATGACTGACAGGTAAAGCAACCAATCACGTTTCATTTTGTGCCGCGTCATGTTTAGGGGCGTGGAAATGTCGCCACAATAACAGACAGGTGTGTAAAACTCTCGGACATACACTATATTGCCAAAAGTATTGGGTCGCCCCCTTCTAATGAACAGGTTTGACTACTTTAGTAATTTCTATGAGTACAAATCTTAATGTTAAAGCTAGGGATGTCAATTTTCGATCATTTCCATAATCGATCGTCGTTTAAATTAACGATCAATTAATCGATTAATCTTTAACCTTAACTACTGCAAAATGCGTCTATTGCAGTGGCATATAGTCACCGGCATGACATGATGTGCAAATGTCACTCAAAACGCCAGCTTCCTCACCCGAATGAAAAGGGTTTTTAGTCTAAATAAAAGACTAGTGGCAGGATGGTAAAATGAATAGATGTGATTATGATCATTTGATAAAAGGAAGAGAGCGCGCCGTAGTTACGCACGGGATCATTATACTTTATGTGCTGTTTCATATCCTGTCACGGAGACCGCTGAATGCGCCTTTTTAAATGGTTTCATGGTGCTTGTTTTTTTATTTTTAAAACATCATAGCAATGTTTGCAATTGACATTATCGGGATTTAAAATAAAATGATCCCAAACGCAAGTACGGCGCGTGGGGCTGTGACGCGCGGTCAGTGATCCGCTTCCAGAACCACCGGCGTTCCTACAAACACACTGTTACCCATTTGAAACATTTTAATGTGAGTATTATGACACAAGTGAGGTACAAAGCTTTGTTAATAAGAGAAATAATTGGTTAGCAGGCAAATGTTACATCGCGACCATGCTTTTTGATTCATGCCGAGCGCATACATTTAAATCAAGCCATATGCGGCTTTGTGTTCTGTTTTTCCGGATGGTCACGAATTTAATAATATTTATTGTTTCTTTTCCCAAATCCTCACTGTCTCACCCTCTAGATTCGCAGGTTTATTTTATTGTTGTTCACTTTTAATCACTGTTTTCGCATCTCTTACTGTGGTAAACGTGGGGGGGGAAATGAAAGATTTCATGGCCATGAATTAAGAATTCGTTACTATGACTTAAATTGTTCCCGCATTTAAGTTAAATCATGGGTTTTCTAGGGAACAAATTAATGAAACATGGACAGCTGCCACAAATTAATATGTCGTAGGAACGAATTAACAAGTTGTATGAATGAATAGACTGTCCTGCTCGCGTGTGCAGCCCTGTCAAAGCGAAGTGCCCGATATGCAACAATTATCTAGGGAAATTATAATTGAACATGACTTATTACTATATTTCAATACAAAATAACTTTGAACTGTATCTGTTTTAATGTACTTTTAAAGTTTGGATCATATTAAAAGCGTAGATTGTACATTAGTAAATTATTTTCGTGTAAGATCCAGCCCCTTCACCGTCACTCACAGCCGTTTGCACGTGTTTTGTGCACGAGCCGCAAGCACCCCAAAATGAAACTGCTTAATCGACCATCGATAGCTTTTATCGATTACATCTCTTATCGACAATTAATCGATCGTCGATTAATCGTTGACATCCCTAGTTAAAGCATATAATGATATTCTAGGAAATTGTGTGATTGTGTGCTTCTAATATTATAGCAACAGTTTGGACAGGACTCTTTTCTATTCTAACATGACAATGTCTCTGTGTATAAGACAAGGTTCAAAAAGAAAATGATTGATTCAGTCAGTGTGGAAGAACTTGACTGGTCTGCATAAAACCAAGTCCTAATCCCAGTTTAACACCTCTGGTGTGACTGTAAATGCAGACCTTGAGCCAAAAACTCATCACCAAACACCAATGACTTGTACATACACTATATAGACAAAAGTATTGGCACCCCCTTCTTTAGAACAGAAAAATGCACTTCCAAATCTGTGGCAACAACGATAGGAGCATAATTCATGTATTTAAAAATTGTATTTCATCTCTGTTGCAACAGTTTTGGAAGTGTCTAAAATGACTGTACCCATATGTACAAGTCATTGGTGTTTGGTGATGAGTTTTTGGCTCAAGGTCTGCATTTACAGTCACACCAGAGGTGTTAAACTGGGATTAGGACTTGGTTTTATGCAGACCAGTCAAGTTCTTCCACACTGACTGAATCAATCATTTTCTTTTTGAACCTTGTCTTATACACAGAGACATTGTCATGTTAGAATAGAAAAGGGTCCTGTCCAAACTGTTGCTATAATATTAGAAGCACACAATTTCCTAGAATATCATTATATGCTTTAACATTAAGATTTGTACTCATAGAAATTACTAAAGTAGTCAAACCTGTTCATCAGAAGGGGGCGACCCAATACTTTTGGCAATATAGTGTATTTTAAAGATTCTATGATGCAAACTTTAAATTTTTCACATACTTTTGAAAATTCAGTGTTTAGTTGATCCTGACAAGCGGTTAATTTAGGTTCAAATATATTTTCCAAGAATACTGTACTAAAATCAAAGTACTAGTAGTATACTTGTAAGATATACCATTTAGTTTACTAGCTATATATGTCTAGCCCACTTTTTAGGTTATGAAAGCATACTTTGAAGTATTTTTCAAATAAACTATTACTGCAAGTATACCTATAGGTTTTCTTTAAGTGAATTTAACAGCATATAGATTATTTAATCTTACAGTTTACTAATTTTTGTTTTGTTTTTGTTTTGCACTTTGAGGACACTACAGGTTCCTATTTAGTTATTAACATTATACATAATAAACTTGTTTTTAATGTTTTTAAGTAGACTATTTAAAAGTAACTCATACTGTACTACAAGTACAGGTCAAATGGTTACACTTTATTTTACAGTATATGTACTTACAGTGTACTTACCCAAGAAAGTACTGGGTAGTATATGGTAACTATACATAGGTTAAGGTTAAGGTTGAAGCTTTCCTGTAGCTCAAATGGTAGAGCATGGCGCTAGCAACGCCAAGATCATGGGTTCGATTCCCAGGGAAAGCAAGAGCTGATAAAATGTAAAAACTGTAACTTGAATGCAATGTAAGTCGCTTTGGATAAAAGCGTCTGCTAAATGTATAAATGTAAATGTAAGGTTAGGTTTAGGGGTAGGTTCAGGCTTGGTACCTAGTTATTACCCAATTATCGTAATTGCTATAATAAGTACATAGTATGTACACGCGGAACAGGACTGTAAAATAAAGTGCTACTGGCCAAATATACTTAGTATCAATATAAGCCAAATATACATAGAAGTAACTTTGTTTAGTATATTAAGTACATAAAATGTATACTAAATGTGTACTCCCCCTGTAAATATCTTTTTTGTAAAATAACTAGTGTGGCACAAAATACAAAAGCATTCTAGCATCTAAAATGTATCCAATGATAATACATTTGCAATTTTACATCATACATTTGCGTGTTTTAATAAAAATACATACTTCCAAGACTAGTGCTTATTACTCATTCATTACTGACATTCACACCTCTGCACCATACATATTTTTGAGATCATTGATTTTTTTTTCATAGCTTAATTTAATTTTATTATTTTATAACTGTCTGAATCCTGTTTGAAGTCGGTCATTTATTTTTAGGTGTGTTTAGTTCTGTTCATGCTTGATCTCACATAGAGCACCATGTGTGTTAGAGCTGGTAGAGCGTTCCAAATCAGTCACTTATGAGGTTTAATTTCAGTTAATATGCTCATGTGTGTAATATGTAGAGTATGTAAAAAAAATTAAATGAAGCACCATCTTTAACGAGCCTTGAAAAAATTTAAGAACCACACAAAATGTAGCTTTTCATCTGGCGCCAGAGATTTTCAGTTTCTCTGGGGCTCTCTCAAATAGAGATAGAGAGAAAAGGGGGGATTACTATGAGCTAAATCTCTGGCGTGCATTGAGTGCATAATCGCTGAGTGAGCACGGGCCAGGGGAGCAGATGTCACATGGGTGAGGGGGTAAAGACTCAGGATTTATTTGAGACAACTGCTACACCGTCCTAACTACATGGGAGGTGGCTTATATGAGAGAATGGGGAATATAGTAAGAGAAAAATACTGACACAGCAAGAGATATAGGGGATGCACAGTGATCTGAGGAAAGAGTTGTGAGAGGGAAATAAACAGAAAGAGAGAGAACAAAATAAAGATGTATAGCCCATGAGGATTGTGGATTACTTCATGACAGGAACCTAAAGCCAAAGCTTAATGCTAACTGATGAGAGAGAAAGAGACTCTAATTATAGGGATGACACTGGGTTGTAATGTAAGGTATGTGTATATATTTTACTTATTTAATGAGGATATTTAAAAAAATGAATATATCTTCGTATAGTCAAATTCTTGTAGAAGGCAATTCCAGAATGCATTGCATCAAGAAGTTCATGAAGACATCATAAAAGTAATCCATATGAATCAACACACAAACATAAAGCACACATAATATGGTAACCATGCTCAACCATGCTTGCTTGAAGTACAAAAAAAATATTTAACGAGTTATATGTGTTTTGACCAGTGTTTATATGTGAATAAAAGCTAAAATTAAATCTGCTCATCATATTAATCTATTGGGTCATACTTTATATTAGGTGGCCTAAACTACTATGTACTTAGATCAAAAAATAAGTACAATGTACTTATTGTGTTCATACTGTATTGCAAAACACTATTGCTGCCATTGAGGTGGGATACGGTAAGGTTAGGGACAGGTTTGGTGGTAAGGGTGGGGTCAACAGTGTAATTATAAATGTAATTACAGAAATTAATTACAGATGTAATTAAGGTATTTTTAAAAATATAATTACAATGTAAAAGCATGTATGTACACAATAAGTGCATTGTACCAAATGATTAATTTAAATGTATAAGTACATAGTAGTTAAGGCCCCCTAATATAAAGTGGGACCATCGATTGTGTCTCTTCAGAAGACTTAAATGATTAGTTCACTTCCAGAATGAAATTTTCCTGATAATTTACTCACCCCCATGTAATTCTAGATGTTCATGTCTTTCTTTCTTCAGTTAAGTCTTTTGAGGAAAACATTCCAGGATTTTTCCCCATATAGTGGGCTTCAATGGGATCCACCAGGTAGAAGGTCCAAATTGCAGTTTCAACGCAACTTCAAAGGGCTCTACACGATCCCAGCCGAGGAATAACGGTCTAATCTAGCGAAACAATCAGTCATTTTCCAAAAAAAAAAGTTTGTAACTTTTTAACCACAAATGCTCGTCTTGCCACTTCACGCATTACGTAATCACGTTGGAAAAGTCCCGAACTCCATCTGATTTTCTCTTCCAACTTCAAATTCGTCCTGACATCATTGTTTTCATTGTTTTACCTTTTTTTGTAAAGGCCATTTGATTTAGTCTTTGCACGATCGCTTTGTAAACACTGGGTCGGTACTTCCGCCTACGTCACCTGTGACCTTTCCAACATGACTACGTAATGCGTGAAGTTGTGCATGCGCATCAAAGAGCTAGTGCAAGAGCAACATTTGTAGTTAAAAAGTATATACTTTTTTATTTATTTATTTTTAGAAAATGACTGATTGTTTCGCTAGATAAGACTTCTTCGGCTGGGATCGTGTAGAGCCCTTTGAAGATGCACTGAAACTGCAATTTGGGCCTTCAACCCATTGGTCCCTGTTGAAGTCCACTATATGGAGAAAAATTCTGTAATGTTTTCCTCAAAAACCTTAATTTCTTTTCGACTGAAGAAAGAAAGACATGAACATCTTGGATGACATGGGGTGAGTAAATTATCAGGACATTTTAATTCTGGAAGTTAACTAATCCTTTAAATCACTTGATTCAAATGGATTACTTTTATTATGAACCTTTTGAAGCTTGAAAATTTGGTTGAGTGGACTTTCAATGGATAACCAAAAATGATGGGAGAATATAAAAAAATATCTTCATTTGCGTGCCAAAGATGAATGAAAGTCTTTAAAAGGTTTTGGAACAACATGAGAGTGAATAAATAATGACAGAATTAAAAAAAAAACTCTTTAATGAATAGAATCATTATTGTGGTAGCAAAGTTTTCATTTAGTGTGCAAGACCAAGGTTCAAATCTCTGCCTTTTTTTTCAAATACTTTTTTTAATAGATTAAACTTTACAGCCAGTGATTACTATGATAACTGACTACAGCATAACGCAGGACGAGGATCATGTGAGCTCCAATAATTTCCCTAATACTGAAAGTAATACCATTGGACATGCCCACAAAACTCATGATCACCACTGTTTGTGTTTCTGGAAATCTCATTGTTAAAAATGAATTTGTTGCTGTAAATTGCTTTATGTGTGAACGTCTTCTTACAAGGCATGTATGTAGGTGGCAGACAGCAAGAACTTCACAATCAAACACTCTCTGAACCCATTTGAACCATTTCACAGTAAAGATAGAGGGAGACCAGCCCTGTACTTCAACAATTTATAAGCTGAAGAGGAGCTGAAGAGGAATCATCAAGCTGAACTTGAACTAGTCCTAATCTCCTTCTTCCACAAACACTTCTGAAGAGATGCTCAAGTTCTTCTCAGAGCTGAGGTTGAAGAAATAAAGAGGTGAAGAAGAGATATGCTTCAATGACTCGTTGTTTGTCCCAGTTTCTGACAGGGCTGATTTGTTGTCTGAGATTTCTCAACGGGATTTGATTAAGTGACAGTAAAAGGAAAACTTTGCATTTAATACTGAATAGCTTCTGAGAAATTAAAGATAACATGAAATCAAAATGGACTATTTACACTCTTAATACTTGTTCATGTATTATATTGATGTATTATAAATAATTAACTGGAGCAAATTAATCCAAAGAAAAATGTTTAATCTTTAATAAAAATATTATAACCTGCTCTTCCTCTAAAATGAAGGCTATTTCTTAATGTTAACTGATATCCATTCTTCACAAATGTTTTAGAAGACTCTGTCTCTATTCTGGTATGCTTTTCACATTTAATTCACTCTGAAATAAATAATGAAACTACAATGGACTACAAACAGCCATTTAGATTGACTTTCACAAGTACAATATTTAAAGTATGTATTTCAATACAGATCCATCTGAAGCCAAAAATAAAATAGGAATAGGAAAAATGAATATAAAGAGAGAAAAGGCAGTACCTTGATATGTTTGACTCCACAGCTCACTAGCTTACTTTGCTGATACAGGTCCCAAGATATGTCGAATATCTTTGAGAAACAGAGAAAGAAAAGTACAGTGTAATGTATTATGTATGTAGCTATTTCAGAAGTATATGCTGCCTTCAAGCCTGTTTAAATATTGTAATTTCAATATCATGGTTGGAATTAAAAGGACATTTTGGACTATTTTTCTCTTTTTCATTCTCTAAGGACAGAAAGCTTGTTTAGCACTAGTGCATTAAAATGCAGTGCAAATGAGTTATAACAGATTCTACACACACTACTGCTCAAAACTCTGAAGTTTGAAGTCAGTACAGTTATTTTTTAGGAAATTAATATTTTTATTCAGAAAGAATATTTTTATTATCAACATGACAGTAAAACATTTCTTATGTTACAAAATATTTATATTTCAAATAAATGCTATAAGAAATATTCCAAAAAAAAAATATTTACCAACCCCAACATTTTAAACAGTAGTGTGTGTATAGTATGTAATTTATCATTCCTATGCTAAATTTTCTGCCCTGATTTTGTAATTACATGCCCCCAACTCAGAATATTGGAGATCAAAGAAAGCTAGTTTCTCTTTGGTACTTAAGACATTGTGTAAGTGTTCATGTGCACCTGGTTCATACTGTAATTGTGATCATTCTGATATGAGTTGAAGGCAGCAAGACAATCTGTGGTTACAACACACATGCAAGACAACCAGAGGTTGGTTGAGTAGTCAGAGAAAACAAGTCCTCAGGAGATTATGCAGAAATGAAATGCTATTTAAGATGTTTGAACTATTTATGTGTGAGTGCTACAGAGCCAGAGAAATCAGGAAAGAAAATGAAGACAAAGTCAGGGAAAGTGTGTGCTAATGTGTGTTTTGGCCCCAAGGATGTACCATCATTAGCTCCAGTGTTAATTTATGTAAAATGAAATGAATTTCAGTGCATTCCCAGACTCCCTGAATCCTAGCACTTTCTTGCTAACATGCTTATGGCTGTCTGTTTTGTGTTTGTAACGTGATTGTAACATATGAGTAACTCAGTGTATCCTGACTGAAACTAAAGGACTGAAGAAAGTCCACTAGATAATGAGAGGACAAAAGAAACATTACACTTCCTGTGTGTGTGTGTGTGTGTGTGTGTGTGTGTGTGTGTGTGTGTGTGTGTGTGTGTGTGTGTGTGTGTGTGTGTGTGTGTGTGTGTGTGTGTGTGTGTGTGTGTGTGTGTGTGTGTGTGTGTGTGTGTGTGTGTGTGTGTGTGTGTGTGTGTGTGTGTGTGTGTGTGTGTGTGTGTGTCTGTGTGTCTGTGTCTGTGTCTGTGTGTGTGTGTGTGTGTGTGTGTGTGTGTGTGTGTGTGTGTGTGTGTGTGTGTGTGTGTGTGTGTGTGTGTGTGTGTGTGTGTGTGTGTGTGTGTGTGTGTGTGTGTGTGTGTGTGTGTGTGTGTGTGTGTTTGAGTTCTTACCCGGTCTGTATGACCAGGAGCAGCTGCCAGAACTTTCCCCTGTCTCCAGTCCCACACACAGATTGTGTTTTTAGAGTCCAAGCCCACAGACACCAAACACTGCAAACACAAGAAACAAAACAAATTATATGTCCTGCTCATAGAGTGCTAAAAAAATCTTCTTCTAGAGTTTAGCTTTAACCATAATCAAACACAATTGAACCAGCTATCCAAGGTGTTCAAGATTGCTTAACCACAAAATTCTGGTTAAAAATGGCTACTAACAACCAAGGTGTGATTCTCTCTCAAAAGCTTAGGAGGGTGAAACACTGCAGGCAGGTGTTTTGGAGAAGGACTGGAAATGAACTCTACAGAAAGGAAGCACTCCAAAAGCAGGGTTGGCTAGACTCTAAGCTGTTTATTTCATAACTGTTGGCTGTTTATAGTTGCTTAGCAACACAATATAGTGCATGAAATTGAATTCAGCTGCAGTGCACTCACAGGAAACCTTGCTAAATCATCAAGAATTTAAAATGTAAAAAGACAAGCACTGTGGCAACAAGTCAAGCAATGTGATATAATATAATATTTTATATTGTATATTATATGTTGTGTAAAAATGGATTGATGGGTTTTGTTACTTTTTTAATTATTATATATATATTTACCCTATTTAAAATGGAATAAGTATTTCTTAAGTATTTACTATATAAGTATCTATTATAGTAATGTATGTAGTTATTTATTTTTTTAATTCTAAACTGTTAATCATTTCCAAACTCTTATACCAGGCAGGGTTAACCTTACAGTAGTACTCAACACTGAAAATCAAAATCTGGCATCACTTGAATTAAGATTATAATAATTTAATTTTAAATCACAGCCACCACAACATCAGACTTCAGAAATGCTTTTTACTTTGAGATCGTTCTGAGGTTAAATACAGATTTAAAATCATAACAAGAAATAGTTTAATAGCTATGCTACGGTTTTTGAAATCCAATCTTTGCATAGCTTTATTATTGTTTAGGAGATCAATAAAACACTGGCAGCCAATCAGAATCCATCCCAACTCTGAAGAGATTAAGCATTTAAAGCTATTACTTTATTATTGTGCATAGGTGTGGCCGTTAATATAGTTATTGTTATAGTTATCGCTCTTGAATGGCCTTTAACATTGTAAAACATGAATCTGCTACCATCTATATATTTCCAACCACTGGAACTAAACTGCCAGAATCTTCTCAAAACCTAATTTTTCTCTCAAACTGTGCACAAATCATCTGTAATCTTCCCAAATGCTGTTTGCTGAAGGGACCTCATTAGTTCAGCATCCCTTTGATGTGAGTTTGCTGTTTTCCACCTCCGTCCTGTCAAACATGATCACCAGTTTTCTTCTGAAGTTGCACCACGCTGGCTGAGGCTAAAACGGAGTGCCTTCAGTCAGTTATGGGATGTTAAACCTTTGATGAATTTGAGAAGAAAAGTGTTCCTTTAGACACCCTGGGTCTTTGAGGCAGCGTCTCGCTGTTCCTCTCTTTGCGGTTTCATCCGTCGGTGTGAAATAAATGATGAGGCCAATTTCCTGCTGAAACTCTGCAAATCACTTTCTCAGCTCCGCTGGGGGGAGGTGAGGGGTGAATTCTCTCAGATAAAGTGAGAGTGAGCAAAGAAATGTGAAATGTCAATCTCAGAGGTACAATTTTTCATTCTATCCCTCTATCATCTCCTCCAGTGAGTTGGAGTGCTTTTGATAAATTGACACTGTAACCCAACTCTCATCCACTTTAGCCTTTTATTGTGCAATGCTACGAATTCAATATATTACATTTACACTGAAAGCATTACACACTACCACCTGTCTACACAGTATGATATTCGTGTTTTTGATCAAATAAGGTTGTTTGAGGTCTCCACGCTCCCTGCTGCTACTAAATCAATATCATACTAACTACTTGCCAGAAAATTGTTTTAATAACAACATTAATATTGTAAATAAGTGTAATTACTGATAATAAAGCCTACTCATGAAAATGCACATTTCAACGGTACAATAACATAAAAAAATGAATACACCACATTTCTGACTAAATCTGACTGGTTACAGTTAGAGATAATACAGCAAATTTGCAATTTTAAAATGACTGAAATTATTTGAAATGATTTCAATACTTATTTTCTGCCGGTATACTGTACTAGTACCAGATGTGCTTTCATACTTTCTTCTCTAATGCAGTGTGTGTGTGTGTGTGTGTGTGTTTTATATAGTCTGTTGCACTATATGTTTGTAATCTGTTTAAGGAAAAAGTGTGGGTGTGATTCAGTAAGGACACTGAAAAAAGCCCACTTGGGTTTAAGTGAATGATTCTGCTTCATTCTGTTTTTGTTTGCCATTTGATTTTTTTTTTTCATTAGCAAAAATAATAGCAGTGTATAATCATAGAGAGTAGGGCAACTTGGCACTAGTGTGACCTTTAACAAAATTCAGTCCCACCGGCAGAAAAGTAGTCAACCAACCATTCAGTCATAGTCTGGAGCCCTAAAAGAAGGCAGCATGATTGTGTGTTCTGTCAAAGCAAATAGATCCAAAGAAAGCCACAGCAGAACCATTTCAACACAAGCAGTGGTGTTTCATCCCTGAATGTTTTGGTGTTTTTGAACAAATCGGTTGAGTAAATGATTCAAGGTCTAAATGATTCAAAGAACCAGCATTTTTGAACAAATTGAGAGAATGGTTCAGTAACTCATCTATAAAGACAGACACTTAATTTGTTTCTGAGTCAGAATTTTTGAGCTAACCGATTGAGAGAATAATTCAATGACTCACTCATAAAGACAGTTACTTGTATTTTTAAACTGAAAGATTCAATTCCTCAAATGTGCAAATACAGATAGAACAGTGAAAGGATCAGCGCTGTGGGACTGTTGTATCAGCACTCTTGGAATGCTGATTGACCAATCAGGTTCAAGGACTGAAACTAACTGTAGTATCATGAGCTATAAAATACTGCTTAACTTGGTCTACATGGGGCAGTTCTTACTAAGTGCAGCATCAAAAGCGTTTTCAAAAAGCTTTGAATATTAAAGTTCCACAGTTTTACTGAACAATGTTGAAGTGTAGTCATCCAGAAAGTGCAGCAAGAACATATGAGTATATGATGGAAGTTTCTAAAGCCATTATCTTCTAGCCATTGTCAAACCCTTAATGCTGCTTTATGTTCTTGTGTTATTGAGTTCATCATCTGATGTTATCACTGAGGATTTTGTGTGTTGTTTCTGTCTGACAACCAGCAGCTCCGGCAGACACACAGTTATACAGTCTGACACGTACTGTCACACTGTGTGAGTCACACCGTTGGTGTGTTCGCAGATGTGACTTTAACAACTAATAATAAACTTCACAGCACCTTACAGCACCTCATACTGAGAGATGAAACTTACGAGTTCTTAACAATGTCAACTCCTTGGTATAAAGAGAAATCTTTCTTATTGCAGTATGTTATTGCTCAGAACACTCACCTGTCCATCAAGGTTGAAGGCGAGACAGGCGATACCGTGTGTGTGCATGTCCTTCAATATGGACACTGTCTGCACAGTATACGAGTCCCACACACAAATAGACGGCTCCTTTCCAACCTGTCCTGTGGCCACCAGCACTCGCTCTGGATGCAGGGCTAAACTGTGGAAAGAGAATTACAATGACGTTAAAATACTAAGAGGCAAATTAATCATCAAAATATTTGGCCACCTTGTGAAGTGGTTTGTGTGATTTGATTGCAATCCAATCCAAATGTGTTTCAGATAGCATTTACACCTGTTCATTTCAAGACTGGATAGCTATCCAATCAAAGAAAATGCATGAAGTGGCCAAGTGTTCAACATATAAGTTGTATAAAATGATTAAGCTCAATTCATATGGATTCGTTTTATGATCTCTTTATGAACTTTTCGAAGTTTTAAAGAGGTAGCTGCATAGACTGTCAATGGAGGGACAGAAATGTCTTAGATTTCATTAAAAAAATATCTTCCTTTGTGTTCCAAAGACATGAGGGTGAGTAAATGATGACAGAATTTTCTTTTCTTTTTTCTCTTTTTCTGCACATTAAAGAAATTGGTAAAAACATTAATAAAAAATAAAATAAGCACAATATGTGTACTCTCATGTCATTCCAAAGTACGAGGTGCATTCTCACCATTGCCTATAGCACACATTAGCATAAACTGACTTGTTTTACGGTCAATTTTTACAGTTTACAGTCAACTGACATGGAAGAGAAGAAATTGTTGAATAAAGTTGTTATTTTTGTTAAAGGGGTCATATGATGTGATTTCATGTTTTCCTTTGTCATTGGAGTGTTACAAGCTGTTTGTGCATATATAAGATCTGCAAAGTTGCAAAGATTAAAGTCTCAAAACCAAAGAGATATTCTTTATAAAAGTTAAGACTCGACCACACCCCCTAAAACGGCTCATTCAAACACGCCCCCACATGTCTACGTCACGGTGTGGGAAGATTTGCATAACACGGCCCAAACGTATACGCAATGAAAGAAGGCGTAACTATTATTCTCGCTGTAGTATTGTTGTTGCCGCCGCCATGTTCTGGAGACGCTGTGTTTCATTGTGAAAGTGAAAGTACTTTCTTTGGGCTTCCAAATGAGTACACAACTAGAAATCAGTGGTTAAGTTATATTTACAACACTGTTCCAGAACAGTACAATGCAAATATTCGAGTGTGTGCAGCGCATTTTACGGAGGACTGTTTCCTGAACCTGGGAGAGAGTAGCCTACAATGTGAACAGTATGAATGGCTGTGAACACTATAAAGTGGGGCGATTCCAACGTTGCAAGGACAATCTGGTGCTTCTGACTCACAGCCTGTAAGTACGTTTCGATATTTAAAGAAATTGCTACTGATTATTCAAACGTGAGTTTTGAGCAGTGTAGAGTAGTGCTTGTTTGGTGTTTCTACGATCACAAATGCAGACATTGTGCTATGTTTAGGTGGCGCAATGCGTAAAAAAAACGTACGAGTCATTATAATCAGTAATTATGTCCTCGCAGAATGCAACAAATGCCTCGTTTATAGTGGGTTTTATTGTTTTAGTCTCGTCGCGCCGGGACACGGCATCACAATACAGTAAGGGGCGTAACATTTCCGTCACACGCTTGAGGTATTCGGCCAATCACAACGCACTGGATAGCTGGCCAATCAGAGCACACCTCGCTTCTCAGAATGATGAGCTTTGTAAAAATCGGCGTGTTTCAGAAAGGTGGAGCATAAAGGAGAAACAATAATGTGTTTTTTGAACCTCGAACCACATAAACACATTGCATTACTCCAAATACACAAAATAATGTTCTTTTTAACAACATCATATGACCCCTTTAACTTTGTGCACAAAAAGTATTCTCATAGCTTCATAAAATTAAGGTTGAACAACAGATGTCACATGGACTATTTTAACGATGTCCTTACTACCTTTCTGGGCCTTGAACTTGTCAGTTGCGTTGCTGTCCATGGAGGGACAGAAAGCTCTCAAATTTCATCAAAAATACCTTGTTATGTGTTCTGATGATAAACAAAGGTCTTACAGGTTTGGAACGACACAAGAGTGAGTAATTCATGACAGAATTTTCATTTTTGGGTGAACTATTCCGTTCATAATAATATATCTGGTATTATGGCATAGGCATTTGTAGGTAATGCTGTTACTCCTTGAGTACTTAGGTTTGTTACTCTAAAGAAATTCAAGAACACGTTAAGTATTTACAATGGGAAAGCACACTTGCAATGCACTGGCCAAAATTTGGACACTTTCCAGAAATACATCACTGAATATTTGATGATTGTCCTGTTCGAAATCCAGCCTTGATTTATACAGATAACTGATTTAAAAAAAGCTTTTAAGAGAAGGTGAACGATTGTGGACACCTATAGTAAGACGAGCTATCGCTGATTATCATTTCCCACAGCCAGCAGTGAAAGTGAGAGAAGGGCTTTTAGTTATCAGAGACCCGTGAAGAGATAATCTGGAGAACACGCTATCTTCTGCAACCTAAGTCTCATGAAACCGTCGTTCAGATAAAGTCTGTCAACACAGCATGTTCTGTAAGTTTTAGATATGTATTCATTCCGTCCCTTCTATATTTTGAAATAAGCTTATATTTTTATCCCACAGCATGTAGCATTATCCATAATAATGCCCCGGTGCAGAAATGGCACAGACGCGAGGTGGAAAAATCAGGTCATTGCGGTTCATGGAGCAGTTTTCACTCTCACCATCACACTAGTCCACCAAATTCATTCAGGCTTGCCTTCACATGCCCTAGGAAATCCCAGAGGCGTCCAAATGTTGCGTAACATCTGTCCAGCTTTACTACACTGCACGCATACACTATTTTCCATATTTATCAAAAGGCGGTCGCACACTATAAAAAGCACAGTGCTAAAGCGAAGCTAGAACAACTCACATGTATCTTTCAGTTCAAGAAGGCAGTTCAACAAATCACAAATGACACAGCACTTTAAAAACATAGCGCATAAAATAAGTAAAAAAAATGCATAACTAGACTTTGAGTTTTTTTTTTTTTCATTCCACTACCCTGCGTCACCTGTGTGTGTGTGTGTGTGTGTGTGTGTGTGTGTGTTAATGGCCTGTAACTGTACACTGACTCCTTAAACCACTTGACTGTTGGAAGATAATATAATTGCAGCATAACAAAAGCTTGTTCCCTGTCAGTTTTGGTTTGGTTTGGTTTGGTTCAGTAGATGTTTCCATGGACCGCAAGTTTGCATAAACTTGTCAGTAATATGCATTTTAATATTCTGCAATAGCATTCATAAGGCAGGGGAAGGTCACTGCTGAGGATGCTACAAGCAAAAATATTATATATATTTTTGATAGTCATAATGTGTAAATAGTTAGCTGCATATGCATTTCTTAATATTTGTGTAGACATAGTAAACATTAATTAAAATTCATATTTCAATTCATATTTCATCACTTAATTTTTTTTTTCAACTTTTTCTAAAATTATATATTGTAGACTCTTGAATACTAATTATAGGAAACTGGAAAAGCAGCAGCCTTTTTTGAATGAAGTGGTCAGAATTAGCTAGATTGATTTAGCTAGAGATGGCAGAATGCTGTTTATTAGCACATTTTTTGTCTAATAGGATCAGCTTACTTGGCTGCATGTGCAATACAATATGTCATAAATGTAGCAACAGCGTTTTGTCATGCTACTCTACTCCTTGTAGGAAATCATAGCTCATTACTGGAAAAGCTACACCATTATGAATACATCATGAGTTACAGTCACGCTACGATTGCTACTTTCAGCTTCTCTTCAACACTGTTTGAAACTTTAAAGAGGGTGAGTTAAGGTGGATGAAATGTTGAAATAAGGCTGTTTTTTATAAACTCTATGAAAGGAACTTCTATTTGGAGCTCACTGAAAAGGATTTATTTTGCGCTGTTTGAAGCCACGCTCATCTAGGCCTTTGAGTTGTCCAAGAGACACAATTTCACCAACAATTTAACATTGACTATCTGTCAAAATGTCTCCCTGTTCATGAGGGAGTTCTGGTGCCTGTCTCTCCTGCTCTTGATGTGTGTGTGTGTGTGTGTGTGTGTGTGTGTTTATATTCAGCTAGAGTTTCCAGCTCCCACAGTCTGAGCCTTCAGATGAAGCTTTTTAAGCCTGCCAGGGTGATTCTGCTTGGCAGTGAGGAGGAGTGACTACATTAAAGCCCTGAGGGAGCTGTACCGCTCATGAACATCTCTGTGTGTCTTTCTTAATCTGCCTCTCTTGCTCCCAGATTCTCTTTTCTCTTATACCTGTTCCCTCGGCAAACTTTGAAAAGACAAATAAAAATATTACTGCTCTCATATGATTAATATAAAAACCTATTCTCATGATTTTTGTAGTCATTTTTACATTTATATCATTTTACATTTTATATAATATTTATATAATTTCATTACTTATTTTTAAATATTAACATTTTAATTAATTAAAATAAATTACTTTAACATTCACTTCCTTAAAAAAAAGAAAACTAAATAATATGTATAACTTTTGCCAATTTGTATTTGATATGCATTTTTTTGTATTATTTATATAATATTACATTATTTATTTGTATCTTGAATATTAATAAAAAGCTTTTATTTTTGTTTTTATTTCAATTTTATTTTATTTGTTTCTCACATAGTTTTGTTAAGTGTTTTGTCATTTTAATAATTTTTTTATTATTTTTCATTAATACATTTTTTAATACATTTATTTATATTTCTTAGCTTGAACTTATTTTATTTTGGTTATTTTTTATTAAGTTTTAAGTTTAAGAGTTTACGGAGCCCCACACATGACATGCAGGAAAAAAATAGTAAAGCGTGCGCACAACATCATAATTCATTCCCTTGTTTTACTTGATTCAACTAAAACGTGGCCACGATTTAGTAATGTCTTGTGCATGATTTAGTAAAATCAGGGAACAAATTATGTCGTGCGCACAATTTAGAAAAACGAGGGAACAAATTATCATATCGTGTGCACAATTTACATTTTTGTACTGCATATCATGTGTGGGGCTCCGTGTAAGTTTCTTAAGTTTTAAGTTTTTCTTCTAATATTGATATTTTATTTCAGCTTTATTTCCATTAACAAAATATTTACTTTTAGTTAAAAGTAACAACACTGACAAAGACTGCAATTTCTCTCTACCTAATATAACAATCTTTCCTATTTACAGACCATCAATTTCTCAACCAATCAAACCAATATCAAATGAACAAAATGCAGTTATAAAATGACAGATTAAACATTTCTAAATGAAGGCAACTTACTTTGAAACTAAAATCTAATAATAGCCATAATATTACTGATAATCAGTATCAAAAGAAACACATTTTGGCACTATATTATTTTATGTTTATACAAATCAGTGTCGTGTGGCTTCCTGCACATCCCTGCAGTGAACGAACCCTCGAGTCAGTCGCCAGTCTTTATTCCTCTCTCTGTGGATTACATAATCTCACATAACTGAAAATAAAGCTCCAGCACAACTCTCCATCACAGCACAACCTTTATCTCAATATGACTGAAAAATGATTTAATACGTCAAAGATATAAATAATTGATGCAATTTGTATCTATAATTGACCAGAAGAAACCCACACATTCAGAGGGGTTTAAAAATCCTTCAGATTTCTTACAGTTTCTCTGCCTCACTCTGGAAGAGGAATTCAGTAAGATTGTGTCTGCTAATAGGGTCATGTATTTCCATACATTGTCTAATTCACCTGAAGGAATTATGCAAATTTGGTAATGGTGCAAACTTGTCACATGTCTGGGCGCTGCAAAGTGGTGCTAAGCGTTCCAGAAAGATTTAAGAGAAATTGGGGGAGATTTTAAAGCAAACTTCATATGTATACTCAGTATAATAAAGACATTTTTGAGTAAATATAAAGAGGAGATGTGTTCTGAACAATGTCTGTCCATCAATCACAAGAGCGATACTGCTGCTGGATAAAGATGTTGAGTAAGAACGTCAAACTCAGACGTTGTTCTGTCAGTAGATGTAAATAAACCACACCTCCAGAAACTCCTTCCTAAAGACCCCAGCATTAGAAATGCATGGCTGTTGATGTGAAATGACGTGACTGAGCGACTGAAAGATAAAGTTTTCATTTGTTCTTCACATTTCACAACAGACTCTTTTGTGAATTATTCTAAACATGCTGCCAGTTTTTCAAAATATATTTTATTAAGAGATGCAGCAGTGCCAAGCATTTTGTCCTTGAAGTACTTTTGTTTTAATCTTACATTGTGTTTGTAATAAACATCAAACCAGCATTTAAAGGGATAGTTCACCCAAAAATTAAAATGGCCCATGATTTACTCGCCCTCAAGCCATCCTGTATATGACTTTCTTCTTTCAGATGAATACAATCAGAGTTATATTAAAAATGCCCTGGCTCTTCCAAGCTTTATATGGCATGAATGGGGTTTAAGATTTGAAGTCCAAAAAAGTGCATAAATCCATTATACAAAGTACTCCACATAGCTCCAGGGGGTTAATAAAGGCCATTTTTGTTAGAAAATTATCCATATTTACAACTTCCGCTAACTGTCATATGCGCGTTCCAGCATACAAACAAAATTCATACTCATTCTTCTCCCCTTTGTGAGTCAGATTGGTGTCGTCAGTCTTGAATCTGTTTCTAAACACACAGACCGGGTCAGCTCAAGCCCGTGGATTACAGCGAGGGTCTGTTTAGCCTTCACGACTGCTTAGTAAGTATGTGTTTGCCCCCAGCCTGTCTCATTAGCAGGAAGATTGAGGGATTAACTCCAAATTTCTCATTCAATCCTGCCCAGGGGACAGATGGGTCAAATCTCTGTTGTCCTCAAAACACACACTTCCAAAAACACAGTTTGACCCTCGCTCCAAGTGTCTGTCTGTGACCGAGGTTGAGATGTCAGGGAACAGATTAAAACGTGAATTAGATTTTTACATTGTCTGATGGAAATGTGCTGCTTCTCTGCGTGATAAATACTACAGTGAACTTGTGCATCACAACATTATAATTAAACGTATGAAATGGAATCATTTTGGGAATCTACTAAAGATTCCATTTAACAGTGTTAATAAATTATTGATTGTTAATGTACTGTAAAAAGTGGTAACTTGCAATTGTTACCTTACAAAGCTTGGTACCACAAATACTGTTTAATATGTAGACTTTGTTTTTTTTTTTTTTTTTAGTAATTGTGTTAAACTTGAATATAGTGCTTCAAATGGTATCAGTAAAGTCATACATCAAAGTCAAGTGAATTTAATCATTACTTAACAAGAAGTACTTGCTCTCTAGATGCTTTCCAGATACAAATTGTACTAATATGAGCGCGTGTTCCTCAGTGACTATATAGCTAGTTAGAGATCTCTCTGCATATAAATGCTGTGATTTTCTGCTTTGATTTGATATGATCAGATGCCACAAACCCACACACTACGTGGGCTCAGAGGAACTTACTCTCTGTAGTATTTCATCAGACGATGACCTGCCAATTTGTGCTCAAACAAATGAATGTTTAATGAACGATATGAAAATCTGGAGCTTCGGCTTTTTGTAAATGTAAAAATAACAAGCTGTCAATTTGCTTAAAAGTCGCATTTTAGTTAATCATGTGACATTTGAGTAAAACATGATATTAAACAAGGTAAAATTCCTGCCCACATGATTAAAAGTCATTTTAGTGTCAGCGAGATATTATGGTTTTTAAAATATGTAAAAAAAAAAAAAAATTTTCATTTTAATTTCAGTTCAAGTTTTAGTAATTCTGTTGTGTCATTTTTATTAGTTACTTTTTTTTTTCATTTTATTGTATTTCAATAATGTTTTAGTTTTAGTTTTTTAGTACATCATATTAAACTAAATGAAAATGAAAAATGTTGCTTTGCTTATATGATTTTTTTTTTTTTTCTATTTTATGTAAGGGTAATATTTCATTTTACAATGTCCTTGTTGCACATGTACTTACTATAATAATTATTAGTAAGAGTAAATTATGCATAATTAACCTAAACCAAACCAAACCAAACCAAACCAATATTTCAGTGAAATATTGCTGGGCAAAAACAAAGATCAATTGTCTGTTGGGAATGTTTTTTTCCCCTCACACGAAATACCTCATCATGCAGATCCCTACTGGAATGACGATACACATCTCGATGCATAGCCAATGATACGATACATTAAAGATACATATGAAGCAGCTACCAATGCGATGCGATACGATTCACCCCTATCACAATGCAGTGCGATCCGATTTTGATTTGATTCGATTCGATTCACTTTTAATGCCTCGAGGCCTGTTTCATAAAACAAGTTAACCAAATAAGGCAGGCTTATTTCTGTTCGTCTGACTCATTGTCAAATGATTTGGTTCCATAAAGCAAATTTAACATAGGCCTAGATCAAGCTTAGTCACTGTGGCAACTTATGCTGGGAAACTAACCTGGTCTAAAGCAGGCTAACTGTCAGGCTAAGCTGACCAATAGGAACGCAATGATATTACCACTGTCTCACATACTATTATTTGACTTTTTTTTACAGTTTCTAGCCATGCAGCCTTTCTCTCTGGTTTTATGACAGCTGTACCTTTTATAGTTTGCAGAACAGATAGCAGAACATTAGAACATTACAGCCTAAAATTGCTCTTTAAAGCATTAAAATAACTAAATTAAAAGTTAAAATCACTGAATTAAAAATGAAAATAAATAATAAAGAAAATGACTAGATTTTAACTGCTATAAGAAACACACATTAACTCATTTGAGCGTAGTAATTAGGACTGTACTAGCTTACATTTGATTTACCTATTACAATAGTCCCTTTACAGTTACTGCTATCATAAAAATATACTTATATGTAGGTTTAAAATTCCACAAAAGACACATTTAATGTCCAACAACAAATATTTTAGCAAAATGTATATTTTACTCAGAATTATTTGCGCTCCTATTCGATTGCGCTCCGTCTGTTTAGCGCATGTGTGCAACAGCGCTCTTTGCTCTCGCGAAAGCCTCGCCCACTAGTAATTATATATAAATAAATCAGTTTTTACTGATGCAAATATGTTAGAAACGATGCATCGCGATATAAATGCCAACTTGTAGCCGATGCACACTTTTTAAACCGATGCATCGCATCGTTAACTTTTTATGCCGATACACAAAGCGAATCGGGGAATCTCCCCATCCCTATGAGCTACATCCAACAAACCATCAAAATCTCTTTTCTTGTGTCTCTCTAAGGATCTAGCTCTCCCTCTTTCCTCTTTCTCCAGCATTACCTTTCTATTAGCTAATGAGCTCGTTTAGTAAGTGGAATGCTGTCACTGCACCGTTCCTATGATGTACAGCCCGCATTACCCCAACCTATTAGCTAATGGGTCCAATGCAGGCCCTTAGTGGGTGGACAGGCCAACAGTGCAGGACTGCAGCGCTGCTGGACAGAGTCTCTTGCTAAAGGAAGACTGATTGGATGACTGCTCGAGTGGGCAGGTGGGTGGAAGCGTTTAGCTGCAGCAGAGACACGCTAACTAACAGCAGAATGCTTCAGGGTGAGAAACAGAAGCTTGTCATGGTAACAAGACGAGGAGTGGGAAGTGAAATGTAAAGTTGGACAGCTGGAGTCTGCAGGGCCACCTGACAGAGATCAGTTCACATACAAGGTCTGTTTAATATACCGGAGTTGTGAATGAAGCAGCAGATGTAACAAACCAGCGTTTCCTGCGCTGCTATTCAGCCACGAATGGCTTTGCAGTGCCACAGATAAAGAATCAATAGATTAGGGCTAGTCATTAAAAAAAATGTCACCAAATTAATCGCAAATAACTATAGAAGCTTGTTTCTGCCATGAATTTTAAAAATCGAAATGATAATTGTGACTTTTATCTTAAAATGAGATAAGACTTTTTTTCTCAGAATTGCAAGATATAACCTTGCAATTGTGAGTTATAAATATCTTAATTGTGAGATCTAAACTCACATTTGCGCAAAAAAGTCAGAATTGCGAGACAGCGAGGAAAACAGTCAGAATTGCAAGATATAAACTCATAATTGCGAGATTGTGAGAAAAAAGTCAGAATTGCAAGATATAAACTCAAAATTGCGATTCTAAAGTCACAATTGTGAGATATAAATTCGCAATTCTGGCCTTTTTCTCGCAATTGCAAGTTTATATCTAGCAATTATGACATTATAACTTGCAAGTTATAAAATCTCAACATTATAACTGACAGGAAAAAAGTGCAACAACACTACAAGACATTTACTGTTAAGGGAAGTTCACTTTGAAATTAATTGTATCAAGCTACCCCAAGGGCATCCAAGATGTAGGTGTCTTTTTTTCTTCAGTAAATCAATTTTGATGTTTTTAGGTCAATCAGTCATATAATGGCAGGACAGTCTCTATAAGAAAAAAGAACATGCACAGAAATCCAAATTAAACAATTCCCCATTAACAACATTGATGGCCTAAGACACGAAACGAGCGGTTTGTGTGAGAAAACGAACAGTATTTACGTTTTTTACCTCTTGTACACAACCATGTCCAAGTGATTAGTGCGCACACGCATCCGGTGTGTGACATGTGTGTGTGCGCTCTGGCTCACGCTGCATCACACGGAGCGTCGGCGTAACGCTTGACGGAGGGCGTGTCTAGCGTGGTGCTGACGCGCCGTCATAGTTACAACAGCCAATCACATACTTCTCTGGTGTTGCATGAACGGGATTGGGTATTTGCATGAGGCGATCTGATTGGCTGACGCCTCCGTTGGCGCTTGAAAAGTTGCGTCAGCACCACGCTTCAGACACGCCCTCCGTCAAGCGTTGACGCCGACGCCCCGTGTGAATGCAGCGTGAGCCAGAGCGCGCGCACACACACGTCACACACCGGATGCGTGTGCGCACTCAGATCACTTGGACATGGTTGTGTACAAGAGGTAAAAAACTATATAAATACTGTTCGTTTTCTCACACAAACCGCTCGTTTCGTGTCTTAGGCCATCAATGTGTAGTTACGATGGGGAATTGTTTAATTTGGATTTCCCTGTGCATGTTCTTTTTCCCTCTTATAGAGACAGTGACCTATACCTGCCATTATATGACTGACAGACTAGAACGGTTTGACCTAAAAACATCAAAATTGGATCTACTGAAGAAAAAAAGACACCTACATCTTGGATGCCCTTGGGGTAAGCTTATAGATACCAAATTTTAATTTCAAAGTGAACTATCCCTTTAACTGTCAAATAATACAAAAACACAATTTCACAAATGAATAACTCAGATTCTTTGAATAACTCAGAAGAGCAGATTCTTTAAAATAATGTCATGAAGAAGTCACAGCTTATGCGCCAGCCAAGAAACTCCTGATTAGCTCTCTCCGGGTATTACAGATGTCTGCAATGACTTAGCCAGCAACAAATCATGGTTTCAAGAGTGTGTCTAACTTTATTCTTTCCCCAATCAACTGGCTGCAAAGTGGCTGAACTGTATTCATGAAATATGACACTTATTATTAAGAGTCAAGTGTCTTCATTGCTTTTGTTCATGGTACAAGCTATCAAATGTGGTTTTGCCACATAAACATAATGGCTGCTGGCTGTTCAAAAGATGTTCTGTCCAAACTCCCTGGTTCAATATGAAATACGTCAACATAGGAACGAAACTGCACTCATTAAATCAATTCATAAAGTCTGTGAAAAGACAAAACATCTCAGTTCAGCTTGGAGATTCAGTCAATCAACCAACTAGAAAAGGTCAACAGTCATTAAAGAGGAAGCCTAAGATATTTTTATTAGGCCAAATACTCAAATAAAAGACATTTTATAGACTTCAAAGTAGAAGCAGTGTTTAATTTGACACGAATGAAAACAAGACAGTGCGCTATAAAAATAGAGTTCATCCACTGTTGTGGATGTCGATTATTCAGTTGGCAAAGCATTGACAAAACAGACATATTGAACTTCCATCCCTCAGAATCATTTATGTTTGTGTCAAATGATTTGACCCTGTTGAAATGCTGTGTGAATCTTCTATCAGTTGTACTTTTTGTATTTTCTGTTTTTGTCTTCAAATCAGCTCAGTTTATATTTGATCTTGACTGCAGGTCTGAGATAGAAAGCAGAGTTATTATTGTTAACTAAAACTAAAGCTACTAAAAACCTTTTTGTTTATTAAAGGGGGCACTAAAGGGGGATTTGTTTTTTAATTTGTACAGTCCTCTGAGGTCCACTTATAATGTTATCAAGATTTTTACATCGAAAAACAAAAAAGTAATAGACTTTAGAATAATTTTCGGCCCTGATTTGACCCCTTCATCAGAACGCTCTGTTTGTATAGGCGTGGTGTATCAGACTCGGAAGTAAACGCCCACTGCTATGATTGGCTAATAGTTGTGAATATTTAACAGCGTATATCCTTCATAGATGAACACTGCTGTGGTTTAGGTTAAAAACGCATAAATACTCAATACATATCAAACCATCTGTAATAACAGACAAAGCCATAGTGAACATGTAATGAAAACAGTTACTCACTCTTGTGTGGTGCGACAATATAGTGCAATATAGTCAGCACAGCATTGTCTTTTAATTTCAATCTTTCTGAAAATCCTGCATCAAATTGTGCCTTCGTTTGTAAATGAATTTGTGATAAAATGAAGTGAACAAAGGATCAAGTTCTTACTGATGTTGTCTGGAACTTCATTAAAAATAAAGTTAATCAAATAAAGTTTAATCGCTTGGTTTCTGCGTAGACTTGCGTTCGTCTCTCTTAAACACTGCATGCGCGAATCTGTGGGCGGGGCTAAACAGGCAGTGATGTAGAAGCAGGCGTTGATCTTTTTCTGTGGAGGCGGTGCTTATCCACACTATTACATCATAGAGTAGATCACTCCACAACCTGTCGTTTTGGCAGATTGGCTTCAATAAAAGCTGTTTTTAGACTAATGAGAAAGTTTTGAGTTCTGAAACTTAAACAATGTTTTTATAGCACAATGACCTCTTATATGTCAAAAGATCAATGGAATTTTGATTTCTCAGTGGATGAGAACCCCTTTAAAATAATGCTGAAATAAAATAAAATATAAATATCAGATGAAAAGTCACCAATAAGTTAAGGCATTAAAATAAATGAAAAGAAAGAAAGAAAGAAAGAAAGAAAGAAAGAAAGAAAGAAAGAAAGAAAGAAAGAAAGAAAGAAAGAAAGAATAATGACAAAAGCACATAATAAATGACTAAAATTTACAATAAAATTAAAATCAACACTGAAAATATAAAATTAAAAGTTGTTTTCAAAATATTAATGAGAAATTAGTAGTATATAAAGTAAAATAAGACTGGGCAGCAGAATGGCACGTCACATGTGGGTTCATTGTGTCACCTGAACACACACATTCTGGATGGTGTCCAAATCAGGTCAGAGCAGCTACTGCAGCAGTCACCTTGCTTGCCCTTGATGTGGATTACCAGGAAGGAAAGGATTAGCATATTTCCAAAAGTACACATTTCCACATTTCCATTTATCTTGCTTGCCTTGGCTTGTATAGAGCAAGCTAAATCCTGACAACCAGTAACACCTCATGCATACAAAAAAAAACACCCAAATGTCCAGGTGTGCCAGATACAGTGCAGGTGTCACAAATGCAAATGCTGTTGAATGAAGCGAAATAACTGTAATACGTTTTGAATATGAAAAATGTTAAGTCACCTTGGTTTACCTTGGTTGTGTCATATGACTGGACTGATGAAGCCTGTCATTTAATCTCTCAGTGTTTCATAATTCAACCGAATTTTGCCCTGCTATAAAAATTAAGAGATAAAAATGGGCTACAATAGGATCAGACATTAGAAATGTAATCTAATGGAGACAGACCACGTGTATACGGACTGATCCACCTGTGAAGGGCTGCATTTGTTGAATTTCTGGGCCATGTTTCCCAGCGTTTTCCTGCTGTTTAACCCCCCCTGGCTTTTACAAATGCTCAGTTCCACTTGACGGTAGTCTGAAGATGGCAGAGGAAGTTTTTGCAGTCACGCTCTGTGATTTCAAAAGAGGCTCTTGTGAATTAGACTCATTTTTCATGTAAAGCAGGCTTTAAAAATAGCATGATGTTTCTATAAATATTCACGTCAATGAGACAATTATTGATCATACAAATTCCAAAGATTTTCTTTAAAATGAACAGCAAAAATACATTTGCAGAAAAATCTTTCCATAGTATTTGTTTTGAACATGGTTAGTAGCTGCACTTAAGTTTCTGTATTATGTGAATTTACCGCATATTATGGAATATTAATCTTTCTAATATCTTTGAAGTTACATGTTGCCCAAGAGCTTCAAATTAAGTTTATTCAGTTAGAAGTCTGTACTTTCCATTTTATAACAAAAAATATAATATTTATGCTATACTATATTTAACACTTACTTTAAAAGAAAACAGCTATTTAAAATTGCAATATTTTTTTTCAGCCTTGGTGAGTATAAGAGACTTCTTTCAAAAACCCAATGCTTTTGCTCTGACTTCTCTCCCTAAGAGTATTTTCAATGTGAAATGAAAATTAATGTTCAATATTATATATTAATGAAACTTTACTTCAGGCTTTTTGTAACAAGTAATGTGTGTCAGGACCAGTTAATCTTTGATTCTTAAAGCTCCACTAAGCAATTTTTCAGCATTAATAAAACTTTTTTTTTTAAATGTTTAAAATGATTTACACTCGCATGAGATAAAGACACCAGGCATATCAGTAGCCTTATAAAAGCTTAATTTTTGTAACCCCTATTATTAGACATTTACACTCATGTTATTAATTAATCATGGCTGACTGCAAAAAAAGATTAGCAGAAGTTAGTGGAAGCTAGATTACGGTTTATAGAGTTGTATATAGTTTTCTTACAAAAACACATCGATACGCTTTAGAAGGATGTTATTAACCCCCTGGAACCGTGTGGAGCACTTTTTATGATGGATGGATGCATTTTTTTGGGCTTCAAAATCCCAACCACCATTCACTGCTATTATAAAGCTTGAAAGAGCCAGGACATTATTAATATAACTCAGATTGTATTCATCTGAAAGAATAAAGTCATATACACCTAGGATGGTCTGGCAAGCACTTCAGGAGCATGATGGCAAAAACTGAGAGACTGAGGAGGAGCTTCTACCCTCAGGCCATCAGGCTCCTAAACTCAGCCTCATAACATCTACAGGACTCAATTTAATAAACTGTAAAAAACACCCATCATTCTCCATCATCCGCATTGCTGCTATGTGTACATACCCGGTACAACCTGTTTGCACATTCCTCTTGCACATCCCTGTTTATATTAATATTTATTAAATCCACAGTAGACTGTATTGCACATTTTAGTTCATTGCACATTTTACTCCTTATTTTATTTTATTTTATTTTTTACTTATTTTTTATCTTATTCCTACCTATATTTATATATACTCTCCTGTGTTATGTTTCATCTTTTATTTTATTTTTTTGCACTGTCCATTGAGCGGACCCGTCCTGACCTACATTTCACTACTGATTATACCCTGTATGATTGTGAATGTGACAAATAAACAAGAACCTTGAACCTTGAGAACCTTGATGGCTTAAGGGTAAGTAAATCATGGAGTAACTTTTATTTTTAGGTGAACTATCCCTTTAACCAAAAATTACAGTGTGCGCCTTTAATGGTATGGTTAGATCATAGAAAACCTCCTGCAATGGATCATGGGCTAACAGGCACAGGAAGAGACACCTCTCCCGGTCTCAAGACGCTTATATCCACTCTGACAGACCTCTCACAGTCCAAGAGCACTCTGCAAAGAGAGGACGTTTACACTGCCATGTGCTGGAGTGTGTTTGTATGTCAGGCTGTTTGATGCGTGTAGATGTGTCAGATAAGCCGCTTTGAGATAATGAATGAGAGGGTGATTGTAGAGTTAACTGAAACTGCTATAGACAGGGTGGGGATTCCCTGCCAGAGGGGCGGTCCATTGCAGGGAAGAGGGAAGCCTCGCTGATCACTGTGAAACCAGTAGGAACCGGACGCCTGTCTCTCAGCATTAGCATCACTGTAATGGGCTCAGACACGCATGACTGCATCTTGTCAACATATATGCAGCATGCTTATTATGCCAAAGCATAATGTAGGTGTGGGCTCATCCTGACACATACACAAAGCATATGAATTTGTATTTTATGAGATCTACATAAAAATAAAAAAACATAATCTGGCTATATAATAAGCATTTGTTTTAAGCTTTGCTTGATATACATACACACTATTACCCAAAAGTTTGGGGTCAGTAAGATTTTTTAATGTTTTTGAAAGAAAACTCTTCTGCCCACCAAGGCTGCATTTATTTGATCAAAAATACAGTAAAAAGTGGAATATTGTGAAATATTTATTACAATTTAAAATCACAGTTTTTATTTTAATATATTTTAACATGTAATTTATTCTTGTGATGCAAAGCTGAATTTCCAGCAGCCATTACTCCAGTCTTCATTGTAAAATGATTCTTCAGAAATCATTCTATTATGCTGATTTGGGATTTAATAAAGGGAATATTCAATAAACATTTCTTATTATCATTGTTAAAAACAGTTGTGCTTCTTAATATCTTTTGTAACATTTAAAAATGCCAATACTTTTGATCAATTTAATGCATCCTCGCTGAAATCTTAAAGATTAAAAAATAATTTCACAATGCCTGTCTCAATCAAATTTCGTCACACTTTTATTTTAAGGACTACTTTTACGACTTTTGCTTCAATAAACTCCTGATTTGCTGCTTACTAATAGTTAATAAAGTAGGATTAAGAGATCTAAAATATGATCATACAGAATAAGGCATTATTATAAGTACTAATAAACAGCCAATACGCTAGTAATATGCATGTAATAGTGAGAACTGGTCCTTAAAAGTGTTACCTTTAAACCTTAAAAAAACTTTAAATAAACAAATAATCAAATATTAGTTTTTATGAGCTCAAATACAATGTTATTGAAAAATAAAAGTGTTTTTGTCCATTAGGAATTGAATGGATCAAAAAGGCCTAGAAAAGACCACATCTGCATTAATTTTCATGCTAAATAAACAATAAAATCTCTAGCTCAAAAACCCATGGTATTGATTTTACTAAACAAGGATTCATCCCGGTATTAAAACATGCTAAAACAAGTGACAGAAGTACCAATATTTCACTGATTCCATCCTTACTATATGAGGCTCACAACTGTCTGACAGTATTTCAGTGGGCAGTGATTTCTGTTTCTAGAGGAGGTTTTACTCTCTAAGCCCACAAAGCAATAGTTCAATCACGTTAGGTGGAGAGCTGCCAAGGCCTTTGACAAAAAGCTAACAAGCCGAGTGTGCCTAGAGGGGCTTATATAGAAGTTATAAAACCCCTGCATTTAATCTCGGTGGCAACTGAAGCTTCAGTTTTAGCACACACACACACACACACAGGGATCACAATCTAGCCCAAACCCTTGACTGGCATTCCTGCATTGTGCGCACATGATCTGTGCTAAAACTGACAACCCAGACCACAAACACACAGTGATGCACACCAATACACACATTCAAACAGTCAGACTCATTGATACTATTAGAGTAAGAGCATCAGGAGGCAGCGCAGATTAAGGATTACATTAGAAATGAGTGCATGTGTGTGCACATGGCTTACAGATGGACTGGAGCATACGAGAGAGAGAGAGAGAGAGAGAGCTTCCATCTGATTAGATCACGTGGTTTAAACGAGACACAATGTCCACCCCCCCCCCCCTCCTCATGAGCAATCATGTCAGTCAGTCACACACGCTCATACGTGAATGCTGGCATTGCACCAAACATCACGCAAATGTTGCTGAAGTCACCTAATCCTCGTCTTAATAAAGAAATAACCTCTTTCACGGTATTCAGCCTCCTAAATATCTTACCAGAAACACAATATTCCTGTTAAACCTTTTAAAGGGACATGCACATAAAAATTTGCAACAGAGAAATCCACTTAAAAGACATTCACTTGTCTCCGGTCACATGAAACACAGGATACAACGCAGCAGGTCGCCAGACATTTTTCCACTTTTTCAGTCACTCGCAGTCATTCGATGCCCGACATGTCCAGTCTCTATCCACCCCCTATCAAGTTTTTGAACACCTGTAGTAAACAGACATCTGAGGGCATACAGCCTCAGGAGCGTGACCAGCATGCATCTTTCTGTGGCACTCATGAATGCTCACATGCAGACATTTCTGGGCTAAAATCATCATGTATATCGAAGGTGGTTGCACTAAGATATCATTATGCACTATTTTGAAATCTAAGGTATAAATGTTTTAAGCCACTGTGTTAGGGAAATAGTACAACATTTTAATTCTATAACAACTGACTCACAGTAATGTCATTTCAAACTCATCTTTTGAGGAACACGAAAGGAGATTGCATCCCGAAAGGAGATCCATGCAACGAAAGTGAATGGGGACTGGACAAAATAGGGCCGATAACAGTCTCTTTAAATTGGTTTACATGCTTTATGTGCTGCATTAAAAGACTTTAATGACACCTTTTTACATTTTTAAAGAGATGCAAGGTGGGTGATATGACCAAAATGTCAAGATATATTAGGCTGCTGTCACTTTAAGACCTCATGAATCCAATATTTTGACCCCTACTGAATTTCTATGTTCACTAAACCAACATAACCGATGCTTACATGAATGCCAAGACAGGCATTTTGATAGAATTTTCCTGTATTTGACCATTTAAGTGCAAAAGGGAACTAAATCTGCAAAAGGGAAATCTTTCACCTTCACACAGAATTTATGATCACATGAATTCCAATTGAAATGAATGATTTCACCTGTGGAAAAATGGTAAATATTACGAACTGTAAGGTTTTATTACTAAGCATGCTTTATTTTCTCATTGATGCATGTTTCTTTAGCAATCTAATGTGTCAACTTTAAGCAGACCTGGACTACAAGGATATATTTACTTAATTATGAGTGTACACCAAAAGCTAATTTAATTGTTCACGCGAGCAGATTGCAGTGAACGTGCACTATACACCTCAATCGCATCTTCCACACAAGTTGAAAAATTTCAACTCGAGCGGAAAATTTGCATGACGCATCACGCAAGCCAATCAGCGAAGAGCTTATTGACACGTCTGATTTGATGCGTCCAGTTGTATCACAAAATGGAGGAGAGCATTACGCAATGATTTTATTCACGTTAGTGACACAAAAAACATCCCACGAATCTAGAGCGATAACGTGATGTGAATATTCGCTTCACTTTTAGTGTGCACACACCATAACAGAATGCATAATGTAGCAAATTCTCTATCAATACACACTTAATATCGTCATCAAAATATTTTGTCATACCACTCAGCCTTATAGCAAGGACATTCAGCATATTAACTACATCAATCCAAGAGTCTCACAAGTGTGAATCAGTTTTAAACTGTTCCTTTAAATGTTTAAATGTGTGTCTAAATTTGGAGGTATGCTTGTTTCAGCCCAAAGTTCAATATTTTATGCCTTATGTTGGCACTTACCTGAGGGAGTGTTGTCACGTATCGTTTACAAAGAACGGGGACATATATCAGCAGTTCTCGGCATAGCACAACATGATCACACAGCTTGTTTAACGGAGGTGATGCAGACCAACTCACAGTGCGATATAAACAGCATCACGTCTGTTAGGTTTGAGAGGGTCTCTCGTTTTCTCTCTCTCACACACACACACACACACACACACACACACACACACAAGCTGCTGTTCAACATCTGTAGCTCAGCTCTGGGCTCCATCATCCACCTCCCACTGAGCTTTCTACTCAAGGGCAAATAACAGAGGATACAAACCAACTCCACCATCAACTACCAATCACATGTCAACAACAACTCAGATCAGCCAATACAAGAAACATCTGTATTTGATCTGGCATAAACAAAGTATATTTCTACTTGGAAACATGAACTGAGGTGTTTTTAATATCTTATATCAGACTTATTGTGTCTGGATAAAACAGGATGATTCACATTTGATTCTCAGTATCATTACAATATAGTATTTATTATAATTCAGAATATCCTCTTGACGTATCGATGTTTGTTTGTTTGTTAATAAAATCTTTATTAATTAAATATTTCACAATATAATTAACATAGCAATTAAACTATATTTCATATAAAAATATTTCAATATTTCCTTTTTTGACACCAATTAAATTTTTATGAAATGTGTGTTCCAAAAAAAATTGCAAGCAAATTCAAAAGTAAAACAATACCATGCATCACAGTCATAAAATTGGAGAATGTACTTAATTATCATGGAAATAATACCATAATACAAAAATAGGCTTTCTTTTTCTTTATGCATATAGTTTCTTTGTTTTTACTTTACAGGATTCATGCTGTTAGGAAAGGTTTCATATTTCTGGATTGTCTTTTTGGATTGCCATAGTAATTCACTTTTCCACCTTACTAATTTTCCTCACTACAACAGAGTAAGTGATGGCATTATAGAAATTACAGAGTTATTTGGCAACAATAACGATAAAATGTTAAACCATCTCCTTTATACAGTATCTTTCTCGTAGTCTCTGTTTGTCCATCTGTCTTGTATTGAATGTACGAATAATCCTTTGGTGCTGTTTGCATATGAATCACTTATGACTTCTATGTATTTAGATACCTGTGCTGATAACTTAATAATAGGGCACTGCTGTTATATGGACACATCTGATATGCATGAATAGTATATAATGGCCCTCCCAGAAAGTCAAGCATTGGGTCACATTCTGATGCTGAAGTAACCAGAGATGGATGGGTCCCTATGAGACATTTGACACAAATGCACACCGGAGACATACTGGGGGTAGTAAATGTATGTAACTGGTCACAAATGTGGTATTTGAACCAATTTTAAACGTCTGAGAACACTGTAATGTGCTCAGAATTTTTAAGAATCATGCTACATGCTGTATAAATATAAGCACATGCACAGCATTCAAACAGTCACACAAATGCAAGGTAACCAAGGTCAGTTTCTCTGACACCTAATTAATAATAGAGAATTGAGGCAGATGACCGGCGGCGAGGCAGAACACCACCCCCTCCAGCTCTCACTAAAACACCACACACGTACAACACATACAGACAGACACACCCACAAACACAGACACACACATATACACCTACTCCTGTAGGATGCCATAACCTTGATGATCATGTGACTGAATTATAATGCCTTTACCATCAGCTAAAAGCACCTTCACATGCTTGTGAATACATCTCTCTCTAAATAACTAAATTACTGTTAAGGTTAACACAGATAAACCTTGGATGACTGACAAATGTATTTTAAAAGAACATACATCAAAATCATGACCTCAGATAGAGGTCATTTCATGACAATTAACTGTTAAGGCTATTGGATAATATTATATTAGCTAATGAATTAAAGCTAAACAAGTCTTGCAGTGAGATATGGGGTTACACTCTGTGTGTATTATCAGTTGTATATAAGTAAGTAAACAGTTGCAAAAGAAATCAGACGTGTGTCAATATAATGGATCATGCATAAGGTCTTAAAGTGACAGCAGCCTAATATATCTTGACATATAATGTTATCATGAAATCAAATTAATTGATTTTTGTCATATAGCCCTACCCTACCTTGCTACTCTTTATTTTATTTTTTATTTTTTTGTAATTTTAGTAATTAAAGTTAGTTAGTAGTTAGAAATTAAATTATATTAAATAAATTGTATTTTCAAATGAGCTGTTGTTTTGTACCAAACAGACAACACCATCTCATGGCAATTCGTACATTTTGGCGAATTGGTGGCTAATTCTTAGTTAGTAGGTTTTCGTACGATCTGCTTATGCCCCAGTGAAGGTTATGTTTAGGAGTAGGGTTAGGGGTGCTTGATTTTTTTTAATCATACATACTATATTAGAAAATTCATAGGAAATTACGCCGTTACAAAGAAGTTTTCCCTGAGATCTGATAAAAGCATGGCAAAGTATAGCGTGAAAGCCGGCTAGAACTTTGTATATGAGTGGAGCAGAGTAACGCCCAGAAACTGCTCCAGTGCTGTTATAATAAATATTATCACTCTTCTTGGAACCTTGGTACAGTTCCATTTCAGGTAGTGTGTTTACACCCTCTTCTGTACAACCCGCTCAGCACTGTGCTTGAGGAATGTATGTTTGAGGAAAAAATGGTACATGCGAAAGTATTGAGATTTCTTAAATTTTAAATGCGCACACATTAACGAAATTTTGCCATAATTCGCAGAAATTTCGTGAGCAATTTTTTTTTTATAAAAAATCCAATCTATTGCCAGTAGTACAGCGATGAATACATCATAGCTCAGCCAAAGCTGAACTACTTTCAACTTGCCACAAAACAGCGAGACGCGACGCTAACGTCCGCCTACCGCATATGTACACAGACTAACAAAAATAGCGTTAACAGAATGCAAGAAACCCGTCCAGTGTGGTAAGGTGCTCCGCTGAGGCGCTGTCCAGCGCGATAGAGATCAGCTTCAGCAGCCAGGCGTGCTGGACAGCGCCTCAGCGGAGCTCCTCACACCTCCATCTCTCTCCACTTACATTTACATGTATTCATTTAGCAGACGCTTTTATCCAAAGCGAAACAAGTGGGGAACACATCAAGCGATTCAGAGGCAAATAGACACAGGAAGTGCTCGTAATACCAAGTTTCAAGCATAAGTATACTAGACAGGGAAAGATTAAAGAAAAGAGAAAACATTTTTTTTCTTTTTTTTAGGATGAAGTCAAATAATGCCGAAAGAGATCGCTTGAAATATTGTAATTGTATCAGCATTCCGGATAGGGGTTGTAAGATCAATCCACCAGCCAGGAACGATGAACGAAAATGTTCTGGAAAGTGATTTTGTGCCTCTCTGTGATGGTACCACGATCTTGCAATTAAACATACAGCAACGTCTTATATAAGTAACGTTAGCCAGCCTGATACTGGCTTGAATGCATTACAACCATCGAGTTTACTACTACTAAGTTGGCGTGCATTTGGTAAAAAATAAAAAATAAATTATGTATTTCCTAAAGACATCCACGTGAATGTGCCTACCTTATTATGTCATCGTTATGTCCCAAATAAAATTTCTGCTTGTGTTCCCGTGTGTTGTACACAACTCCGACGCCGGCGACAAAGTACACGATCTCCTTGGCGGCGGTGTAGTACAGGTTGTTGCGGCACTGGTGTCCCCGGTAGCCGTAGACCCACTCGAGCCGTAGGTGACAGTTGGGAGCTGTTCTGTCAGCCATGTTCGGTCGTGTTTTGCTTCGAAGCGAACGGCTGGTGCTTCTTCATTCACCGACGCGACGAGCCGTCACATTCAGTCCCGTTTATCCGCTCAGTCCGCTGTCAGCGCGGCTTCGTCCGGTCAAAGACAAACGGATCGATGACATGCTTCAATTCAAGTGAAGTGCACAACTTTAGGCGGTTTGCATAATGTTGGGGCAAATGCTTAGTTTTGTTCAGACGCTGTAAATCGGCTTGGACTACTTGTGACATGTGCGAGGGATGAAGCTACTCTCTCTACTTCTGATCGGATGGGTGGCTTTGCTCTAGTGACATGTCAAAACCGGAGAACATGGATTTTTCGCATTAGTTAACTGGGACCGGCCAATCGCGAGCGGTGGTAGTGACTGACAGAGAGTCTGGCCAATCAGGTCGCGAGGATGAGTTGAATGAAAATATGTGGGCCAATGGTGAGCAGGAGGAGGAGGGCGTAATGCGTCTAAGCTGTGTACGGCCTGCTCATTTAGCACAAACGGCAGTTTAATAGCTTTTGTCGTAGGCCTACTACTACAGTACACTAGTTTAACTCTGCGAGGTCTGAACTCTTGCTGACCTTTACAAAACTAGCATACACAATGTTTCTGTTAAAGACAGAAAACGGGACAAGATAAAAAAAAAATGGAAGTCTTATAATTATTTTTTCAAGTTTTCGCACATCCATCAATGTCATTGTAGTATCATATACACATATCATATAGTTTTTGTACATATTTTTATTATTTATAGTTTCAGTTTTATTTAAAATTTTTAGTAATTTTGTTGTTTTGTCATTTAAATATATACAGTTTAAATTATTTAAATGTCTATATAGTTTTTATTAATATTTATTTCTAGTGTTACTATATACACTGACCAAAATTATAAACGCAACACTTTTGTTTTTGCCCCCATTTTTCATGAGCTGAACTCAAAGATCTAAGACTTTTTCTATGTACACAGAAGGCCTATTTCTCTCAAATATTGTTCACAAATCTGTCTAAATCTGTGTTAGTGAGCACTTCTCCTTTGCCGACATAATCCATCCACCTCACAGGTGTGGCATATCAAGATGCTGATTAGACAGCATGATTATTGCACAAGTGTGCCTTAGGCTGGCCACAATAAAAGGCCACTCTAAAATGTGCAGTTTTACTGTATTGGGGGGGGGGTCCGGGGGGGTCCGAAAACCAGTCAGTATCTGGTGTGACCACTATTTGCCTCACGCAGTGCAACACATCTCCTTCGCATAGAGTTGATCAGGTTGTTGATTGTGGCCTGTGAAATATTGTTCCACTCCTCTTCAATGGCTGTGCGAAGTTGCTGGATTTTGGCAGGAACTGGAACACGCTGTCGTATACGCCGATCCAGAGCATCCCAAACATGCTCAATGGGTGACATGTCCGGTGAGTATGCTAGCCATGCAAGAACTGGGATGTTTTCAGCTTCCAGGAATTGTGTACAGATCCTTGCAACATGGGGCCGTGCATTATCATGCTGCAACATGAGGTGATGGTCGTGGATGAATGGCACAACAATGGGCCTCAGGATCTCGTCACGGTATCTCTGTGCATTCAAAATGCCATCAATAAAATGCACCTGTGTTCGTTGTCCATAACATACGCCTGCCCATAACATAACCCCACCACCACCATGGGCCACTCGATCCACAACGTTGACATCAGCAAACCGCTCACCCACATGACACCATACACGCTGTCTGCCATCTGCCTTGTACAGTGAAAACCGGGATTCATCCGTGAAGAGAACACCTCTCCAAAGTGCCAGACGCCATCGAATGTGAGCATTTGCCCACTCAAGTCGGTTACGATGACGAACTGCAGTCAGGTCGAGACCCCGATGAGGACGACGAGCATGCAGATGAGCTTCCCTGAGACGGTTTCTGACAGTTTGTGCAGAAATTCTTTGGTTATGCAAACCGATTGTTGCAGCAGCTGTCCGGGTGGCTGGTCTCAGACGATCTTGGAGGTGAAGATGCTGGATGTGAAGGTCCTGGGCTGGTGTGGTTACACGTGGTCTGTGGTTGTGAGGCCGGTTGTATGTACTTCCAAATTCTCTGAAACGCCTTTGGAGACGGCTTATGATAGAGAAATGAACATTCAATTCACGGGCAACAGCTCTGGTGGACATTTCTACAGTCAGCATGCCAATTGCATGCTCCCTCAAAACTTGCGGCATCTGTGGCATTGTGCTGTGTGATAAAACTGCACATTTTAGAGTGGCCTTTTATTGTGGCCAGCCTAAGGCACACCTGTGAGGTGGATGGATTATCTCGGCAAAGGAGAAGTGCTCACTAACACAGATTTAGACAGATTTGTGAACAATATTTGAGAGAAATAGGCCTTTTGTGTACATGGAAAAAGTCTTACATCTTTGAGTTCAGCTCATGAAAAATGGGGGCAAAAACAAAAGTGTTGCGTTTATAATTTTGGTCAGTGTATATCCGATACATCAAGTTAATATATTTAATATTAAATATGTTAATAATAGGCATGTTAATAAGCAACTAGCTAATAGTGAGAATTGGTCCTGAATTAGTGCTGTCAAACGATTTATCGTGATTAATCACATCCAAAATAAAAGTTTTTGTTTACATAATATGTGTGTGTACTGTGTATATTTATTATGTATATATAAATACACATACATGCATGTATATATTTAAGAAAAATATGTTATGTTTATATATTAAATATATTTATATATAAATTATATTAATATAAATATATACATGTAAATATATGAAAATATTTTCTATATATATATATATATATATATATATAGTGTATGTGTGTGTATTTGTATATACATAATAAATATACACAGTAAAAACTTTTTTTTGGATGCGATTAATCACGATTAATCGTTTGACAGCACTTGTCCCTATACTAAAGTCTTACCAGTATTTTTATATTTTATTTCAAGTAACCTTTTTTTTATAGTTTTAGTTTAAGTTAATTATAATAATCCCATCTCACATATTTTCATTGTTTCGGTTTTCTCTTTTTTTTTTTTTTTTTTTTTTTTTTAAGTTAAACTGGTTATGAACAGCAAGACGTGACGTCCACTTTACGCATGTGTTCCATGGGAGAAAATAATTCTAACAGGTCTGATGTAACATGAAGGTGAGTAAATGTGCTAATAACATAATATTAGGCCTCTGCTGGCATATGGATGTATCTGTCATACATGAATAGGATACGATGGCCTTAAAACATCGAGCACTGGGTCACATTCTGATACTGACGTAACCAGAGACGTTAAACCATGGCCCCGATGAATTTTGGGCCTGGTGTATGAATATGTAAGTAAGGGGAGTCTTATATGAGACCTGAAACCAATTAAAAATGATAGAGACAGAAAGTTTAGTAGGTGAGGAGATTTTCTATTTGATAGCACAATGAAGGCAAAAGTACAGAGACAAAAGGTAAATCTGTGTTGAAGGCTGTCATTCTCTCAACCGACTCAGACTTGAAGCATTTTTTAGGATGAACAAAATGCAAACTTAATCTGAACACACTCCCTCTCAATCATATAAACATATTCCAACACTCTTAATATAAACACCCATTGCATGTCTACATGTCCAATTAAAAAAAAAAAAAGCTAATTGTTATTGAAATGGCATCAAAATGATAATGACCACTTAATTTGTATTTCATAACAATGGAGTGAGTTACTATAGAAAAGGATATTTAAACCGTTTGGTATACCTATGAAAATATTCATCTTAAAAAATGGACCCCATCAGAACAAGAAAAGCATTAACATAAGGTGCAAAGGGCCAGTGGAGTGGCACTAAATGTTGACTTCATATAAACTGAACAGAACGGGAGCAGATGCTGATGACAGCAGTCCATTCGCACCGCTCTCGTTTACCACATTAAGACATTGCTTGTCAAATATCTCCACACATTCATTCCTCTCACAGTGAACAAAAACAAGCGGTTTTCTGTCGGTCTTCAAACGTGTAGGAGTAATCCATGTCACTTTATGGGCACTAAGTGGGCGAAGTTTCTTTTATAAACATGAATACAAATAAGATGATCATTTTTGTAATTGTACAAAAAACTGCTGTGGGATGTCCAAAGGCTTTCATTACCAAAAGAGAACCTAAAAAGCTGCAAATCACTTTTTGGCTTTATTACTTTTTAATGAATGAATAAATTACTGCCTAAATTGTTCAGATGGTTTTAATGACATTGATGTTAGTCCTAAATAAATGTTAAAATGAATTAGTGCTTCAACTGCCTCACGGCATTTTACAAAACAGATTGATTTAAATCAGCAACCAAATGCAATGTTTCGCCAACTATAAGATGTATAAAACAAATACTTTGTATTCATTAGTGATTTTCAAACAAGTTAGCAATTATTCCATTTATAATGAAGAATATGTTACAAATCTGTCCATTTTCCTTTTAAACGAGGAATGGTAACCAAGGATCATAGCGTTGAACCCTTTGTAGAAGAGGTGTGTTCTTCTTTGCAATTAGAACAAGACAAAACACTCCCAACATATACATTAACATCCATCTTATGCAGTTTGTTCAAATATTTCAAGGGTCTGTACTAACCTGAAGCAAAGTCATAAATATGACTTTCAAAACTGAATCATATACAAAACATCTGAACTTTTAAAGGACCGTCTGCTAAAAAACAACACACTCATACAGGGAATGTCAGAATATCCTCTTGCAACCGTCCAACCAAATGCAACATTGGCCAAAAAAACTGAATTTAGAAGAATTTTAGAAGAACAGTAGAACTTTCGGAGTCGACTTTCATAAAACTATCAAAACGTTAATGATACTGGACAGTTCACCTGGAACTTCATCGTTCGGTTTTCTCCCAACTTCACATAACACCTTATGATATGATGCATTGAAATGCACATGAAAAATGTCAGGTGTCACAATGTTTATGGAAGGATGATGAAAGTCTTCTGGAGCATTATGAAAAGATTACGGAGTGTCACAAGATCAAACACAGTGGCACACGACCTACAAGAGCTCTGTAGATGCTGCACAACGATATACACTGTGGATCATCACAATATAGGATTGCCACTAAATAGAGCACAAAGACATTTTAGGTGTCCTGTTTGTTAGGTTATTCTGTGTGTTTGTGTTCAGTGTCACTAAAAACACTGATATCCGTTAGTCTTTTCCATCAGCAACAAAAGAAAAAAACTTCAGAACATTTTCCAGCTTAAATATCCAACATGCCTAGTGTGTTCAATGAACTAACATCCACTAATTTTGCACTGTGCTTCAAATTAAAACTGATTTTAAAAAAAAGCTGCTGATCAATGTTCATTTGCAAAAAGTTCACATTACAGTACTGAGTTGTTAGACTAAAGAGAACGAAATTAAAAAATAAAACATACAAATGCAGAGGAGACAGAATCCAATGCCCATTATCAACATCATTATGATTCTTCCCAATATAGTTTATTTTTGATTACAGATATTTTATCAGTATAATAGCTATTGTTATTGTATATTATTCAGTTTTTCTTCACAATTTGTTCAGGGAAGGACGGCGGGACGGGGGGACAGTGGGGAGACGGCAGTCATTGTGACGAGGCTTTAGTGGCTATCGTGGACACGCAGTGCTGTTGGAAGTTGGGGGACATGGCCGTGTTGCAGCCCAGTCTCTGACGAGGGCCTTTCAGACCACCGTCACCCTCCACGATCCAGGGGCTGCTGTCCGACTCTTTGCCGAGCATGCCGCAGCACTCCTGGGACGGGGCGCAGTTGCGCTCTCCTGCGTCTAAAGCGGGCAGCTGGCCGGGAGGGGGCGGGGCCGAGGGGTCGCTGGAGGAGTGGTCTTGGAGGACGCTGATGATGTGGTTCAGGAGATCATTGAAGAACTCTGGGACACCCTCATATCCTGGGAAGAGTAAAAACAAGTTCAAATTTGTGGTCATGAAGATGTTTCTTGAATGCAAACTGGTCAGTGAGAACATGCTATGAAAAAAAATATTGGTCTGTGCAATGAATAAGTTTCTCATAGTAGTACAAGTGTGATATAGCTTTGCTTGTGTGTGAGACAGAAGCTTGTGTGAAGTGAGAGTTTGTTGTGTGCTTGTTTGTGTGTGGGGTTAATGGATGCCACGCTGCTATTTTACGTAGTAGTTGTAGTTTATTGTGGAATTTAAAAATCATGTCTCAGCTGCTTTGAGTTCATAGATCGAACTCCATTTCCCACAGTTCCTAGTGTTGATGTCCCGTTCACAAAGAAATTGTTATTTTGAACTGGTTCTTTTTAGTTAACTGGATGAACTCGTTCACCAAATCATAATGAACTCTCTGAGATTTACATGCAAATCAATCAAAATTCACTTTCGGTTGTGCCTGACAGTCATTCCAACTTGTAATGTTCTTTTATTTCTTAATATTGTTATTGATAATATTATTTCCTAAATAATAGTGATGCAGTTTCATTTTAAATGTTTATTTTTCATTATTTCATTATCTTTTTATTTGATTTGAATATAACCATTATTTTTTAAACTTTATATTTATTTCAAATGTTATATTTGATATTAATATATCATTTTAATATATTATATGCCTGACAAATGTGGTATAAGTAACATGAAGAATAAAGCAATAAGCCCCAAGAAGCCGTGGTTTACAGTGAATTTATAACAGCTAAGCTGTCTAAACCCCCTTAGCTGTTATAAAACGGTTATTCCATATACTTAGTAAGGTTCCACAAAATAAAACAGAGCAAATAAGTGTAATGATATTAATAAAAACCGTATTCTTCCACCAAACAATGTAGTTCCTCAGAAACAGTTGTGGCTGGAACCTATCCGCTTGTTAAGTGGTGACGTAAGAAGCGCTGTTTCCGGGTCCAAGCCTCAACTCGCTTCACTTGAGAATACTACCTCAGCAACCGTTTATGAGCATTGTTTATTCATATTAAACATTTAAGCTAAACGTTTTCAAACTTACGGTGTACACTACAGTCTCCATGCTCACAGCACCCGAAACATAAATCATTTTTATATTTATTTATTTATATTTATATTTTTATTGTCTGGCTATCTGGGATTTTTTTTTGTAGTATTATATCACATTGTGAGTGTATATTAGCACCTTTTGTTGTTTTCTCTGGTATCTGATAGACCGTTTGGACGCGGAAGCGGTGACGCATGAAGTCAGACTTAACAAGCAAAGTGGTGTCCAAGCAACACACAAAGTAAACAAAGGTGTAGGTTTGTAGTGTAATTTACAACGGCTTCGAACGTGCTTCAACCAATCAGAATCAAGGACCGGAACCTATCCGTTTTATAAAGCTATTTTGTTGTCATGTGACAAGAAAAACATGAAACATAATTAGTTCATGTTATCAAATTGCATGACCTCAAGAAAACATGATATGGCTCTCAAAAAAATATCTGATTTTGAAAAATATGTTGAAAAATAAATACACTCACATGCATTCAAAATGTAGAGAAAATATGTAATTACCCCCCCCCTCCCCTACATATTTTCCCTTTTTTATCATCTTGCACATATTTGTTACGGATACAAATACAAATATTTTTGGGAGACAGAGATACTAATAAACCTCAACCAATTATCATCTTACCAAACAATATACACTACTGTTCAAAAAATGTGGGTTCCAAGTAAGCGTTTGTTTTTTTGTCTTTTTCTTTTTTAAATGAAGACTTAAGTTGATCAAGTTAAGTAAAGACATTTATGATTCAAAAAATTATTAAGCAGCACAACAGTTTTCAACTTTGATATTATTTAGAAAAGTTTCTTGAGCACCAAATCATAATATTAGAATGATTTCTGAAGAATAATGTGACACTAAAGACACAAAACCGTTATTTAAATATTTAAAAATATTACTGTTTTTACTATATATTTGATCAAATAAATGCAGCCTTGGTGAGCCTAAGAGACATCTTTCAAAATATTAAAAAAATCTTAGCGACCCCAAACTTTTGAACAGTAGTGAATGTGTGCAAATTGTAGAATGATTCGAGGTTTTGTGTATATAAACTCTATCTGGCATGAGAGAGGTGCCTTGCAGTTAGACAGATAACAGATACACACCAGGGAATGCATTGATGTCAATGACTGCGTGCTGGCCCGTCTGGTTGTTAATGATGATGTCGATGCCGAAGAGCGAAACACCGAGAGATTCCCGAAGAGATTTACACAGTTCCCTAATAACATCATCATTCGGTGGCTGAGAAACACCTTCTACATTATCCCTCTGTCAAAAATGCAAACGAAAGAGAGGTGAATACAGAGCTTCTGAACTGAAAATTATTACTGAATGCCTATGCTTAAATTCCCATCTGGATTTGTTGTATAAATCTTTAATGAACTTAATACTTTATGTAGACTAAAGAGAACTGAACTTACAGATGTGAGGTCAGAGGATGACTCTGGCTTGGACACATTGTGGCTATTGAAGAAAATTGCTTTTCTGTCTGTAAGGCATAAAAAACAAACATTAATGTGATAACACTTTCAGTAGCAAGTCAGTTGAATAAAATGTAAAGTGTAAGAGTGTAAGTGCACAGGAAGCCACTAGACTGCAGCAGAGAGCTGCGGTTCAGAGTCAAAGCTTCAGGAGTGCCAGGCAGAGAGGGAGAATAAAGATAGAAGAGAGGAGGAGGAGGAGAAAACACAACAATCTACTGCCAAGAGGATGCTGAGATTTATGACCTCACACATTTAAATGGCAGTAAAGAAATTCATTAAGGGAGACGGCAACCCACCATTTAGCCTTCCTTCCTTCTGTGCAGACATCAAAACATGATGTACATCTATTAATCCTCAAATATAATAGATTTTTAAACCTAAGAAACTTACTCTTCATCTGTATAGCTTCTAAATATGACGGAGTTGTTCCCCTGAATAGGGCAATGGTCTTTCAGAAAGAGAACAATCTATTTGAAGGTGAAACACTAAAAGGTATTAAAATGCGACATACATAGTTGTTTTAGAAAGCATATGTGCTTACAAATCTTATTATTAATATTCATAGTTTATTTAATTTTAAAATTCTCTTACAGCATGAAAATATGCATTGCACTGCTTAATAATGCCCGTGTAGAAACATTATTTCAGTCTGAAAAAGTCATGTTTCTCCATTAATGGCTCATTTTAATTTGTGTCTGCGTATTCAGACTAAACAAAAAATAAATAAATAAATAAAATGTACTTAACAAATAAATAAACGCATAAAATGTATTTATTTGTTTTATTGTAATTATTTAATTTGATTACTCCTTTATTTTATTTATTTATTTATTAATTAATTAATTTTAATATTAAATTTAAAATTAAATAAATAATGCCATAGATAAATATAATCTAATATAGATAAATATAATCATTTGATTTGTATTTGTTATCTATTTTAATTTTAGTTAAATTATGTCTGAATTTATTATGTCTGTATAGGTCTTTTATTAAGTTTTAGTTTTATTTAATTTGAGTTATTTTAGTACTTCAACAAACTAAATGGAAATGAAATAATATATATTGAATTTATAAATGTGTATATGTATATACAGTACATGTATGTGTGTGTGGTTGTACATACACATATGTAGTTGTTGTTTTTTGGTGTTAGGCTTAGTGTTATGTTAGAATCATTATTATACTCTTATACCTTTTGTTCTTTAATATTTTTAATTGTTTTTAGCTTTATTTTTTAGTTTTTTTCATTTAAATGTTTTGAAATTTTGTTGTATGCATTTGTCATTTTTATGTAATTTCTTTATTTTTAAAATGAGTATATGTAGTATTTATAAAGTTTTAGCTTTTAGTTTTGGATCTGTTTTTAGTTGTTTTAATACTACAATTGATTGCTTCTGTTGTCCTCATTTGTAACGTCTTTCCTCATTTCACGTCTTCATAGAATTCTTAGAAATCATTACCAGCCTGATCTGTCTTTAGAAACACTGCACCTCCCTTTTTTTCTGTGTTTTAATCTTCTAAACAGGTTTTTCTTTCATTTGAATACTGCTGGAAGGCAAGGCATGTGTATTTGTTCTTTGTGGAGTTCAGCATGAGTTCAGGAACAGAGCTGACCTCCTGAATTTGCATTAAACTAACAGGTCGCTCTCCCAGTAACCGTAACTGCTTTGCATGGACTCCAAGTACATTAGCATATGCAAACGGACCATTCTTTACAGCAGCCTGCAGTGGAAACCAGACTCGGGTAAGCGCTTCTGCTGACTGGGTAGCAGCAAAATTTGATCGACTCTTTTCACTGCAAAGTCAGCTATGCAAAGGCATCTGGGTTACACAGCGGGAATGCTGTAACGTAAATCACGCCTAAACAAACTGAACGGTCCAATCGAGGTGAAACGAACCATATCGCAGCAGTGGCCTTTCATGGAAATAACATTTATAAAGAGCTAAAGTGTGGGCTGAAGGTTTACCAGATGGTCCAGAGGGGAAGTTCTTGAGTGATGGTCTCTCCACCACAGTGTGCGACTCGCCCACCACAAACACCTTATAGAGCACGGCATTGTGGTTTATAAAACTCTGAATGACACACGGTGGCTTCACGTCCTTTAGGTCCTCTGCGTTGAATATTATAGCCATCTGCAAAGAAACACGGTGAGAAGAGACAGAAAACGTGAACTTATACATTCAAAGTGATGAATACACTCTTAAAAATAAAGCTTCCAAAATGGGTTAATTCCACAGAACCATCATTTTAGGTTCCACAAAGAACATTTGAGTGAACAGTTCTAACATTTTAATAATCTGAAGAATTTTTCACTATAAAGAACTTTTAGTGCATATCAAGTGGATGCTAACCAAATCTTAGGTGTAGAGTTGAATTTCCTTAGCTACTTCTGAGGTTCAATTTCACTTAGAATGCCGACTTCAAAGGAAGCTGTCTATGTAGGCAGCTCGCTGGGTTATGAAACAATGCTTTGTGTGTATTAGCGTTTCGTGACCTCTGTGGTCACATTTCACAAAAGCAGAGTTAGAAAAGTCTCTTACCTCATGAGAGTTAGTTCCGTGAGCAACCCGTGTTTTGCAAACTGTGCAAGATGAGAAGAAAAGAAAAACACTAAGGTAGTGAATGAGTTTGTATAGTTAATAATGCAACCTAAAACCTTTAACGCAGTCAAATCTTGTTCTGTGACTTAATAGGAGTTTAGTAAGGGACATTAGTGAAAACACAGTCTTTGTAGTCAGGTGCAGTCCCCTCAGTTTCTAAAATCAAATTTAAGACTTTTTATGCATAAATAAAATTAACGACATAGGTCCATACAGAAAAAAAACATGCAATCTTAAATGTACTTAATTAGGCTGCAGCACACATACAAATGCACGAATAATATGGTTAAAGAAAAGCAATAAAAAGTTTATTGTGCCCATACTACCAAAATATAAATACTGAATGTGTTAAATAATGTTCTTAGTCGTTACTTCCTGTGACAGAGCAGCGTGAAAGAAGAGAGAAGCCACAAGAGCTTCCGTTGAATTAAATACCAGATACAGTTTATTGCGTAACCAAAATACCAATAATAGCAAGACAAATAAAAAGATTTCGCATATAATGCAGGGCTTTTAATTATACACAAACCCGAAATACACTATGACACTTATTTTAAAAAGTTCGCTTTCCTACCAGCTGCTCATTCAATAAGATAAGGGAGATCAAATATGCAGCTATCTACAACGTATTACAATATAAAAGATATTTAAGACTTTTTTCACTTCGAAACCAAGCAGATTTTTGTTGGTCAACATGGTGCATTCACTAGACTAACTTAAACATTTCGCCTCACGTGAAATTCCTGATTGTGTGGATTCCTTTTGAAATGCCTGGATTTCACACAGCAAAATTTGTAAATGTTACTGCACCTTTAGAGTGGGATTTATAGAATGAGGTCCCTTGGTTAAACTTTATTATTTTCTGTTTCAGAAAGGAAAAGGTGGGAACTTACTGAAAGGGAATGTAAGACCGTGCTGCTTGATCTGCTCCAGCGTGTCTGGGCCACACTCACTGTTCAGCACCATAAATGGAGGAGAACAGATCCTCACATCTGCAGAGAGAGAGATAAGAGACAGGTGAGTCCCATCGAGATCCATGCTGGTTTTGCACTGGTCTAGTAGGTGCAATGCCAAGCTGTTCTCCATCAGAACAGCAAGAAATAGAGGGAAAAAGCACAGGTTTGTCAAAGTGATGCTCATCATGTGACCAAAAGTAAAAAATAAATAATAATAATAAAAAAAATCACTGTAACTGAAGAGGTCTAAAATACATGAAAAACACTATCCGTTAGCATTTTTATTTATCTTAAATGGTAGTTAATTGGCTGATGCAGGAACCTAGAAGTATGTCATTTGAAATCTGGCATCTTTGCACATGGGGCCACAGAGCTTTAAAAAAAAAATATATATATATAAAATGAAATGAAAATTGGAGGGAAATAAGAAACAAAAATAGAAGTTAATGTTATTTTTACAAATTAAAGATTACAAAATAAAAAGAAAAATAATGATGTGCATGGGCAAATTATTCATAATAAACATTGCTATATATATAATATAATATAATATAATATATATATGAATAAATAAGAAGAGGCTTTGCCTCTTGTAAGAGGAGTTAATTTGCAAAAACGGATAACTCAATTTTTTTTTCAGAAATCACGTTTTTTTTTTATTGCGCATTCCGAGTAATATCAATCAAACTGCAGTTGGGTTGTTTTGATTAAGTAATAATAATATTTTAAAGTGACGTTTATCAGTTTTTGCAAATAAACTCTTCATATATATATGAGGTCACAATTGGTATTTAATGCTTGGTATACTTGGATTTATTAGTGTTTGTGGGTATAACTTGTGGGTAATCATAAATTACCATAAAATTAAAATGGATAATTTTATGGTAATTTATGATTACCCACAAGTTATACCCACAAACACTAATAAATCCAAGTATACCAAGCATTAAATACCAAATGTGACCTTGGAGCACAAAACCAGTCATAAGTAGCACGGGTATTTTTGTAGCAATAGCCAAAAATACACTGCATGGGTCAAAATTATCGATTTTTCTTTTATGCCAAAAATCATTAGGATATTAAGATCATGTTCCATGAAGATATTTTGTAAATTTTCTACTGTAAATATATCAAAACTTAATTTTTGATTAGTAATATGCATTGCTAAGAACTTCATTTGGACAACTTTATAGGCAATTTTCTCAATTTTGATTTTTTTAGCACCCTCGGATTTCAGATTTTCTAATAGTTGTATCTCGGCCAAATAGTTGTGTCGTGTCCTATACTAACAAACCATGCATCAATGGAAAGCTTATTTATTCAGCTTTCAGATGATGTATAAATCTCAGTTTTGACCTTATGACTGATTTTGTGGTCCAAGTCACAAATATCAAAGCACTAAAACTCCCACTGACCAGTGGTGATGATCATTTAAGCAGGGAAAAGGAAAGCAAAAACAATTTAAAAGACATTTGAATTGTTGATTAGGCAGGACTAGGTGAGAGTAACTAGACGCATATGCATTTACAGAGATTGGTAAAAGTATATGTGATCCCTCGTGACTCTCATAAAACAACTGTAAGGTCTCCTGTCATCAGTTACCCCTCTGGTTGCCTTTACTTCCCTATTTACTTTACCGAATGGAGAACAATGGACACAAGGCACTGAGCCTGACTCACTCTGCATAATGCAGGAGCCAGTCAATAGAAGCGCAGCAATTCGACCCGTGGGTTCAAGGCTTTGTTTGAAAATACTGTACTCTCACTGTCCTGGGTATCATTCAGATGAGCAAACAGAGCCATAGACGGAACAAAAGTGTCAATAGCTGTGAATGAGTAGCTATGTTTGCGAATTCCAACCAGAGGCACATTATCGGAGAGGGATGAATCATCAAAACAGAGATGCATACTGGGCTTAACTTGGGAATAGACGCTTCTGACTTGGGCCAGTAAGCAACCGGCCAGAGGTCCGGTGAATGAAAATGCTTTGTTGCAGTTACATGCTTTCAGCCGGATGCCAGTAATGCTGTTATCTAGGCAGATAAGGCATGTTTTATGAGGTTTTTTAAGCGTAGCACAGGAAATGAGTTGAAGAGTGAAGCCTCAACAGGCCACAACACAGCGCTCTGATCACGGTACACCGTCTGTGTGGTGAGGTAGCAAAACTGATGATGAGATGCTTTTCAAAGCTGAAGAAAACACTCAACATGACTTTAGGGTTTTAATACACATTATGAAACACTTTGACACCGCTTACTTTTCAAGAAATGGCAAAATAACTGTTTTCTAAACTACTGAAATATTGTGAAAATTTCTTACAATTTTAAATAACCATTTTCTATTTTAATGCATTTGAAAATATAAATTATTTTTATAATTTATTAGTGCTGTCAAATGATTAATCGCGATTAATCACATCCAAAATAAAAGTTTTTGTTTACATAATATATGTATGTGTACTGTGTATATTTATTATGTATTATATAAATACACACACATACAGTATATATTTTGAAAATATTTACATCTATATACATTTATATATTTATATTATCATATTTCATATTATATACAAATATACTTCATATATAAACATAACATATCTTTCTTAAATATATATACATGCATGTGGTGTTTGTATTTATATATATACACATAATAAATATACAAAGTACACACGCATATATTATGTAAACAAAAACTTTTTTTGGATGTGATTAATCGCAATTAATCATTTGACAGCACTATAATTTATTTATTTTAGCTTGATGCCCAAGCTAAATTTTCATCATTGCTACTCCAGTCTTCAGTGTCACATGATCCTTCAAAAATCATTCTAATATTCTAATTTAGTGCTCAAGAAACATTTCTTATTATCATCAATGTTGAAAACAATTGTGCAGCTTAATATTTTTGAGGCAACCATGATACTTTTTTCAGCTGATGAATAGAAAGTTTGACAGAACAGCATTTATTTGAAATATAAATCTTTTTTAATATTATCAATATGGGTGGCAGGGCCGTTGCTAGTGGGGTGAAAGGTGGTGACAATTCTAGGGGCCCCCACCGCCCAGGGGGCCCCACAAAATCCTATAATTATACTATATAGGCCCATGTTCTGTGAATAATTCTAATATTTTATTAGTTGTATAACTGAGATATTATGAAAACCACAAAAAAGCATGCAATTTGGTTCCATGCTTGTATATTGTACAGTATATGATATGTATGTGTGGGGGGGGCCCACATCAATATTTTTTCAGGAGGCCCCCAATCCTCTAGCTACGGCCCAGATGGGTGGGAGAAAAAAAAAAAAAAACGATCCATCGATGCATCGCGATTCTCTCTCCAACGATTCTGGATCGATTCTGAGAATTTCAGAATCGATTCTGAGCTTAGTTTTTAACCAGATGTGCGATGACGCATAGTTTGCTTTAGAAACACCCGTATTCTGCTTGCTTCCTATTCCTCACACACATACACCACTCGAACCTTCCGTAAAATAATCTTTCATAAAGTTCGGAAAGGTTGAAGTGAATTACAAGGACATTCGCGGGCTTCATTGCACAGGATGCGCTGTGAGAGACGCGCGCTTTGTTTGATGTTACACTTGAAGTGTGCGGTCTCGCCCGTCGGTATGTAAACACAGCCAGTTATGTCTTAAGGCAGTGGTTCTCAAACCTGTCCTGCAAGCACCCCTGCTCTGCACATTTTGTATGTCTCCCTTGTCAGACACACCTGATTCAGGTCTTGCAGTCTCTACTAACGAGCTGATGAGTTGAATCAGGTGTGTCTGATAAGGGAGACATACAAAATGTGCAAAGCAGGGGTGCTTGCAGGACAGGTTTGAAAACCACTGTAAGGCAGGGGTGTCAAACTCAGTTCCTGGAGGGCCGCAGCCCTATAGAGTTTAGTTCCAACCCTGCTCCAACACACAAACCATGTAGTTCTCAAATAAGCCTGAAGGACTTGATTAGCTGGATCAGCTGTGTTTAATTAGGGTTGCATCTAAACTCTGCAGGGCTCCGGCCCTCCAGGAACTGAGTCTGACACCCCTGGTTTAAGGGATTAAACGGACAGGACAAACCACATTACTGCTTATATTTCAAAAGAGATCCGTGCGTGAATGCAGCTTAATAGATCTCCCGCTGTCAATGATGTCAACAGTAAAGATGAAAAAAAAAATCACTCTCAGTTCTTGAATGGAAAACGTTCAGATAATCTTAAATACTGAAAGCACTCTTTGTTTGTTGTTTGTTATATGTTCCTATGCTCCTCTTTATTATTTGCTACCTGCTTGTATGTTTTGAAGTTATATTAGTTTAAAATTCTTAACATACATTATTTTTTTTAATTTGAAATTATTTTAAAAAGTAATTCGCCTATGTAAGGATATGTAAATGTAAGGATTTTAAGATTCTCAAGTCGGTAAACTAATTAATTAATAAGAGGGGAAAAAAGTAGATCAAGAATCGTTCTGGAATCGGATCGTGACTCCCAGAATCGGATCGGATCGTGAGGTGACTAAAGATTCCCATCCCTAATTATCAATGTCTTTACTTTTGATCAATTTAGTGCAGCATTGGTGAATAAAAGTATTAATTTATTTTAATTAATAGTAGGCTAATACTGACCCCGAACGTTTGAATTGTAGTGTAACTCAATATTAATTCAAATTCCTCAAAAATGAGCAAGAGCAAAAACAAAAACAGTTAGCTGACCAAAAAGGTCAGTACTGATTGGTCAAAGTCCCCCGTGAAGGAACAAAATCACAAGCTAGCCGTTGACTTCCTGTTTTGTCTATCTAGCTTTTGAGTTGGTAAATAATGGTATCGCTTCTGAAATATCCTGTAGTGTTGAAATGGAGAGAGCTGTGCTGGTTTTCTTATCAGAGCTGGTCCATTTATCCAGCTGCTAGCTTTTTGTTCTCCTATTCCTGAGGAAGCTTACATAAGCATTTATGAAAGCCTGTTAAAAAGGGCAGCAGCAATCTCCGACAAGCGGTTTAGTGGTGTGAGCAACCTACTATTACCATAAACATTTCAACCACAATGAAATCCAGACTTACATGTTCGGTTAGAAAATATTTCCAGCGTGTTGTTTGTTTTTAAAAAACTGAAACATAGCAATGCAATTGCAATAGAAGCATGGGGCAACGTTTATGCAAATATGAATAATTATGTTCTCTCAATGTCCATTTCGGAAGTAGCAAGACCACGTAAATTTAGTAAGCGTGTAACGTTCATGCAATACACTCAAATGATGATGTTACGTAACTATCCACAAGTACTGTTTAGACGAAGCAAACCATAACCTAGATGTTCAAAAAAGACAATCGAGATAACTTACAGATCAGATAATAAACATTTTCTTCCTGTCCAATTCACGTAAATGCTATAACAAAATGTAGAGCTTCATGTTTCTGGAACAGTTGCCCCATAGACTTGCATTGTGTTTTTTTCACCATCTGTTTTTCGTCTGATTTTACAAACTGAGGGACAAGTCAAAATTATTTTCTGTGGCAATCAACAGCAAGTCAGATGCAAAGTTCTGCAAGATATCTGTACAAGACTTCAATGCAGAGATGTTAGGCAATTTTGATGGCTGCTAATATGTGATTTATTATTAGAAATGTAAATTCCATTTAAATTAGCCATGAGCTGTTCTGTAAATAAAAAGGGAACAGTAATGAGATCCTCTTTAGCAGGTACAAACGCTTAGTGATGTTCCCGTTTCTGGCTCAGCGAGGGTCCAGGATCAATCTCCGCTCTGTCTAAACACGTCAAGCTCTCTGCAGACCTGCCGGAGCCGGCCGAGACATTTATATGACATTTATGGAATGTTTAGAACACGTTTATAAATCTGAGTTTTGGCTCCGGACAGCACAGACGGGAAGTCTAATATCATATGAGCCTCTTCCTCCATCCATTCATATCTTTGTTTCAGGCGATGGTGGTTTTGTTAAATCTGACATACCGGCTACTCTGTACTCTAAAAATCTAATAAAGGTTAAACTGAATCTCTAAGACCAAAATTTCCCACAAGGAAGGGAAAAGTGTGCAATGTCAGATAAAACAGTACCAAAACTGGTTCAAACTACCAAAAAAAAAAGCACTTTGTGTTGATCAATGCTAATAAAAGGGAAAGCTAAACACAATACCATGAAAGCAGATCCAGCAACGAATTAAAGGTGTGAATCGTTGCCTTATAAAGTCTGAAACACTCAGTCTCATGCACAAACAAATGGTGTCCTGCTTCGTCTCCACGGACAGAATGTAAGACAGCAGGACAAGGTTTAGGTGAAGCTCTTCAGGATGTGCATGAGTCATATGTATGAGAGTGGAGCCAGAAAAACCACAAGGCATCTCATTAAGAAATAGACTAGAAATAAGCGTGGACTCGGATGACAAACAACATTCATTACAACACCAGTGTGTGGGCGACTTCCTGTGCGCTGGTGGGAATTCATCAACTGATGCACAGATCATAGCTCCTTTCCAAGAACCTAGAGTGAGCTACCAAAAGATACAAAATATAATATAAAATAAAAAATAAAATAAATAAAAGCACAATCCTCAGTTCAACAATTCCATACAGAATTTTAGATTTCTTTTTTAGTGGATGTTTGAAAATGTTTGGTGAAAATGATCTGTAGCACACCTCCTGTCCTGCAGATGTCAGCGAGTCCATGGCAGATCCTCTCAGAGGCACATTCAGCCTCTATCGCTCATCTGTCTCAGTTTTATTCACAGGATTTCGCCAGCTCTACATTCCATGTCACTTCGTCCCTCTTACTGGAAATAAACAGTGTCCATGGCTAACTTTTTCCAGACAGTATTACACTTGTACTACACAGCACACCCTGTACTGCGGTCCATTGGTCTGCTTGCGAGAAAAGCCTTAACACCTGTATTATGTTAAAAATGTTAGATGCAGTGTATACAGTATGCAAAAGGTGCGGTGCAGTATTTCAATTTAAAATCACAAAATAAAACAAATGAACAATTTAATAATAATAATAATATTTATTATTATCGCTGCTGTTGTTGTTTTAAACAATACTGAATAATACAAAAAGTCAACCAGAGCATGAAGAAAATGACCAACTAAAGCCCCATTCACAAGCGACACGCAGCGACAAAGCGACACGATCCCATTCATTTCAATGGAGAGCTGGCGATTTCCGGCGACAAGAGCGACAGCGGCCGACAGTGGCCGCCAGCGACCGTTGGCGACCGGATGGGGCGTGTCCAGCGACGCGACAAAGTTCAGAATCCCTCAACTTTATGCAAATGAAGAGCGACTTTTGGGAGCGACAGCCAATTGGAAAGAAGATGGTAGAACTCATGTGATCGTTCTCCTCTCAGCCGTTGATAAACATACGCAATGGAAAAAAGTAGGCTCCGTTTCTCATTCATTTTTGTTTGTATGTACGGATTTAATTTATATTTATATTATATTTAGATTTTTGCCTCCAAAATATTTGTATTTAGCAGAAAGAAACCTGATTCGCTGTCAAGGCAACCAGTAGTGAGAACGCCCACCAGCAATCTCATCGCCAGCCCCTGGCGACATTCAGTGAATGCTAGTGTGAACGCAGCTTAAGGCTGCACGATTTGGGGGAAAAAATCTAATTGGGATTTTTCTGCTAAAATTTACAATTGTGATTTAAAAAGTGCTAAAAACGAATCTAGGTTTGCTGTGCTTGTTTGTAAGGTTACACAATTTGGTCAAAATTTTGTTCTTATATATCAATATGGCTATAAAGTAATAATAATAATAATAAATGTTATAATAATAATGTTATTATGTATTACTGAAAATACAAAGAAATATTACTATTGTCATATTTCACTGTAAAATAAAAAATAAAATCAGCAGGAAGGAAGTGTTTGCTAACACCACCGAACGGACGGATCTCACCGGCGTGTTAAAGCAGAAACGTTAATGATTTAAAATCCCTTAGTCATCTTGAGGAGCATGGCCAACACCTAGCTTTTGTTTGTTTGTTTAGTATTCTTGTTGTTGTTGTTTTAATCCAAAGTTCTGTCATGAAACTCTAGATGGCGCAGGTTGGTACTCAATCTGACATAATGACATCACCATCACATGAAGCTGCTGATTGGTTCTTTTTGTATCAGCTGCCAATGAGCTTGCTGTTCAACATTCAAATACTTGGCTAGTGCTTGCTGCAGCAGCTGCAGCGTGTTTCAGAGACCCTCCACCTTCCCCAGCTCCACCTGCTACGGGGTGAATTATGTAAGCTATATATGGAGGTTATTTCATATATATATAGCAGATATATTCCACCAAGACCAGACACATTAACATTGCCATGTATATTACCAAGCTAAACTCTCAGAGAGTTGTCATGACAGAATTATTATTTTTGTACTATAGTTGTTAAGTTCTACATTCAGCACAATATTGCAGATGTGTACAATTTTTAAATCTGAAATTTTAATAATTTAATTTTGTTTTAATTATAGAACTCAAATTTAAAAATGGTACACAAGTGATATTGTGCTGAATGTACAATAACTTCACACTGATCTTCATTATCTCGTGAAAAGAGTAAACACCTGAACTTTTGCAGAGCAGACAGTAACGGTTAAGTAATGTGGTTTGCGCTGCGCTGTTTCAATTGGTCAACGCCGCCCTGGTGAGATTATTTTGGGCTGCGCCATTGCACCACTGCACGTTTCGTCCCACATTTGGTGTGTTTGGTTTTCCCTCCAAAAGCATGTTAAAGCTACAAGACCTCAGAGCACATGCAGAGATGGAGTTTATGTGGAGCAGCATTTACTGTGAATCAAGCCGCTCTGAGGTGCTGCAAGCACTGGCGGATAATGAGCTGCTCACGTGTAAAAACACAGTGCCGCGCTTTACTCGCAGCACATCCACAACCAATAATACCCCAAAACAAACTACATTAATTGTGTGAGATTACTATCCACTGGCAGACCCTTGCATTATGCATATTTTTAAAAATGTTTTTAAAATCAGTGCCAGTACACATTCTTAGCAGACAATAACACTGACGTTGCATAAAATCATATAAGCATAAAACCCCACAATGCATTGCAAGACATTTAGTGAAAAAATGAAGTGACGATGAGAGAAATGTTGATTATAAATATATCTCAGTCAATACCGAAAACTATTTTACCCAATATGGTGTAAACACTGCTATGCTTAGAGTATCTAGAGCGGCTGCCACTTGTGTTGCTATGGTAACCACTGTCAGACATGCTTATTGTTGCTAAAGAGAGGGATGTGGCGCTGTGTCCGCCTGTGAATGTGAGAGGACCAAACAAACAGAGAGGGTGACAGATGGCCAGGGTATAATTTGGTAGTTGTGTTATCTGCAAGTACTGACACCATCCAATCTAACATTTACATTGCAGCATGTTTAACATTGAGCTGTCAATTTAACGTGTTGCTGTTTAATGTGTTTAGTACCACCTGACCTAAACTAAAATTGTTAGAATGATTCGCCAGCAATTGGAGAAAGCTTTTTGTGAGTCTACTGGTAATCTACACACACAAAAGGTAAACTACTTTTAATCTTGACACAGTGTCTAAAAAGGGATACTTATAGGGCAAAACATGACAAGGGCCATGATTTGGCAAAAAATAAATTCAATTCAATTCCATTTAAAGACAACTCGAGAATGCTACCTTTTGAATTCTTAATTTTGGGTCTTTTTCAGAAAATATACTTTGATTTAAATGTTTGCCGTGTAACTGAACATGTCTTTCATGTTTTTGCTAGATAAAGAGTGGGAGGCTCTGATATCAGGGCAAAAGAAGAAAAGGAGAGACACAGACTGGGGGCTTACAGATGATTTTGTTACATAACCATCTGTCATGTCTGGTTCAATAGAACCCGGACACACATGATGCCCACAAAGACAAATATAGATGAGCATACACGCCTGCTCAGGGAAGAACCAAATGCTTTCTGTGGAGGGGAGATGAGGCTGCTATATTTAAAAGATGAATTCACCCAAAAATGAGTTCATTATTAAGTGTCATTAATTGCTCAGCCTTATATTGCATTAAACCTGTATGGCTTTCTTCTGGAATACAATCAATTTTAAATGTACTTGTCACATTTTTCTATGCAATTACAATGAATGGTGAAATGCAGGGTTGTCACTATACCATAAACACGTTACGATACTATACCAGCTGAAGTATCACAATACTGTGCAATATTAAATTCATTTATAATTCACGATCGGCAATGGATAGTTTTTTTTTTCCTTTTTGGCCCAATCTCTGTAAATTATACCAGAAATTAACATGTTGCGAGAACTATTCTTTTAAGCAAAGCGAAAGAACGGAAAATGAACATGTTGCAGGTCAGACTCAAATCTGTTTTACCTGCATGAGCACCACAGCTCAACATGCCAACTGCTGTGTTACAGCTCTGACCAGACCATTGCTTTATAAAGTTCACCCCATTCAACTACAAACTCGGTGCTTCTTGAATAAATGAATGAATGATGCATTCTTGTAGTTGGGCAGATCACCATTGGTATAACCTGAAATTGGTGCTGGATCACAGTACCTCTCATGCAGTCCTCTATCCTGTGCACCAGCTGGTAGGATTTGCAGCGGTCCAGTAGAGTTCGGATAGCTGGAAGTGGGTCAAGAATGATGGTCTCTGGGTGAGCATCAATATAATCCTGCAAGACCAGTGGAACAGGTCACAACAAGGAAGGCATACAGGTGACAGTAGTCAATAACGTGACTAACTGAAATCTTCTAACATTACTTACTGGTGTTGTTAAAAGGCAGTTATCTAACATGTATGAACCGGCATGCATGAATGAACTCGCCAAACATACAAAAACATGTACACATGAAGCCCGTTACACTGCTGTTATGTAAAAGAAACAACCTCGCAGTCTTGCATTCAGTTAGCATGACATAACCACTCACTGTCTTTCTCTCCTCTGCCCCCATTCACTCCAGTCATATGATAACATTTGACAGAATATGAAGAAATGCATTCTTTTCTCATGTGTTTTACCATTTCCATCAGTCATTTACTGTCATTTATGGGAAATTTAGTTGCTGATCCCAGTGTACTGATTGTTAGATCAAATCAACTCACACATCAGAATGTGTGAAGACATATTCTACCAGCTCTGATTAAATGGGCAAAAAAAGGTTACACAACAGCAAAAAAAAAAAAAAAAATCATCTCCAGTTTTCATAGGGTTTAGAGTGAATATTATTTCAGTGTTCAGATCATTCTGTCTCTTATGTAAATCTATGTACTATACATTAAGTGCATGCTTAGTGAGAGCGCAGTCCTAGGAGAGGGCTTTGTTTAAGAACATTAAGAGGCTCAGCGCTCTTACGTTCTCGTTTAGAGGTGAGTACCTGAGGTCACATTTCATAAGACGACAAAACAAAAACAAAGTTGTAGGATGGGAAGCTGAATTAAAGTAGAAAGGTCTTTTGTGCAATGTTATCACAGTATATAATAAAATGATATATATATCAAAATATACACACTTGCAATGAGTCAAAAGTTTGGAATAACTATAAATATTATGTATTTTTAATGTTTTTGAAATTAGTCTGTTCCCAAAGGCTGCATTTATTTGATCAACAAAAAAAAAAAAAAAACAGTAATATTGTAAAATATTACAATTTAAAATAACTGTGTTCTATTTCAATTATAATGCAAATGCTGAATTTATCAGCCATTACTCCAGTCTTCAGTGTCACATGATCCTTCAGAAATCATTCTTACATGCTGATTTATTATCAATGTTGAAAACTGCTGCGCTGCTTAATATTTTTTTGGAACCTGTGATACCTTTTTCAGGATTCTTTGATGAATAAAAAGTTCAAAAGAACAGCATTTATTCAAAATAGAAATATTTCGTAACAATATACATTATGTTATGTTATGTTATGTAATTTTTGAATTTCAGAAGCCATGGAACTGAACAGTAGGAAACGAATGTACACAAATAAGTTATAATACAAGAAAATATATATATATATATTACATTGTGTCAGTATATTACTGTACCAACACATCCCTATAATTTGAGGTTGAAACACTGAAACTAGATATAAAAGAAAAACTACATGTAGTCTCTTCCAAAAAAAAAAAGAGACAAACTTTATGCACTATTAAAAATGCAAAACCTCTCTCATAATGATCAGTGCTCTGTAATTACTGACAAAGAGATTACATTCAGGTAAAAAAAATAAAAATAGAATCGGAGTCTGAAGCTAAAAAAATCTGAATCTCTGACCATCATACACTACACGATTTCCTATAAAATCTGTCAAATCCAATCTGCAAGTTAGTTCTGACCTTCAGCAACAAGCGTCAACTTCTCCAGACAAAAGTTGTGTAGTGTATTCCAGCCTTTAATCAGATTGAAATTCCTGCATCTTAATCAGAGCTGTAGATCGAGGCAGGGGCTGAAGAGCACAGCACACATGCTCAGACAGGCCCTCCGCACACCTCTCACCTGCACACGCTGGACCAGCAGCAGGGACTGGGTGTCATTCTGGTCCGCTTCCAGGATCAGGTCTGTTAGCTTGTGAATGATGACGTCCAGGGGACCCTGCTCCTCTAACGGCTGACTCAGGTCAAGCTGCAGAGAACGGGAAAGGTGAAAGGTCATCATTTACACTCAGAGCATGAATCTACAGCAGTGCTGACAAGGTCAAAGGTCAATGGTGTTAAATCCCACTGAGTTTAATACAGATTAACACTATACATGTACTGACAAATTTCACTGCTGGTTATATATTCCTCTATATAATAGTGTATGTGACAAATAAAAATCTTGAATCTTGAACAAATTGATGTCTACTGATTCTACTCTCCATGTTTCCAGAATAATAATAATAATAATGCATGGCTGACATATGAATATGTCTGTAGAATTTGAGTTCAAGAAAAACAACATGAAACAAATTATGTTGAAGTTGAGTCACTTTTGCAGACATGACTGTAATTAAAGGGACAGTTCACCCAAAAATATAAATTCTGTCATCCTTTATTCACCCGTGTGTCATTTCAAACCCCAAAAACGTTTTCATCTAAAAAAAACACTTTTATTTTTTATTTCTCATCAATTTTGTTGTATAAGCATTTTACCACTTTTACCACCAAAATGGGAAAACTAAATTATAACCATGTATAATTTGATATTTATTTATTTTACTTTATTTACCAATTAAATATTATATCATACACTATTTTGCATTATTTGAAGTTAAAAATAATATTTACACTACTGGTTGTGATTCTGGAATTGAAAACAGAATATATAATGCTGTAAATCAACTAATTTAAAGCAGTATTGCTGACTTTGATAACTTTATTCATGTCCACAGCAAGTTAGCATGGCTGCAGTGGAATAGAGAGTACAAAAATATTACATGTCATGGCAGTAGTTAATGAATAATGAATGTAAACAATAAATGTGTTATAGTGTCACATATAAATGTACCTTGTAGTTGGCTATTTTAGAATATTATATGATCTTGTGTTTTCATCTTATACCAGTATACAGAATGTGTCTTTTGAGTGTACAAAAAAAAAGTACATAATGTTTCCATTATATTTTGCAATGATTTGATCAAAAAGCCGAATCCTTATTTGAGCTGTTTTTGAATCTCAGAACACTGGTATCTAGAGATCCACCCTGTCATTTCTGTATGATTAAATATGAAACAAAATGACTATAATGCTTAGCTTTACCAGTGTTATAAATACCAGTAAAATGTGATCACATCTTTTATATCATGCTTAACACTTGTGACCATGATTTACATTTGTGACCGGTTTGTGTGAATCTTTTTGATTCATTAAAAACTGTTCAGTTCAATGAATCAATCAATCTATGTGTGTGTGTGTGTGTGTGTGTGTGTGTGTGTGTGTGTGTGTGTATTTATATATATACATTTTATACAAAAAACAGTTTTTAATAAGAATTGCTTTTAAACTCCGGTGACAGATCAAACCAGTGGCATGTTTAAAATCAATTTGCACAATACCCTTACATTAAAAAAAATTGCAATAGACTATTTATGGCCGAGAGCTGCAGGGACACAATCTATTTCCTTGTATGGTTGAATGTTTAAACCCATCTGACTTTCCAAAGCGGCTTTATATTTAGTTGTTTTTCCCCTCCACTTGTTTCCAGCATGGGCCGTCCCCCGAGTGGTCAGGCATCGATGTTAAGAGCAACTCCAGACTACACAGAGCTCAAATCCCAAGGTGCTGATGTGCTGACAAACCTGTTCTGCCTCTGATAATCTCATGCTTACTGTACACGGACAGGCCGTTCCACCACAAGCCCTATGTGGACAGTGGAAACACACCCCTGACGGCCTACTATTGTGTGTTTGTCCATGATAAGCAAGGTACAACACCACAACTCTCTCTCTCTCAGACGGTTTGTTGGCTAAACAGCAGCTCCCCCTTCACGCGGAGGGGCTATAAAGTAACAGGAGACAGATCTCTAATATAGAATATACTACAGAGTTACTCAGTGCATAATACTTCATAAAGACAGGTGCTAGAAAATCAATACAGTGATATAATCAGATCAGATCAGTTCTTATCAGTACAGGTATTTCATCATACATTTATGAGGAAATCTCATCTCAACTGTAGCACTGTACGGTGTATTGTACAGTGAATTTTACATTGGAGAGAAGAGCTTTGTTATGCGGTTATAAAAAAAAGGTATTTTAATATCAATACAACACTCAAATAATCTCAAAGAATTTTGTTCACAACATTAAATGAGTAAACACTGCTATAACAAAAATATAAAAACTATTATTAGTATCATCCTCATCATTATAATAATAATAATAATAATAATAATAATAACAACAAGTTAATTAATGTAAAAATACAATAAGCAGCAGAGTTTTTGGTAGAGGTCTCTATATATTAGTTTTGTGTTCATTAACCACATATACACACACACACACACATATGCATGCATACATATACATATGGCAGCTGTATAATTAAATGTATACAGACCAATTATAGTTTCCAAAATACTAGAAATGACTAAAATATGTTGTTGTTTTTTTGCTACAGTGTTTTGATTATTATTATTATTACTACTACTACATTTTTAACTATTTTCATTTTTCAAATTAATAAATAAATATGAATTATTTATAATTATATTTATTTAAAATTATGTACAACTATGTTTTTTTATTGATAAATATGATTGATAACTGTCCTTCACACACAAACAGTGTTGCATTAAATAAATTATCATTCACTAGGGTTGCCAGTTAAACTTTTTTTGTTAATTTAACCATATTTCTTCATTTTTCCTTTAAACAGTTTTTTAGTTCAGTTGTTTGTTTAGTTAGTCACTGGCAAATAATGTACAGTGCGTAATGTGCGAGTTTTTCAATACTTCTCCAATGGTATTATCTTGTGTCATGTTATTCATGATGCTAAGAGCCACTTCCTTTTCTCCATTCATGTCTGTGTAGAGACTAGGGTTGCACGATACACCGGTACTACGGTAGTATCGCGATACTAAAGCTTAAAAATACCCGCGGTGCCATCGCATTTTTTAAACGGTAGTATCGTCCACAAGGTAGTACCGTAAGATATGTAGTATGCACGGCAGCAACACTGTTTTAAACGTTCAAACGTTGAACATGCATGCCAGCAGAAACATTACAAGTTGATTGCCAAATGTCTTTCTGCTGTGCTCTGTGTAGTTTAGTCTGTGTATACGCTTTATATTGTATTGAGTGTTTCCCGACGCTTCAGTTCAGTTTGCAATGAGAAGTTGCACTTGCACGTCGTTGTTCATGCTGCAGTTTATCAGAAGAAAGGGTCTGATTCAGACCGTCTGATGTCATTTTAAAAAACAGATCAAGCATCACTTATTCAACATCATAATATCTTGCAAGAAAGTATTCTCGCAGTTTTATTCATTTGACCACTTCTAGAACAGGTGTAATAGTTAGTTTCTGGAAGCATCTTTGCGATCACGAACGCAGTTCCATTTAGGGCTGTGCGATATGACGATATATATCGGATGGACGAAATAAAAAGTCTATCGTTTCATATTTTGCTCTATCGTTTATTTCGTGGTGTCGCAAAATACATTGTTAACGGTCATACTTTTTCATCATTTGGATGACTGCGATCTTTACACGCCACCATGGGGCGTGAATTATCTAATTAACACAATAAAGACTAATTAATTTACACAATGTATGTAGCGTTTCTTATTTATGTAGGTTTTTGCCCTATTGCTTGCAATTAGTTTCTTATCCTTATTTAATCACTGACTGTTTATCTTCAGTGAACTTGAGGTTTTTTTTCTCTCTTTTTAGGCTTCACTTTATTGTTGGGATTTCTTCCAATTTTTTTTTTGCATCCAATAGCGTTTACTGTCTAACATTAATTCACATCAATACACATTACACAATACAATACAATACACACACACACACACACACACAAAAGACATGTTCTTACACGCCTTTTTTGTTTTATATTGTATTTTTTATATTGTATTATATTTCTATTAGTTTGATATTGACATTGGTGACAAGGATTATGAAAATTATATGGTATCAAAGATTTAATATCATAAAAAAAAATCAAGAAAAAAATAACTATATCGTGATATATATCGTTATTGTGATATAGAATTAGTTATATCGTGATATAAGATTTTGGTCATATTGCCCACCCCTAGTTCCATTCATCAACATAGCGGCTTTACGCTTGGTTCGTATCATATATATATTTATTCATTTATAATGTTATGTTTTAATATACATGCTGCTAACTTGGAAATTTCAAGATATGCGAGCAAAAAATGCTCCTGACAGTTCGGCAATATGACACGAGCAAGAGTGCTGTTTTTGTTTTGTTTCTGTGTTCGAATCCAAATCTGCGTTGTCTCTGAATCACTGATTCACTGAGCCATTCATAAAAAGAGTCATTTGATTCGCTCCTGATGGATTCAGCCGTTTTGAAAGAATCGTTTGAATGACTCAGTGATTCAATAACGAACTTCTGCCACCTGCTGGCCGTTTTAAGTTTCCAATCTAAAAGTAGGCATATTACATTATTTTCCAACATATTTCTATATTCAGAATTTAGTATTTAAAACATTAATCTCATAACTTTATTTATGCAATTATAAATACTGTCTAAATGTATAAATGCCACATCTAAATGTCACTTCATGCAGCTTCTGTGCAGTGCTAAGATGAGTTTTGTTTAGATCATTTCATGATAACAATAGCCAGTCATTCATTCACATTAATTAAGTATTCAGAGAAAAATATTGTCTGTTTTCATTTACATCTATTTATTTATGAAATTTTGATTCATTTTGTAGAATTGAATTTTAAATTAACACAATACTGCATGGTATCGTGATACCACTTGGTATCGTGATACTTCGGCTGGTATAGTATCGTAAGACATTTTTATGGTATCGTGACAACCCTAGTAGAGACACACGACCAATCAGTTATTCATGATGCTTTACGCCATCCGAGACACAAGTAACAAAACACCAACGTCTGTCTGCCTGCTACTCAAGGCACTACATGACCCGTGACGTCCGTCTCTGCATTAGAATGCCTCTCCATAGTTTATTTTCACTTAATGTTACACAGCCAGAAACCACAAGCAACCAAACAAATTTTATAAGCAAATAAATAACCAATTTTATTCTATACCTATTCGCAGCATGTCAGATTCCTCCTGTCATTACTACAACATCCTGAGAGCTGATGGCAGAAATGAGCAGGCAGAGGTCAGAGACTGACCCGGCGGCGGCGCTGCACCGATGACTCATGCCCACAGATGGCTGCCGGACAGAGACGTGCAGAATAAAACCCAAAGATGAATGTAGGTGAGCTGTTCGCCCAGTAACGCCCTAAAGCTCTCATTCAGAGTTAAAATCATCAGGACGAGAGATGATTAGAAGCAGCAGCAGCTTTGAAAGTAAGCCATTAATGAACCACAGGAAAAAACCACAAGGAAGTGCATTTCTGCCTGGGTGAGGCCGATTTGATAGCGGTTAAACATTTGGAGCATAATAATAAATGTTCCTTTTTCAAGTCTATCGTTATTTGAAACACAAATGAAGGTATTTTGAATGAAACCTAAGGGGCTGTTCATAAAGAACACATCTGTGTCTAAAAACATGAGACGTAGCACTCATGAATGGTTTAAAAAAAAAAAAACATGCAGCGCAAAATGCCGTCAAATAAAACATTTGCCATGCCAGCTTGATACTGTTAAAAAAAAACTTGCAGCGCTTGCCCCGCCTCTGGGGTCTTCTGATTGGTCCATTGTTTTGGGACTGACATTGATGAGAGGCACTGCATGTAAAAGTTGAAATTCTTTGAAATTAAAAATGTGGCGTTCATGTGCGAGACGCTGCAAAAGATGCAAGACGTGAGTGTGACAGTCAAACACATCTATCTAGCATGTGTTTACATAGAAAAACAATGGAATACATTAATATACATTAATTCACATTAAAGCTACTGAAGTTATTCAGTCAAGAGAAGTGAATGGTTTGCTCTTTAACATTAATAACAAACAACAGCAGGTTTGCATTACAGGCTTTAAAGACCAAATGCAGGTCTTAAAGCCTGTAATGCAATTTCCACCCCAATTTACCATATTTGATGCGCTCTATGAACGTGTGTTGATCAGTGTTTAAATGTGAATAAAAGCCTAATTTAAATATGTTCACATACACTCTCAGAAAACAAAAGGCACAAAAGCTGTCACTGGGGCTTCAAAAGGTACACATTTGTACACATTTACCCCTAAAGGTGCATATGAGATACATATTAGTACCTAAAGTGTAAAAATTAGTACCTTTTCAAAAGGTACCGCCCCAGTCACAGCTTTTGGACCATTTTTGGACCATATCTGTGTGTATACAATTCATATTGATTACTTTTAAGCTGTCTTTATGAAGCGTAAAGTTTTAATGGAATATACTTTCAAATCTCTCAGGTTTCATTAAAAATATCTTCATTTTCGTTTTGAAGATGTACAAAACGGCTGAATTTTTGGGGTGAACTATGCCTTTAATGGCCTTGCTGATGTCAGCTGAAAAGAAAATTATTTTGGACGTGGAGCAAGTTGTTACATTTGGATACAAAATTACAAAGACATCTTTTTTGGAATAATGTGTACTAATCAATAGCGCACAATAAAACCAGGAATGGGTATTACAACTTAAATAGCGTTAATTTTGACATCAGGTTGACTTTAAATAAACATCTACAGTAAAATATTCCATTTGCTGCATCTACAGTAAAACCTTTCACTTGTAGAACCAAAAACAGTCTTGAATAGAAGAAAGAAGCAGACGCAGGGGGCAAATCTATCCCTGCTGATGTCATCGCTCTTTAATCTTCCCTCATTCATGAAATATTGACTCTCTTCCCAGCCAGCGTTCATGTTAGATGGATCTATTTTAGAAAATAAGCGAGAAATTAGAATAAAAGCACACTGAGAAGATAGATAAGTACCCTAGAGTCTGTATCTCTGGGAATAATGTGGAGCACATGAAGATGACCAGAGTAAATGGCTGAAAACCATGATAGAGGGCCTTGACTAATTATTCATCACATTATGCCCATACAAATGCATCAGTCAGAAGAAAAAAAGGACCTAGAGGATTCTTCATGGACCAATGCATTAGAGAGGAAACGTTCTTCATCCTAATGGAGTCTCACAGCCTCAAAGCTGGAGGATTAAACATGAATCATGTAGCGTTTAGTGAGGAAATGAGCCTGATGAAGTCATTGTGCAGGTTAATGTGGTCGAATGTATTACAACTTTACTGGATTACACAGACATACAGTAACAAGATTGGCCAAGTACAGAAGAGGAAGAGACGACGAGCATTATTATAACAACAATAAAAATTCTGACCGTTACGTTCGATTTCACAAACTGTCCTTGGTAATATTGTAAAAATGCTAAATATTTGCTGCGTCCCAATTCACCTACTTATACTATGCCCTAAAAGAATGTACTCTTTTTGGGAAGAAAAAGTACATACTTTTGAGTATGTAGCAGAATAGGAGGTAAGCTTTGGGACATACTACTTCATCAAACTGCGTCTTTAAACGTATCATCATTATAAAAGTTCACAATGTTGCTGCAAATATAACGCACATAACATTAAATAAATATTTTTTAATCAGGTTAGACATTAATTATTTATCACTCCAAACCCTTTCTCTGCCTGTCCGTCGGTCTCACATATCTGCCATGTTTGTAGTTCTAATCGAGTCCTCGTCCACCGCTCAATGAATGTTGTGGGCAATATTAACGGTTAAGAGTGTGCATCGATCTGCACTTCGAATTTTAATCTCAAGAAGTAGACCATCCGTCAATCTCTGGCATACTCTTTTCAACATACTATGATTTGGGACATACTAATTCTATTTTCAAATACTATTTAGGACGGATAGTACTGTATGTAATAGCAGCAATTGTGTTATGGTCAGAGAAAGAGTATAGTTTTTATAATTAAATCAAACTAAAAAGGTTTGTCATCATTTACTACTATTACTATTGCATTACTGTACTGTTCAAATATTTGAGGTTGGTTAAAAAAAAAACAAATAAAATTCTTACACTCACCACGACTGCATTTATTTGATAAAAATACTGTAAAAATTACTACATAGTATAATTTAAAATGGGCATTTTCATTTTTAATGTTTTTAAAAGTAATTTATTGAATAATGTTATGAAGAATTTCTTATTATGATCAATGTCGAAAACTATATATTTGTGGAAACCGTGATACTTTTTCAGGATTCTTTGATTAACAGAAAGTAAGTAATAATTAAATAAAAAATAAAAATAGAAATCTATTGTTACATTTTAAATGTCTTCACTGTCACTTTAAATCATTTATGTGCCTTTTCTGTTAAAAACTATCAACAATTAAACTATTAATTTATTAAAAACAAACCAAAAAAAAACATGCTTTTGGGGTCAGTCACAGTGTATGATTGTGAAACACAACAAATAAGATATTTTCAAGAATATTTGGTTTCTATATGTTTTTAATACAATGAAAGTGTATGGGATCCACTGATCCAGTTTTCATTTTTGTTTGAACTTCAAGTAAAGGGAAGTCTAAAGTACATATGCTCAAGTGTGTGTGTGTGTGTGTGTGTGTGTGTGTGTGTGTGTGTGTGTGTGTGTGTGTGTGTGTGTGTGTGTGTGTGTGTGTGTGTGTGTGTGTGTGTGTGTGTGTGTGTGTGTGTGTGTGTGTGTGTGTGTGTGTGTGTGTGTGTGTGTGTGTTGAAGGCAATTCCAAGGAGCCTGGGCTATTTATTCACCAGAGACTCCTGCCTTTGTTTTTCCCACACTTAAATAAAAAGACGTGAGGTCAGCCTCAAGGGACTGCTTGCTTTTTAGATATTCGCATGCATTGATGTGACCCCCGATTACAGTGAATGTCAAACACGCACACGGAAAGTGATGACGTTGCTAAGAGCAAACAAGGTCAAACAACAGAACTCTGAATCAGACAACTACATTTTTATAATGCATGTGTTTTCTACGAGGCTGTTAGGTGGTTACTTAAGCCTCTATGATATATTGGTTCCAACAACAGTTTATTGTGTTCTTTCCAGCAGATATTACCCAGAGCTTGTATTACCGGAGGAACTATCTACATAACATGTCTCTGTAAGTTATCTCTCTCTTTGCACTCGAGGGTAAGGAAGTCAAACAGTTTTCAGAGACTAAACCATAGCATGATGCTCGATTGTAATGCAAAGTGAGTCCATGATCTTTAACATCCAAGTCTGTGAGGATTTTTAAAAGTTAATTTGCTGAAACACAGTGTTCGTTTTACTGGCAAGGATTTTGCTGTGGTCTCATGGTGAAAGGAACACTTACCAGACCTTGGGTTTGTTGATTGTTCAAATGTTAACATTAGCATGCTTATCCGAAACCAATGAGAACAATTTGGGCTTTACTATCAAAACAGTGTTTCTAATGAAAACAAGCTAACAACACTTTCCGCTTTCAAAAACAAACCGAACAGAAAAAGAGACAGAAATATTTAGTGTTTAGCACTTTTCAGTGCTAAACACCTGCTTAATCTCGTAAGAATTAGGAACAGAGCTTTTTTTTTTTTTTTTTTTTTTTTTTTTTTTTTTTTTTTTTTTTTTTTTTTATATGCTTTATTGTCAACAGGTAGCATGTACAGTGCCATATCTCAATATATAACAAAAAACATTTCACATGCCTCAACAAGTAGGAACAAGGGAGAAAGAAAAATAAAAAACAAATAAATAAAAAAAATAAAATAAAAGACGAGAGGGTACATAAGCATCAGTTTACAGACAGATATCCATTATACATATATTAACAATTCCATAGGATATTACAATGCAATTTAAATACAGACAATATACTTTGCAGGTCAGCACCAGTCATTTTATTTTATATATTATGTGAAAATGTTAAAGGAGGAGCATATATTAATAGTTTTAATTGCTTTACTATTTATAGATTTTGACATCACATCTACATACAATTTAATCTCCTTTTCAAGCACCATAAAAAGAGGTTTGCCTTTTGTAAACTTGCACTTATGAATGTGAAATTTACATAAAAATAAAATAAAATTTATAATAAAATCAACATCCTTTAAAGAGCGATCCTTGATATAATAACCCATAATCACATGTTTATAAGATAAAGAAAATGTTTTTAAAATATTATCCGCAATGAAAACCTCCACATTATTCCAAAAATACTGGGTATATTGGCAGGACCAAAACAAATGAGAAATTGTTTCAGTGGAGCATTCACAGAAAGAGCATTTTAAATCAATATCAATTTTATATTTTTGTAGGAATACCTTTGTAGGATAAATTCTATGAATTAATTTATATGAGATTTCCTTAACCTTATTTGTAAGGAGGAATTTTTGAGGTAATGACCAAACTTGAGTCCAATTTACATTATTAAAGAAACTGTTCCAGTAGAAAATAACATAAGGTGTAGAAACAATCTCTTTTAGAAACAAGGATCTAATTTTATAATTGTTAGGTTTTAACCCAGAGAAACAGATAGAGCCGACTGAGGTATGTTCAGGTCTAGGAGGACAGACAGAAAGTGCGGCTGTATATACACTGCTTTTGAACAGCATATGTACACCCGCAGGTATGGCCTTAATAAGCACCTTGAATTCTTTTAATGTAATAGGTATTTTGTATCTTAAGACAAAGTCTGCAAACGTAAATAAATTCCCTTCATTATTAAATAACTGATTCACTAATAACAACCCATTACTAAACCAATTATGAAAAAATAAAGACTTATTTCTATACAAAATATTGGCATTATTCCAAATAAGAAAACTATGAGGGGAGAAGTTGTGTTTATAAATAAGACTCCAGGTAGCAAGTACTTGTTGGTAAAATTTAGAAAGTTTGACTGGAAGTTTTTCAATTTTATAATTACACATCAAAAGAAATTCTAAGCCACCCAAATGATAAAAGATAAACCGAGGAATTATATTCCAAATAGATAAAGAGTTTTGAAGATATTGTCTTATCCAATTTATTTTAAAGTTACTGTTTAGAGAGCTAAAATCTATAAAATTCAACCCGCCTTTATCATATGAATTCAGTATTACTGATTTTTTAATATAATGAATTTTGTTTTTCCACAGGAATTTTATCAACATGCCGTCAATTAGTTTACACGTGTGTTTGTCAACAGAGATCGATTGAGCGGCATATGATAATCGAGAAATGCCTTCTGCTTTAGTAAGCAGTACTCTGCCTTTGAGTGATAAATCTCTTTGCAACCAATGGTTCAACACCTTACGTGTCTTTTCAATAATCGGAAGAAAATTGGAAGGGCATCTAATTTTATCATCTTTGATTATTTTAACTCCCAAATAAGTTACACTCTCTCTTACAGGAATATTACAAATTAAGGATTCCAAACAATTACCAACTGGGAGTAACTCACATTTGTTAATGTTAAGGCGAAGACCTGAGGCTTTAGAAAAGGGCTCAAGAGTCTCTAATGCTACAGCAACCTGAGAGGCATCCTTCAAAAACAATACGGTGTCGTCAGCTAACTGACTTATTACCACTTCAGTGTCATCAACAGTTATTCCTTTTAAAGGGCTTTTTCTGATATGCAAATTTAGAAATTCGGTAGCTATCAGAAACAGATATGGGGAGATTGGGCATCCCTGCCTGACTCCCCGATTGAGAGTAAATCTGGGAGAGGTACCACTGCTGAGTTTGATAGAGCTATTGCAATTAGTATAAAGCATTTTAATAGATCTACAAAAGAAGTCACCAAATCCCACCTTATGAAGAGTCTGTAACAAAAATTCATGCTCCAGGGAATCAAAGGCTTTATAATAGTCTAAGAAGAGAATAAGATTATCATTAGAGAAAAAGTCAGAATAATCTAGAATGTCTAAAACCAGACGTATATTATTAAAAATGTGCCTTTTTTGTAGAAAGCCAGATTGACATTCATCAATTAAATTATTCAAAACACATTTTAATCTTTTTGATAAAACCAAAGCAATAATTTTATAATCGTTATTTAGCAATGTAACTGGCCGCCAATTATCAATTAACAAGGGATCTTTATTTGGTTTTGAGATTAAAGTTATAAGTCCTTGACACAAAGTCGGAGGAAGCAAGGCTCTTTCTATACTCTCTTTAAAAACTTCAAACACAAAAGGGGATAAAAGTTTGTTAAATGCTTTATAAAACTCAGCCGTTAACCCGTCCGTTCCCGGAGACTTATTATTTTTCAAAGAGTTAATTGCATCAGTAATTTCTTGTAAACTAAGAGGGGCTTCACATATATTGAACTCTTCATTATTAATCTGCTTCATATTATGTAAGGACTCCAAAAACTCAGATGTAGATTGTTGACAGAAATTAGACGCATACAAATTACTATAAAACTCAGAACAAAAATTAGCAATAATTTTAGGGTCCTCCACAATATTACCTTTAATCCTTAATTTTTCAATATGATTATTTTTAGCTTGTTGCCTCTCAAGTCTAAAAAAATAAGCAGAGCTCTTTTCGCCCTCTTCAAGCCATTTCCTTCGAGACCTAATAAAAGCTCCTTCAGCCTTTTGTTTGTAAATCTCCTCTAGCTTAAGCTTCTGTACAGTAAGTTCTGCTTTATCGAATTCTGATAAATCTTCTACTCTTTTAGATAATAAAGTAGATATTTTAAATAAAATGTTATCCTCTTCAGCTTTCCTCTTTTTTGCAAATTCGCTACAGTACCTCCTAAAAAAAATACCTACTTCAAATTTGAGAAGTTCCCAATTGCTACAATATTTTTTTTCAATTTTTGCTTTATTCCAATAAGTCAAAATTATTTTTTCTATGCCAGTGATTACTTCGTTATGTTGAAGTACTGATTTATTTAGTTTCCAATATCCAGACTTTTGAGTTAAATTTACAGAAGAATTAAAGGGAATACTTATTGAAATAGCCTTGTGATCCGAGAATGGAGATGGTATTATATCAGTAACAATATTATCTAAATCCTTAGATGTAAGCCAATAATCAATCCTGGACTGACTAGATAAAGAGTTATTACTCCAAGTGAAGCATTGTTGTGTTGGGTGACATTTTCTCCATGTATCAATTAAAGAAAATTTCTCCATAAACGTAATTACATAATCAGGACTTAGGTTTCCAGCCTGAGGAGGCCATCTATCTAATCTGTTGTCCAGGACGACATTGAAATCACCTCCAAATATCAGATAAGAGTTAGGATATATGGCTAACATACGAGTCACCCGATCACCTAATCTGTCAAAAAAGGCATTATTTTCTCTTTGCGAGTTGAAACCATATACATTAATAACAATACAGGTTGAATTTAAAATTTCAAGGGCAAGTAAAATGTAGTGTCCATACGTATCACACTCAGAACTTAAAATTTTCCCTTTAAAACGATTTTTCAAGATACAAACCCCAGCAGAATGAGTAGTGCCGTGAGCTAACCATAAATCTAGTCCCCATTGTGACCTCCAAAACTTTACATCTTGAGTATCAGAATGGCACTCTTGCAAAAAACAAAAATCTGTATTAAAGCGCTTCAAATACAAAAAAATGGCTTTCCTCTTAACAATGTTACGTAACCCTCTACAATTAAGAGAAACAATAGATAAAGACATAAACCAAAAAACTATAGAAAATGCAAAGTTAAACCCAGAAGATTCCTATAAAAATTATAGCAAATCTTAAACCGTTGCAACAGGTGTATACCGGGATGAGAACAGCAATCCCTTTTTAATGCAAAGAATTTTTCATTATTACCTCTTTTATAAGTTTACAAATCAAAACATTTGAACTAAAGTCTCAGTCTCATTCAAGTCTTTAAACAATATAAGGAGAAGAGTATCTCCCTTTTTAAAGCAAAGAAAAAATAAATTGTATTATTGCCTCTTTTATAAATTTACAAAACAAAACATTTGAACTGGAGTCTCAGTCTCATTCGAGTCTTTAACAAAGAAAGAAGGAGAGTACCTTTGCACTGAAAGAGGCTGTAAACATTTATTTTCTTCAAGTTCCATTCACCTTAATTATAGTAGGACATCCCTCGTAGTTTAAGTAGGTGGAGAAATCTCAACGCCGTCTACAAAAGCACGGCCACCGACGAAGAAAGCTTTCTTGTTTTCCTTACGTGCTTTTTCGACAGCAGGCCATAATTTCAGCCTCCTTTCTCTGTCAGCAGGAGACAAGTCCTCAGTGATCCTCAGGTGGTTGTTCTTCAGAAAGTCTGCATCTTTGGCAGCACGCCAGACAGCATCCCTGAAAAAACGTGATGTAAACTGAAATATAATTCCTCTAGGAGTGCTGCTTCCAGGTTTGATACGACCAAGACGGTGTGCAACATCCACGACGTCAGGCAGTTTATCTTTATGCTGCGGCAAGAGACACTGACATATTTTGATGACCTCGTGACGAACATCTTCTCCATTTTTCTCTTGAATCCCTTGAATTCTTAAATTCCATCTGCGGGAATAGCCCTCCAGCAACGTTAGACGTCTTTCATGCTCCTCGGCGCACTTTTCAGCTTGTTTCAGTCGAGGTTTCATGGCATTGACGTCGGCGCAGATAAACTCAATCGTTTCCTTTAACTCGGTGATTTGTTTGGTATTGACACTGACTTCTGTTTTCATTTCATTTATTACCTGTGAATTTCTTTCCACCAACTTCTCTAGAGTGTCCGATCTATCCTGCACCAGGAACAGAGCTGCAGCCAGTAAGATTATCAACAGGCCCTGAGCATTTCATTCACATTTACAGTTCATCTGTCCACTGTAATACACAAACAGATGCATACCCAACACATCTTTCTACTTCTACTGTAAACTATTACTAAACGTGCTCTCTATAAACCTTTTAAAACAGACCTATAATAAACACAGTGGTTGTCTCGCTATATGCCAGAAGCCACAAGTCAGCTTTATTTTTAATGTTTAATACAGTGTATTAAGTGCCAGCTCACTTTTTCAGTGGTCTTTGCGGAGGAAGTATTTTTCCCATAGTGATTTTTTAAAGCGTTATATACCAGCCAGCTACAAGTTCAAATCACAAAATTTTACTGGAAGTAAGAAAAATATTTGAAAATCAGACTGTGTACCTAACGGCTTTAATAAGAGAAACTACAACAATCCCATGAAGCACTATGAATGACACTTTTAACAACATTTTAACAATTGAAAATGGTGACTAACTATGGACTTTGGCTAACTATGTTGTTTGTTTACTTAGAAACATTTATGTTAATTACATATATATATTAAATAATATATATGTGTGTGTGTGTATGTGTGTGTGTGTGTGTGTGTGTATGTGTGTACTCTGTTGCTGAATTTCAAGGGAAGTACTACACCACCCATAATGCTGTAGCAAGATCCACCAATCAGAATGTAAAGTATGTAAAGTTGTGTGTACAAAGGAAAAGAAAACAAGAAACAGGTGTTTGGTCAACAACAAAATCCCTGGCAACCGAACTGCACAGGATAAATTATGTTACGTAGAGCTAGCATTTATTTTGCTGGTCTGATGATCATTTATCGTTACACACCTGTCTCTGGAACAGGTTTTATTATTGCATAATGTAGGAACTTCAAGTCATTGATGGATTTTATTTATGTAGAACTGAATATTTATCATTAACTTTTCCAACTTCAAATCAAGTTTGAAGAAATGTTGGAAATTCCATGTTGGACGAAACACAGCACAGGAAATCTTTACTAAAGAATTTTCTGAAGTGGCTTTGGAGATAATGAATGGGAAAATACTTCTGGACACCAGAATAATGTTTGTGATTTTAGTCTGTGATTTCACACATTAGATAAACATCTGAAACAAATTTAGTTGAGGTGAGATCCACTTACCTGAACAACTTCTATTCCTCTTTTCCTGAAAGAAAAAAAAAAATGCAGATTATGTTTTGCTCATGCCACAGGTTTTGAAAAAAAAAAAAAAAGGATTTAACAAAGAAAAGCATATTAAACTTATTTTTTTTAATTTAGGATGCCATCATACCGGATTACATTCTGACATAAAAATGAAGCCTGGATAAAAATATTTGTTGCCTAGCAACACAGAGGTGAGATCCAGAGAACCCTAACTGGCCGTAGGAAGCGAATCGACACCAGAAGCTGGTTTGAGATCTAAACCATCATACGTCAGAGCCATCAACCTGCCTGTGCTGTTAGAAAACCTCTACATTTAGACAAGGAGCAACTGTCACAAAGCAAGCGCTAGTCAAGTGTTACAATTTACCCTAGCATTTCTAGAAAAAGAACAAGACAAGCTGGCACACAAGAATTGGTTCACTCAATTTTCAAGATGTCGAATTTTGCACTGAAGTTCATAAAGTTAAATGTGTGCTGCATTTTATTTCACCCAAAAATTACCCTCATGTCGTTCCAAACCCAGAAGACCTTCGTTCATCTTCAGAACACAAATTAAAATATTTTTGATGAAATTCAAGAGCTTTCTGACCCTGCATAAACAGCAATGCAACTGACTGCAAAGGCTCAGAAAGATAGTAAGGACATCGTTAAAATAGTCCATGTGACATCTGTGGTTCAACCTTAATTTTATGAAGCTACAAGTCATCGTTATTTTTGTTTTCTTTGCACACAAAAAGTGTTCTTGTCACTTCATAAAATTACGGTTGATCCACTGATGTCACATTGACTATTTTAATGATGTCCTTCCTACCTTTCTGGGACTTGAACGTGTCAGTTGTGTTGCTGTCTATGCAGGGTCAGAAAGCTCTCGGATTTCATCAAAAAATATCTTAATATGTTCCGAAGTTGAAAGAAGGTCCTATGGGTTTGGAACGACATGAGGGTGAATAATTAATGACAGAATTTTCACTTTTGGGTGAGCTAACCCTTTAATGCTTTGTAGTGAGATGCTGACACTGGATCCAGATAGATCAGGCATGCTGGAGGGGAAGCCCTTTGGATGAGTTTATGGGGTTATTAGGAAGACAGGCAACCATTTTCTCTTCAAGATAATCATGAAGTGCATATGCCAGAGCGTATTTATTATTCTGTCAGGAAACATCATGAGTGGGTTTGTGGGAGTTATTTAAGTCTCAGTGCGAATCAACTTTTCTGTGTGGGGTAATTTATTATGGGAGGAAGATTATTTTGATGGGTGATAGATAATGAAATATGGATATGGAAACCGAAAAAAAACATTTATCCAAAAATACCCTTGAGTTTTGAGGGGTGGTTTTCACAGAGCCCCAGCGCCTCCCTGAAAAACACTGGGTCTGTCAGACCAAACAGACAAAACATGCCTCAACTCCTCCTGAACACTGCTGTTAATATTACATTAAACAAAACGTGTGTGCCAGAAGGCAGGAAAGAATAACGTCCGTTGAGAAAGAGAAATAATTAAAAGGATTTTTTTATTGACTTTATAAATCAGAGGTTCTTGGATAATGTAGTCTGAAGGCACTTAAATGTCAACACTCCCTCAGAAACTGACTGGAGTATCCACGGTTCGTTGAGTCCTTCACAAACATTACATTTTGGCTGATGATTAATTGAGATACAAAAAAAGTGAGACGAATAAAAGACAATTTAACTGTTAACCTGCTCAAATCAGCATATCAGAATGATTTCTGAAGGATCATGTGACACTGAAGAGTGGGGTAATGATGCTGGAAATTCAGCTTTGCATCACAGGAATAAATTACATTTTTACAATATATTAAAACAGCTTTTCTGTTTAATTATAATAATAAATCTGCTTTGATTTAAAGCAGGATATTCTACCAATCCTGGAATACTGGGATAAAATGATCCAGAATGCGGCTGTAAAATCTAACAGTGGTAATGTGTAAAACGAGACGTGGAGTCGAGGTCTTTGCTGGGTCACAGTGACAGATCCAAGGCCGCTGGATTTAGAGATACGGACAGATGTACTGAAGGTGAAGATTTCTATTATCTAAATGAAGCAGAATACTGGATAGACAAAGCAAAACATAGTAAGCGCAATCGCTTTTATTATGACTAAAATACGAACGAGGGTAAAGGAAGCATTTCAATAGAACAATGTGCTCAGTTTCAGACATTTTCCTCATAAAACTGCCAGGCTTCCTCACGAAACACCCACGTTAAATTAATAATGTCATTCTCACCAGAAGATGAAACTCTTTTCAAGACTTATCAGTTTTAGTTTCACTTTGATTTTATCAACTTTTGGTTGCAACAACAAATGGTCAAAATGTTTTTAGAATTATTGTGACAACATTATGAAAAAGAAAAATCACATGATTAAGGATATAGGATATACCTGTTCCATATTGGTTATCGGTCAATATTGGACATTTCATTGTGCACACTCATATTTTCATTTAATCAATTAATTATAAAGTTAATTTTAATAACAATAATCATTTGATAACACTTAGCAATCAAATGGCAATATGCAGGGATTCTGAATGTTTTATGAAGGTAAATGTAAGACTTTAAGAGGTTTTTAAGAGCCAATAAAGAAAATTTAAGGACCAAGTTGAAGGAAACAATACGTAAACGTTCTCAAAATATAAATGCCTAGGGAGCAATAAATGAGTCTGAAAATGCAACTTTCAAGAAATCACAATTACTTAATTATTTTTACTAACTAAACTAAATAAAATATGTAACTAGCACGAGGAAATAACTTTTACTGAACCTTCTGATCAAACTGCAAAAAGTGATGATTATTTTTCTCCCAGTGCAAATGTCTTAAATCAAGATACACTGCTAAGAAAAATGACATAAGATTTTTTGTTTTATGAGAAATTTATCAAAGTGAAGTAAGATCATATGATTAAAAAATAACAAATATCTGCAAGTGGGCTCAGAAAAAAAATCAATTGAATTCACATTGAAAGATATTTGTTCTTGTTTCAAGCATAAACTCTCTTCATATTCAATTTCTCAGAAAAAAAACTCTTCAAAAATCTTCATTTTGCATCTGAAGTAAATGTATTTAAGCAAGTTTAGATATTTGTATTGGAAAAAAATATATATTTTTGAATGAATTTAAGACTTTCTGCTCTGATTTAAGGCTTTAATTATTAAAAGGGAGAATTAAGACTGTTTATACTGTACATTATAATGCTGTGTTGCCTTACTTGTAGCATTTAAAACAATTTTCCTTTTTTTCTTTCTTTTTTAGAACAGAATTTTTAAAACATTTTATCGGCCATAATATAAAATAATAATCACCTCTCAATACGAGTACATCCATAGATACAATTTAGAAATATTTGAACTTGCTGTGAACAAATGTTAAAAAAATTAATGTATAAATCTGATGAGGGTAAAGTCTAAACACTGTCTTGCGTGTGATTCAATAACGTCCATGCTTCAGTGAGCACATTCATATCACAGGCCTGGAACTGGTGTGCACGTGTGGTTATAGACCTACACCGCACACGAGACTACACCAACCGTGATGGCTCTGCCAACTTCCTTGATTACATACACAAGGCAATATTGCACCTGAACTTCCTGTTGAATTCAGACAAATAGCAGTTTTGCGGCTGCATATCTAGCTAGTCCCTGAGTGATTATGTCAACAGCACATAACACACATCTGTCCATCCTGTATCAGGCTTATTCAATATTAACCCAAATCTATTAATAAGTATTCTGTAACAGGACAGGCCAGGAAGAGACCTCATTTCTTAGAGAGCACAATCATGATCTCTCTAGACTAGCAGCTGCGAGCGAGGACTGCTTATAACGTCGGCAGGGAATATCACAATAAATCACCGCCTGGGACGGGACACACACACACACGCTTGCACATGTTGGCGGGCAAAATACTCATGGTTACCAAAAACACAAACGGCTTCGGCCTGACTCGACTGTTGTTGCTATGCTTCTCTTGTTGCCCTGGTTACAAACAAACTGAAACAGTTGGATGGTTAGTGTGTAGCAAGAAGGCAGAAAGACTGCGTTTGTGCTGCGGACAATCACAAAACTTCAAATCATGTAGAGTGCTTAGGGAGAAGTACGTTATTACTTTTCTTCATGATTTGATGAGAGATATAGGGATCAGAATATCAAAGAATTGATGGCAGGCTCTTTCAACTTGGGCTGGTAAGTATCCAGCTAGCAATGCCCTAGCAACTAGGGATGAGACGATATCAAATTTGCAATAATAACTAAAGCTTTTATCACAGTATAACATTAAGTGATGGAAACTTAATAGTAGTCCTCCTAATAATAAGTTTAATAACTTGGATTCATATAACAAAAAGCACTGTAAACCCTAATGCTCAAAATAATTAGTTTGAGTAGGGCAAACTTACATTTGAAAAAAATTGTTTAAACAAATTAAATTTATTATTTATTTAGAACTTTCTTTTTTTTTTGGAGCTCACAAAACTATGGAAGCCAGTTTCTGCCACTGAATAAAAAAGTAACTGTGACTTTTTATCTCAAAATTCTGAATTTCTTCCTCACAATTGTGATTTTAAATCTCACAATTCTAACCTTGTTTCAGTTCTGCATATTTAAAACTTTGAATTTCTTAACTTGAAAAATTTTGATGTAACTTTACCTCAAATTTCTTGAGTTTTGCCTACTTATACGGGCTTTACAGTGTATATGTAAATATAATCAAATGATACACAGCACAATGTATAAAGTAAACAAATATTTCAAACAATACAGAACAATAATAAAGAATCTGAAGATGATCTAAGATATGTTCTCTGTCATGTTTTAGTCAGATTAAAATGTAAAAATGTTTAAAGGAAAACGCCACCGTTTTTCCATATTCCAATATGTTCTTCCCTCAACTTAGACGAGTTGATATGTACCTCTCCCGTCTCAGTCCGTGCACTTAAAGGGATAGTTCACTCAAAAATGAAAATTCTGTCATCATTTACTCACCCTCAAGTAGTTCCAAACCTGTATGCATTTCTTTGTTCTGCAGAACACAAAGGAAGATATTTTGAAGAAAGTTTGTAACCAGGCTGTTTTGGGGCACCATTGACTTCTATAGTAGGAAAAAATACTATACTATGAAAATAAAAATACTATGGAAGTCAATGGTGCCCCAGAACTGCTCTGTTTCCCACATTCTTCAGAATATCTTCCTTTGTGTTCAGCAGAACAAAGACATTCATACAGGTTTGGAACTACTTGAGGGTGAGTAAATGACAGAATTTTCATTTTTGGGTGAACTATCCCTTTAATTGCTCTAGCGCGCTGCACCACTGTGCTAGCGTTTAGCTTAGCACCATTCATTCATTCCTTAGGATCCAAACTGGGATAAATTTAGAAGCCACCAAACACTTCCATGTTTTCCCTATTTAAAGACGTTTACATGAGTAGTTACACGAGTAAGTATGGTGACAAAATAAAACGTGGCGATTTTCTAAGCGGATAAAAATGATAACTATAATGTGTGGCGGAAGAGCACTTTGCAGCACTTCGACCTCGGCGCAGTAATATCATCACTCCTGAAAACTCTCCCTCTCCCTCTCCCTGATAGTGATAGTGCAGGCCACGTTGGTTGTATTGACGGAAGAATTATTGAAAATCGCCACGTTTTATTTTGTGTCACCATACTTACTCGTGTAACTACTCATGTAACCATCTTTAAATAGGGAAAACATGGAAGTGTTTGGTGGCTTCTAAATTTATCCCAGTTTGGATCCTAAGAAATGAATGGTGCTAAGCTAAACGCTAGCACAGTGGTGCCGCGCGCTAGAGGGATTAAGTGCACGGACTGAGACGGGAGAGGTACATATCAATTCATCTAAGTTGAGGAAAGAACATATTGGAATATGGAAAAACGGTGGCGTTTTCCTTTACGTGTAAACTAATATTTTAAAATAAATATCAAATATTTAAGTGTTTGTTGTTGCTTGATAAACACCATATATTTTAAAGTGCCCACAATAAGTGGCCATTCACAAAGAGTTCAAGTTCAAGATTTATTTAAAGAACGCAGTTTTACAGTTAAAAATGTGAGACACAATCATAATGGTCAAACATGTCAGTCTAGAGCAGGTTTACAATGAAAAACAATGGAAAAGTAGTGCATTCTGTGTGAATAGCCCCTAACAATACTATGTATGTGTATTACCACAATATATTGTATTACCAAATACCGACATGTCTACCTTCTGCACACTTAAAAAGACTTAAAACTCATCAACCTCATAACATTCTGTCAACTATTCACAAAACCCTTGCATCATCAAGGTGGCAAGTACAACTCACATTTTTCTTTAGATAATGTAAAAAAATAAAAATAAACTATTACTAGTACCTTTTATACCAAAGAAAGCTGAAAAAAGCAACATGCCCGTCAACAAAACAAAACAGGAAGAAACGGAAGAAAGAGGAATAAGCAGTCTACTTTTGTGCATGATGGCAAGTAAATTAATAATTATTTTTCTTGTTGGGTGACGCATTTCTTTAAATCTGTGATGAAAGTAGGGCTGGACAATAATTCAATATCAATATGTATCGCGATATTTTTTTTTTCAATAACGGTGATATGATTTTTAAACACATTTCCGATATTTCGATATACATTACCAGTGTTATTTATTTGTGGCGTTTGACTTCTTTGAATAAACATGAGCACTGCATGTTTCAAAATCAAAACGCGATGCGGGTAATTTATATGAATGCATCTCTGAAGGGAACCGACTGTCTTCAGAAAAGTTTTGATGGCATTTTCATTTTATCTGAAAAAGTAGTGTTCATGAGCGGAGCTGCTTAGATTACAGCCGTTACTGTGGAAACCGCTAGTACTCCCGCTCTCACAGCGCCTCCTGCTGGCAGACAATCAGATTGCATTTTCAATAATAAGCCCGTCTCCAGCTACATGTTCTTGTTGTTGCTCAATTTTTTTTTTTTTTCTGCAGCAACTCACTTGGAGTCAGTATAATTTTTTTTCTTTTTTTTTTTAGAAATTTATACTTTTATTCAGCAAGGATGCTTTAAATTGATCAAAAGTGATGATAAAGACATTTGTAATGTTACAAAAGATTTCTATTTCAGATAGATGCTGTTCTTCTGAACTGTCTATTCATCAAAGAAACCTGAAAAAAATTCTACTCCGCTGTTTTCAACATAATAAATGTTTTTTGAGCAGCAAATCAGAATATTAGAATGATTTCTGAAGGATCATGTGACTGGAGTAATGACGCTAAAAATTCAGCTTTGAAATCATAGGAATAACTTTTTAAAATATTTTCAAATAGAAAACAGTTATTTTAAATGTTAAATATTTCAAAATGTTACTGTTTTTGCTGTACTTTGGATCAAATAAATGCAGGCTTGGTGAGCAGAAGAGAATTCTTTAAAAAACAAAAATCTTACTGTTCAAAAACTTTTGACTGTAGTGCATGTTAGCCTATAGTTTGAAGTTAAAGATATTAATAAGGTGAGTCTGAGAGGTTTATTTGACAGTGATTTCACATTTCTTGTTTGTATGAAGGCTAAATACAAATAAAAGGTGAACATTAATTTATTTGTGCTGTTTTTCCCCCTAAAATATTATATAGTTTTATAGGAGGAGTTCGTAGACTTGGAAAATGATTTTTTCATAAGTTTGTAGGTACAGACATCTGTTGTGGGCATTCTTGGCAGTTTTTATGAGGCTTTTTTTAATAGTGTTCATATCGATATCGGAATTATATCGTATCGACCGAAATTAAGAAATATATCGTGATATAAATTTTTACCATATCGTCCAGAGCTAGATGAAAGCAATTATTTTTTTGTCTGTCACTGTCATAAATGTCATTGGAAGATCATCAACGCCAAATGGATCTCTAGGGAAATCTAGATTAGAGCACACAGAAGACTAGTGGCACAATCATGTAACATTTCCGAAACATGATAAACAACACGACAGCCCTAAAGAAAGCCTGTCCTGAAAATAATGCATTTACTGACAACATATAAACGGTGTGACAGGACTCAGAACAGCTGAACAGATCTTCTCAGTCAACTCAGATTGACTCCGGACCGCTCGAGTAATTTGTTTGAAGAGGTTCAAAAGGATTAACATTTTAATCCACAAAACATGTTTAATCTGTGCTAGTGTGATTGACACACTCATAGGGTCACCAATATATTCACGTGACAGATTTGCAGTGACTTTTACTCAAAAACTTGAAAGTCCTTGAGTGCATGGCCCAGCCAGAGACCAGACTTGAACCCAATCAAACATTTCTGAAGAGACCTGAAAATGGCCAACTGGCTGTCCTCATCTAACCAGACAGAGCTTGAGAGGACCTGCAAAAAAGAATGGCAGAAATTACTCAAATCCAGGGGCCGGTTGCACCAACAGAGTTTAAGTTATCCATTGAGGTATAGATATTTTAAACTGGTATTGGACTGGCATCAATATCGTCAGATCCTCAAGGTTGCAGTATCGCTATTATCTGTATCTGTATAGTTATATCTGTATACCTAAAAGGCTCCATATTGGTGCCTTAAAGATATTACATTTAGTCATTTAGCAGATGCTTTTATCCAAGCGACTTACAAATGAGGACAATGGAAGCGATCAAAATAAACAAAAGAGCAATATGCAAGTGCTATGTCAAGTCTCAGTTAGCCTAACGCAATACATGTAGCAAGGTTTTTTTTTATTATATATTAACAAAAAGAAAACAAATAGATAGAATACAAAAAGAATAGAGAAGCTAGTGTTTTTTTTTAAAGAAAACAAGCAGTTAGTAAATGAATGCTAACTAGTCAAAAGGGGCAAGTTTTTATTTTTTAAATAGAATTAGAATAGAGAGTGCTCGAGTTAGAGGGTCAAATAAAGATGGAAGAGATGTGCTTTTATCCGATTCTTGAAGATGGCTAAGGCTCCACGGATTGAGTCGGGCAGGTCATTCCACCAGGAGGGAACATTTAATTTAAAAGTCAGTGAAAGTGATTTTGTGCCTCTTTGGGATGGCACAATAATGCGCCGTTCACTTGCAGAACGCAAGCTTCTAGAGGGCACATAAGTCTGAAGTAATGAATTTAGGTAAAGGGGTGCAGAGCCAGTGGTGTTTTTGTAGGCAAACATTGAATTTTTTGCGAGCAGCTATTGGTAGCCAGTGCAAATTGATAAACAGAGGTGTGGCGTGCATTATTTTCAGCTCATTAAAATTGGATTAATTGTAAAAGGTTTGATAGAACTGGCTGGAAGACCTGCCAAGACAGCATTGCAATAGTCCAGCCTGGACAGAACAAGAGCTTGAACAAGGAGTTGTGAAGCATGATCCGAAAGAAAGGGCCTGGATCTTCTTGATGTTGAATAAAGCAAATCTGCAGGACCGGGCAGTTTTAGCAATGTGGTCTGAGAAAGTCAGCTGATCATCAATCGTAACTCCAAGGTTTCTGGCTGTTTTTGAAGGAGTTATGGTTGATGTGCCTAACTGGATGGTGAAATTGTGATGAAACGAAGGGTTTGATGGAACCACAAGCAGTTCTGTCTTGGCAAGGTTGAGTTGAAGGTAATGATCCTTCATCCAGCAAGAAATGTCTGTTAGACAAGCTGAGATGCGAGCAGCTATCATCGGATCATCAGGATGGAATGAGAGATAGAGTTGAATGTCATCAGCATAGCAGTGATATGAAAAGCCATGGTTCTGAAGGACAGAACCTAGATATGCCATGTAGACAGAGAAGAGAAGTGGTCCAAGAACTGAGCCCTGAGGCACCCCAGTAGTTAAATGTTGCAACTTGGACACCTCACCTCTCCAAGATATTTTGAAGGACCTATCTGAGAGGTAAGACTCAAACCACTGGAGCGCAGTTCCTGAGATGCCATTTGTCAATAGGGTTGACAGGAGGATCTGATGGTTAACCATTATCAAAAGCAGCGGACAGATCCAGCAAGATAAGTATAGAAGATTTGGAAACCGCCCTTGCCAGTCTTAGGGCTTCAACAACTGAAAGCAAGGCAGTCTCAGTTGAATGTCCACTTCTGAAACCAGACTGGTTGCTGTCCAGGAGGTTGTTCTGTGTGAGAAAGGCAGAGACTTGGTTTAACACAACTCGTTCAAGTGTTTTTGCAATGAAAGGAAACCGGTCTGTAGTTCTCTAAAAGAGATGGGTTAAGGGTGGGTTTCTTAAGTAGTGGGGTTATACGATCCTGTCTAAATGCTATTATTAGTATATAATAATTATATATTATTAATTAAATAATTAATTATATTAATTAATATTATTAATTAATAATTATGTATTATTATAATGATTTATTAGTACCTATACCTTCTAAAAAGGTACTGCCCCAGTAACAGTTTTTTTTTTGGGACCGTGTAAATAGAGCACATCAAATATGATAAACCTTAGCTCAAATGCACCTTGCTGACATGCAAGAATCAATGAGGTTTGTTCTTGTGCATCAAACAAGTACAGTTTCATTAAATTTTTAAAGCACCAAAGTTTTGGTGTAATGGACTTTCAATGGATGGACAATGAAAGATGAAGTTTTAACAAAAGTATCTTGTGTTTCGAAGATAAACTAATGGCTTGAACAACATGAGGTTAAATGATGACAATTTTAATTTCAGGGTGAACTCTCTAACTCTTTCCCCGCCATTGATGGAATTTTCCGGCTTTCTGTGTTTTCACTGTCATATGGTAAGAGGCGCCATTACACATCTTCTGAAAGAGTATTAAATATCTGGATCAAAAAACAGCAAATAAGAAGCAGAAACCAGCGACTGCGTATGAAAGCAGATGCATATCTAAACAAACAATCATCAAACATTAAACAGCATATAAATCAAAACTGAATAACACTACCGACCCAGGAAGTGGTAAAGGAGTGTGAAGCTTTGAGGGTGTTGATGAAGCGCCGATCTATTCCATCTATGTTTTTATCATTGATCTGAATCTGATCCGGATGTAGTCTCTTACAGAAACACAATTTTCTCAGCTTTCTGTTCAAAATGTTGCTTTTTTTAATGAAACTTACCCACATTCAGTTGATGTTAAAACAGAATGCATGAAGCTAGACTAAAATGGGTTTTGTTCTTTCTTTTGACATATTGCATGTCAGATAAAAAATTCTGGGGGCCATGAAAGTTTGTGAAAATGATCAAATGCTGGCAGTGGCTGTTGCTCTACGGGCGTCCTGAGTTCGAATCCCTATCTCTCTCCCACTTCACTTCCTGTCAGTTCTGATCTGTTTTATCCTAATAAAGGCAAAAATGCCAAAAAATAAATCGTAAAAAAAAAAAAAAAAAAAAAAGAGATAAGAGAAAGAGATGGAAAGATATAAGGGCCTGAATACTTATGGCAATGCGATATTTCAGATTTGCTTTATAATTTGCAAAGTTATCACAAATCTGGTTTTTACTTTGTTATTATGGGGTACCGTGTGTAGAATAATGTGGATAAAAATTATTATAAATTGACAAAAATAAATAAATCACATGTAACAGTATTTGAAATCCTCTTCCAGAAAATCAATCTAAAATGCAGATGACTCATGTTGCACTAAACAGATTTCCGTCCAATCAAATGCTCTCATTCTGAGAATGTCGCTCCACCAAGCTCATGGTCCATAGCTAAGATGTCACCAAAGCCTATCCACCTTTTTCCTGACCGGATGCTGTCGTGTTCCGGTCTCCATAGAAATCCATGTTAAAATGGGGCAAAAAGATCGACTGAATTAATTAAACTGAATTAATTAAACTGCAAATCTGTCCGTGTCCGGCAGTGTGTGCGTTGCATTCTATGTCAAACCCTGACAAGAGAAAACATGATGAAAGTATAGTGCCATGTACTTTTAAAACCATTTTCATAGGTTTAACGTAATATTATCAGTTCGGAAAATGTGTTAATTTGACTAGAAACACCAGAGAAAATGTAAAGCATCATTCCAGAATGAGTCGGACAAGACCTCCGCGTTCAGGAAAAAAGGTGGATATAAAAGAAAATAACACAAGCTCTTTGAAACTTCCTGTTTCAATAGAAAATATGGATTTACAATTAATAACAAGATAAATGTAGTCCATTTCTCACACAATGCTAATGTATGGCTTCAGAAGACTTGGAATAGACAGCATGAGTCATTGTATTGGCAGAGAAAAGTCTTGAACATTTCTTCAATGTTCAAAGTCAAACAAGTTTGGAGCGACGTGAGGGTGAGTAAATGATGACAGAACTTTCGTATTTGAGTGAAGTATCCCTTTAAAACAGTACTAATGTGTGTAACATGCAAAAACATATCCCTCTTTGTTGACTGGTTAACAGAGCTGACCGCTTACAGTGATAGCATTGTTGTATTCCCGCTTTCCTTCACTTTCTCCAGCTCAGTCACACAATTCCTCACACAGTCACAGCCACTGAGGAAATCCGATGCAACGCTGGCTTCACACATTACACTATTGTTCATTCAGCTGGAGACAGTGACAGTGGGGCACAACGAGCAACGCGCAAGACAAAAAAAGACCAACCACACACACAATCTTTCACTACACCACACACATTTACAACACACACAAAGCTCCGTGTGTAACCTTAACCCTTTGCCGGTCCAGCAGTTCGGTTTTCTCAGATTACGCGGCCCATTCAAACACAACACTCGAGTGCATGGCCTCCAAGAGTGCTTTGCTCCACCAGCTCTCACTCATTCACTCTCTCTCTGACTGCTAGCTAATAATCCAGGGCCCTTCAATGATGAGTAAGCCAATCTGCCTGACTGCAAAGTCAGGGAATAAAAGTGCTGGCACAGTGTTAAATGGGCCAGGCCAAGACTGGTCACCTACACGCACCATGGAAAATCATTCAAGGGTATCATAGAGTTTGGATAGCAGAGATGCGTTAGCCAAAACACATTCAGAGCAAAACAAAACACAGGCTTGAAGGAAATACTGTGAATATATTTTATAGCACACTCTGTTTTTAAACAGGCAAACTACCCTTGACAATGTGCAATGTGAATGGAACAAAACAGATTAACCTTTAAACAAATAAAAAAAATTTTTTTTACTAAGGGAGAAAATAAGTGTGCAACACCAGTGCTGACAATGTTAGGGTGTTGAAAGTGGTTGCCAGGGTATTGCGGTTTCGTTGCTAAGTTGTTCTCAGTGGTAGGTGATATTTTGGCACCTACAAATAGCTTTGTCCTAAAAAAACAACAAAAAAAAACACTTAAGCACTAACGATAAGAACTGAAATATTTTCTTTAGAATGCTCAGGGTGTTGCCTACTAATACAACAAATTCAATACATGTACTTTTTAAATAATGTTTTAAATTATAAATTAATTATGAATTTTCAAGAAGAGACACCTTAAAAAAGTTATTCATGGGTGAAATGTGTTTAGTTGAACAACATTCGTAGCTAGTTTAGTTTAATAATTAGTGAATCTATCAATATTTACTTATTGATACAGAATTTACTTGCTGGTAACAATCTGGCAACCCCGTAATTTAACATGGAAGAAAATACTGTAGTAGTAATATGTATTACTTGTAACAAGTATTATAATAATTAAGTATAATAAATATTGAACATCTTACCATTTAGGATTTAACAAAGTAGCTTTCAAATGTTATTTATGATGAATAAAAATGATAAATGGGTAAATATAAAACAACATTTTCCAACTAAGAAGAAAACAATAGGAACTAAGAAATCTTTCTTAATAATATTTCATAAATGCAGCTCTAAGTCTTTCATTCAGTGCAAGTATGAGATTTTTTTTATTACATGGGGGAAAAAATGCAATTGGGTGAAAAATATCAACAAATTTCTCATCAACAATTTATGTTTTGATTGCTCGAGTAACTCGACCAGCCCAACCTGTCTAGATTAGCTCAACCATTAGTGTATCCATTTACCCAACCAATAGCAGACAGGGGTACTGTTTGGAGCAACCCATTTAAAACTTGCAAAATGTAATATTTTTGCTATATTATGTAGTGTCATTCAAGTCACAGAATTTGCATGCTTCTTTAAATTAGATGCACAGCCTGTCAACCTAAACAACCATTTCTGCTTATGAGACACTTGTAAAAAAACAATGTAGTAATATGTATCTTATGTTAACATGCCTTTCTGCTGCACTGTATTACACAACCTCAAGCAACCTTCCTGGATCTTTCTCAACCAGAGTTCAAAGTACATTCTAACATGCACGATGAAGAAAACCATGTATGAGCAAGCCCGTTACACCTTTTTATTCAAACAACTCGATCCACCGATCTGTCTTGCAACAGACCGATACTGGAACAAAAGCAGGCAGAGAAAACAGCTGTTTTGGATGAACCTCTCACCACAAGTGCAGCGAATGCCCAACAGAAACAGGCACCTGCTGTGCTCTTACATGGAAACTCATGCAGGATGAGATCCAGGCCGATGGATCTACGGTCGACTCTCACCTGCACATCTCTGCAAAGGCCAGGAAATTGAGTTTCTTCATCTTCTTCTCGCTGAGCCAGTAGCCCACTCGTCTGCCTCTCAGGAAAGTCTGCATCTTCAGCTGCTGATGGCCAGATGTGACAGCAGTGTCACTCCAGTGAAAACAGGAAACAATCTTCGTACAAAACCCTGTCGAACCAAAGCCAACAGAGATTATTATCAGAACCTTCAATTACAAACCTTCATGAGTGTTAAATGAAATGCAGCAAAAATGGGCACTGAGCAATAAATAGGCTTAAATGTGTTCCGTCCAAAGCAATGCTCAAGTTGGGCTGTGAATCTCCATGGCTTTGACAAGAAACCTAGTCAACTTCCTAGCTAAACTGATTATAAATATCAAATGTGTCATATAATGTTCTATTAAAACATCATGGGAATCAAAGGTTTGATTAAAAAGTGTGATGCAAAGCAAGTAGAAAATGTTTTTTTTTGATCATGCAAAGCAATGCACCATACTCTGTTTCAGAACCATTAAAAAATATTACGCAAATGTGCAAAAAAATTAGAAAGTTCAGTTTGAATTTTGGTTGCATCATTTTTCAGTGTTGTTAAGATATTTTGAAGAATGTGGGTAACCTCACAGTTGCCGGTAGCCATTGACTTCCATAGTACTTTTTCTATTCTATGGAAATCAATGGGTATCATCAACTGCCTGGTTATCAACATTCTTCAAAATATCTTCTTTTGTGGTCAGGAAGGAAGAAGGAAATGATGACAGAATTAATTTTTTTTTTTTTTTGGTGAACCGTCTCTTTAAGATTTGATTCAAACATCCAGTGCAGTTTAAAAATTCAATGCAATCTTCAAAGAATCATGGGCCTTGATTTGAAAAGCTGCTGCAAAATTTGCAAGTTAAAATTTTAGATTTAAAAATAAGATTCATAACATGCGAGTCTGGATGTTTGATTTAAATATTAGATGCATCATACACGTGTTTAATACAAAACATAATGGAACGATGAATTTGAATATCGCAAGTTTAAAAATATTATTAAAATATTCGATCATCTGAGAGTTTAAACATTAGATTTAAGAATTCCATTCATAATTTGCAATTGCAAGTCCATCATCCATGAATCATAGGCTATGCACGTTCAGACTTTCTATTTAAACAGTCAATGCATCATGTGCGTCTTCAATGCTGCATTTGCAAGTTCAAACATTATATTGTAAACGTTGATTCACAAGAATTTTTAACAATTTCATTTAGGCCTACAACATGTATTAACAATGTAATTTGAACATCTGATTCATTATGAGAGTTCGAACATTCAAAACATCAAGGACGAGTTCAGAGCTTCAGTCTGAAAAATAAATCGATGCATCAAATGAGAGTTAACGTTCTAGTCGAATAATCGACAAAAAACGGTACGTTTTAAACGGAAGATTCGAACATTTGATGAGTCACAGACAGATCGACTGTGATTCGAAGATTCGATGCTTCACGAGAGAGTTGAAACTTTCCCATCGTTAAGCGCCGTGATGCCCACCAATGCTGTCCAGGAAGACAACTCACTAGAATTGGAGACACAGCCCATGTTTCTCTTCTGGTTTAAGTCTTAATCGCACTGTATCATTGCTTAAGAATAGAAATACAGTTGAATCTGCCCTTTATACATATTCTGTTCATTTTTGAAAACAGAAAGCAATACTAGAGACCCCGGAATGGACTCCTGAAATCCGCCATAAACAACCCATTCAACAGCAGCGCAAACAAGCTAGCACTCCACCTACTTTCAGATTCAGATCATCTCAAGTCTCACTGATGGATGTCAGAAATCTTCAAGTCGTGTTTTCTCCCCTGTGGACACACTGAAAGAGCAGATGCAGCAGGGTAAATACCTGTCTAGCGCATGTTTTTGGGCTCCGATCGGATAGCAGTTAGCTAGCTGGAGGGCAGTCTGGTCTCCATGACTCGTGTTGCTGTCTGTCTGTAGCTGAGACTGAGAATTAAAAGCGCTCTGGTGATGATCAGATGGATCGAATGCGATCTGCTCTCAATCCAGACACCTAGAGAGCGAGCACAGCCTCCTCCTGAGGTGGGGCTGGGCTCAGTTCAGTCCGGATAGCGCGTGTGTGTTCCTCCTAAAGCATGACAGGAGGTTTGTGCCTCCGCTGACCGCTGTGTGAATGTTACCGCAAGGGGGCGCCAGTGTAACGCAGTCTCACCCTGAGAAGTTCATGCACTGGCTGGGGTTTGGAGAAAACAAGGTAATAAATTCAAACACTCGTGTAGTTGTTTTTGCGCTGATTTATGTTTGAGAATGGAATGGAAAATATTTGTTCAAATTGGAAATGTTTATTGATGACTAAATTAGCATATTAGAGTGATTTCTAAAGGATCATGTGACACTAAAAACTTTTAAAAAGAAAATAGATACTTAAATTGTAATATTTCACAATATTATATTTTACTGTATTTGTGACAAAACAAATGCAGCCTTTGGGAAGCATAAGAGAATTCTTAAAAAAAAAAAAAAAAAGACCCCAAATTTTTTAACAGTATTTAATTTTTAAACATTTTATAAATAAAATAACCTCAATAAATGTACTACCATGAAAAAATATAATAAATGTACTACCATGATATAAGTACAAGTGTGTCACATTTACTTTACAATAAAAAAAAATTAATACTTTGTGCATGCGATTTTTTTGCATTGCAAAAACTGAAATATCTTTATTAAAAAAAAGATTTTGGAGTGAAAGACTAAAATATCTTGTCAGTTTGCATTTTGTCATTATCAGTGACCAGCTGAACAGTATAATAAATCTGCCCACATGAGCTTTAAATAAACACAGAAGACACAAAAAAGCAATAATACACCAGGCAGATGTTTAATGCTTGTATGTTTGTACAGCTAACATTTCATTGAAGTGCTGAGTAGAACTGATACACAAAAATAAAGGCACTACGCACAAACTAAATACACAACACGAAGACAGGAAACCCATTATGTACAACATAAAAATATATATTTTTCATTATCTTTGTATGTACAAATGTTTAAAAAAATGTATTTACAAACACTCAAAGCACATTTATGGGAATATGACATAAAAACCAGAAGTGCTTCCGACAGCGATGCACAGGTCGTATGAACAGGTTTATTTGTGTGTTTAGGGTTCGTCAGCGTCTGACAGCAGGACTGGAGAGGAGGCCCAGGATGGTGGAGAGACAGTGGAGCTTCTCTTTGACCAGCTCTGGTAACTTTTCATTCTCTTTATACCTGAGAGGAAACAAAAAAAACATAAGAATTCAGAACAGTATCTCTGCCAGCATTCATTCTTAAACACAGCATAAAATCAAAATCAGACCTCAATTAGTCTTTATAAATCTCCTTGGCCTTGTTTTGCAAGTAAAAAATGATATGCAATTGGATTATGCATTATAGAAGTTCCATACATTGCAAATGCAGTTTAATATTTATTTCTTAATAACAAGCTTTACCTGGTGATGTGTCCATCAGGGGAAGTAAAAGTGATGCAAGAGACACCAACTTGGACCATCAGCTGGGATCCATCATTAAACTGAACCCATACCTCACCAGATGTTAACTAAAAATAAATAAATAAACACTTAAATGGCTACTACTTATACAATAATAAATATACAGTATATATATATATATATATATATACACACACACATATATACTGTATATGTATTACACACACATTATTAATTATAATTATTTAACTATAATAATAAAAACAACAATAAAAAAAAAAAAAATCTTTCTAAACTATCCAGTCAAACACACTTTACCTGAGAGGCCCAGCCAATGTTAGGCACAAAAATGGACTTGAGCACCTTTCCTGTGTTAATGGTGCGTTCATCTTTGCCTGATTGGTGTGAGCTGCCTTTAGCCACACTAGCTGTGGTGAAGTCCGATCCCGCATAGGAAATCATCTAGAGGGAAAGACATAAGATACTGAATGAAACATTTCATTTCAGAGTGGGACGCTTTGGGATAATGTGCATGTACGACGTACTGATGGCGTGATGTGGGGTGGCTGGGGCGGACTGAGGCACACCTGAGCCACCTCTGCAGGTGCTGCTGGGCAAGACTCAGACGAACACTGAGGCTGAGAAGCTGAAAAGGCTGGATTGGTGGGTCTCCTGGTGAAGAATAAGATGGTGAATGAGAGACGAACTTCATGCATGACTGTTAATCTCAACCAAAAGGTTTTTTAGCTCTGGTGACAGATTTTAAGCCTCACCTGCCGATAGTGATGGGAAAGAATTGAGTGTTTTTAGCGCTTCTCTGCTCCTCGGCAGTGATGGCCGCTTCCAAAGACAGACACATTCGATGCCCCTGAGAAAAACACCAAAAAACAAGCTTGAATCTTGGTAAGCATTATAATAGCATGAAGAGCAATGTAGCAAGCAGTACCACCTGACCTTTGAGAGTCCTAAAATAAACATGCAAGCATTGAATGTGCACCTATCAAAATGCAGAACATCAATTTTTCTCTTAAACATGTCAAGTTGTGCTTTAGTAGAAAACATGATGCATTGATGCAGTACCTCCTCAGAGAGCTCCATGTAAAGTCTGCACTCAGGACTCAGTCCGCTCAGCCCAACATCACCCTTCACCGTATATGATTTCCCGTTCTTCTCCACCACACGCACCTGTTCGCTCGTCTTATGGGTTTTTGCACCTAAAGGACGAAAACTATTTAGGCCTTAATCGGCTACACTCCGCACTACAAACTAAATCATCCGTGTTGCTCACCATCGTAGAAGCACACCTCCAGGTCTGCATTAGGAGTGTTCTCCATCAGCATGCACTTGGCAAATTTTGTGTATAGTGTGACTTTAGGGGTCTTCGATTTCACCAACTGGACAAACTTCGTGGCATACTGATATTTCTTCCAGTATTTTTCTGCAGTAAATGCAAGCAGGTTTAATGCAATGCTTTTCATGTCAATAGAGTTAGCTTAGAAACGGTGTTAAATAATAATGAATATTTTAAACACATCACACTTTGTCATCACTTTACCTGGTAAGTCCTCATAGCTGCAGATGAGAATGTCTTCAGGTGGTGAGGGTGGGTGGTCCAGCACAGGGAAGCCTTTTCCTTCATTGGGCTGATACACTGTAACCTAAAAACACAGTTGATAACAAAAAGAGCATGTGAATTAGAGACTGACAAATCTCTTCAGAATTTTTCCCACTAATGACAAATAATCATTAGGCTACAACATTAAAAAAAATATGCATACTTCTTTTTGCCCTTCTTATTATCCATGCTACAATAATAATAAATGTAATATGCAAATCTGCTTTGCGATCCAAATGTATGAATTACAAATTATCTGAAAATAAAATGATTTGATAAATCTTTTTTTTTTTTTTATGAGATGGGCTACACTACTGTTTAAAAGTTAGGGGCCAGTAAGACTTTAAAGAAAATTTCTATTTATCAAATTTCCTGGCAAAAATGTAATACTGTTTCCACAAAAACATTAAATAGTAAAAGTGTATTCAACATTGATTATAATCATAGAAATGTTTCTTGAGCAGCAAACCAGCATATTAGAATGATTTCTGAAGGATCATGTGACACTGATGTCTGGAGTAACAGCTGCTGAAAATGTCATTTTAAAAAAAAAAAAATTTTTTTTTGATCAAATAAATGCAGTCTTGGTGAGAATAAAATATTTATTTAACATATATTCAGAAATCATTCTAATTGTGATTTGGTGCACAAAAACATTTCTTATTATTAATGTTAAAACAGCTTAATATTTTAGAGGAAACTGATACAATTTTGTCAGGATTCTTTCATGATAGATAGAAAGTTTAAAAGAACAATTTATTTGAAATAGTAATCTTACATTATAACATTATACTTGTCTTTACAGGCACTTTTGATCAATTTAATGCATCTTTCCTGAATAAAAGTTCTTTAAAACGAATCTTACTGACCCCAAAAATGTGTACAGTAGTATGTATTACATCAGTCACATTAAAATAATTATTGAGTTTTTAGTCCCTCACCATGGATCCATCACAGGATATCCTAAGTACGTCTTTGACTCTCTCCTGAGCTCCTTGTCCTTTCAGCAGCTCCATACACACCTCTCCAGAATCCAGGATACTGACCTAAAGAGGAAATACACACCCTGTTACATCATGTCCTAAATCAACAATTCTAGGTTCTCCCTCGTGCTCTAAACTCAAAGTGAGATGGGTGTATGGTTTCACAAGGCAAGACATAAATGGCTTCACTCACCACAGCGTTTTTGGTCTTTTGTCTAATAGGCTTGAGTCTAGCAGCACAGAGTGGAGGGAAGCTCTTCTTAGGGCACACATTCTCCTTCTTTTCGGTGTTTGCTTTGCCTTTGCTTTTGGGTGGACCCAGAAACTGCGTGTCCGAGTAGCCCTGAGATTCTGACACGTGTCCTGATCCAAACCCATCTTCCCTGCAGGGCCCTGGATTGTTGTGGGGGAAAAGGTTTGGTTGAGAGTGAAGGCCGCTGGGCTTGTCACTGCAGGAGGTTCGTGTCCCGACCGGCCCTCGTCCAGAGTGGAAACTCCCACTGCTGCTGTGACTGCTCAGGTCTGCCGGCCTCTTGAACGGTCCTAAAAGTAAAAATGTTTAGAGGTTTAAAATGTCTCAATATGGAAAGCTTTTAAAATAAGTCATAATAAATTGAAAAAAAACACAAAAATAAGTATAAAAAAAAAAACAAGGGAACAATTTAGTACAACATGACGATGATTTACATTAAATAAGGGAACTTGTAATCAAACATGTTCATTAAGTCATTCATTCTTAATTTATGGCCACAATATCTACTGAAGTTTTTATTTTTATATTTTCTGTTAATTTTAGTTCAATTTAGTTATTGTTTTTGTAACTTTTTTTCAATCTTTTTGTACATTAGTTTTTGTTGGGTTTTAAATGTCTTTAAAGTAATTTATTTATTTCAGTTTTAGTTATTTTAGTACATATTTTAGTGCAAGTTAAACTAAATGAAAATTAGAAATGTTTTCTGGGCAACTGGCTGAAATAAAATAAGTATAGTATAAAGTAATTTTTTTTTAATGTTTTAGTTAACTATAATAACCCTGGTCATGTGCGGGGCTCCACAGGTTTAGAATGACACAAAAGTGAGTAAACGATGCCAGAATGTTCATTTTTGCTGAAATATTCTATAAAAAAGCTCAGAATTCTGATGGGAATATTACCATCACTGCTGAACCAGGCCTGCGATTGAGAATCAGGCATTTGTGGTCTCATTGAATGAGTGGATGTAGAGAAAGATGATCCCGGACTGTGGAAGAGGGGACACAAAAGCACTAATTACAAAAAAAAAATACTTGTAATAATGCTGAAATGCAAATATGCCAACTGCACTCAATGCATTATTAAACTGTATTCATTTTTGATAGAATCACACCGCGTCTTACTCTGCAGGCTGTTTTACAGGTGGAGAAGGCAGGCGCCCATGCTCAGAGTAGCCATGAGGCACGTTTCTGTAACTGGAGGTTGATGGAAATAATCGTCCGGACCCTGAAAGCATCTCTTCTGAGTGGCATCTCTCCAGCGCCGCCTCCTGTGGAGTGTTGCTAAACCCAGCACCGGATCGATCTGATGAATGAGCCCGTCTCAAGTAGCGAGAATGAGGCCTTCCACTCTCAGCACCCATGGGAACTCTACCAATACCCATCCTTGATAAATCATCTTGCAAATGTGGCTGCCAATCTTGCCCGCTCTTAAAACTGGAGCTGGTGGAATGATGGGAGAGGCTGGGGATCGGCGCCATGCGATTGGGCAAGGGCTGTCCAATCACCTGCCTTGTTTTCCTCTGTAGCCCGCTGCTGCTATTGGTGGCGTTGGAGGCTGTGGATATGGTGGCTATGCCGCTGTCTATTGACCCTCCATCACTGCTCCCAGAGTCTTTGCTTGCGGTGGGCCCAGTTTGAGTCATAAATGGGTGGTCCAGCACCGTGGAGAGACTGGGCCTGAGGGCTGGGTTCTTTTGCAAGAGCTGCTGAATCAGGTCCTGAGCTTCTGCTGATATGTGAGTGGGCATCTGATATTCTCCCAGAACCACCTTATTGAGGGTGTGTTTCACAGTGTCCGTGTCAAAGGGAGGTCTGCCCGTGAGGAAGGCGTAAAACATGCAGCCCAGCGACCAAACGTCTGACTCCAGGCCGTGAGCACTGCGTGTAGCCACCTCAGGTGAAATGTAGTTTGGCGTGCCACACATGGTGAAGTGCTTCTCACTGGGAAGCTTGAGCTGCGTCGCCAAACCAAAGTCTGCAATTTTAATGTTCATGCTGGTGCTGAGCAGGAGGTTGGACAAGGTCAGGTCCCTGTGCATGATCCCATGAGTGTGAAGGTACAGCATTCCCTTCACGATCTGATGCATGAAGTGCCTCGCTGTTAATAAACAAAAATAAAAATAAAAACTGAAAACAGTGTTTAAAGGCAAGACACAGCAATATCTTTGGCTGTAACTATGGAAAAGCTTTTTTTACGTTCTTCAATTTAAAACCAAATGTATTGATTTTTAGCATTTTGACATTAAATTTGATTTATTTTAATATATTAATAATTGTTTGTTTAAAAGTGAGTAAGTGCATGAAAGTGAAAAACTCACCCTCTTCCTCGGTAAAAGGTTTCTTCTTCTCCTTCAGGTAGCGGCTCATCTCCCCATTGTGACACATCTCCAGAACCAGGCACACATAATTACTGTCCTCAAAGTAATTGTACAGCTTGAGTCAGGAAAGAGAAAATAAGAGGATTAGTCAATATCTACTTTTTGAATGAAAATCCTTCAGTATGGCAGATTCCTTCAAATACTGCAAAATGCATAATATTCACAATAATATCATATTCCACAATTGCTGCATAAGTTATGCACATGCTGCATCTAGTTCTTTCTTCAATCCATATCAATATGACAGTATTGCAGTGCTGCTAGTAAGAAACAATGCAAAAATCGGAATTCTACTCATTACTGTATATTCTAACCTTATCAAATAATTTTTAATATTTGATATAATTTTGTATGATCATGTCTATTAATGCAGTCAGGGTTTCCACAATTTTTGCCCAATGGATTCCTGACATGTCCACAACATTTCCAGTTATTTTAACGATTATTTATTTATTATTTTGTTTTAAATCAAATATCAATCTTTTGGTGTAATAGAATTATTAGTGTTCTAATGTCTTCAATAAGATCCTCGCAAAGACTGATATCGTTCTACCTCTAAACCACTAATTCTCAACATATTAACATGGCTAAAACAGCTACAAAATGTAATATATTATATATATATATATATATATATATATATTTTATTATTATTCACCCCCTTTTTTTTTTTTTTTTTTTTAAGAATCAGGGTTCCCACTGTCTTGAAAAATCTTAAAAATAATTTAAGTGTGATTTCTAGAACTAGAAAAGTCATGCAAATAAATTTTATTAATCTTATTTTATCTCATTTATACATTTTATTATAAATAATACTTTATAATTAACTTTATAATATTATTAATCTTTATAATTTTAAATAATTATAATTATTTATTAACATTTTCATAATAAATATACATTTTTCTAGTCATGCCAAGACCTAAAACATTTTATCAGGTAGAAATTGTGAGTAAAAAAAAAATATATTCTTTAAAATCCTTAACCTTAATCAGTAAAACATGGAAACTACTACAGCAACAGCTGGAAAAGTCATGTAAATTCATTGGTTAAAAAGAGTGGGAACCTTAAAGAACAATCAGCTCTAAAAAAGTTAATCCTAAAATGTAATTTATGGAACAATTTATGTGGACAATGGGGCCTTGCAGTCAAAAAGGCTGAAAACCACTGCTGTAGCCAATTAAATAAGCAAAATAAAACCACTATAAATTTTCCAGCATTTTTGTGTGACATTTTAGGATTTTAATGACCTGTATAATACTATACAATTCTTCTTTTACATTTAAAAGTAAAACAAACTTTCAATACAATTGATTCAGATTCATTGTACACATAACATAACATGATCATCAGCTGAACTGCAGTGAGTCTGGTGGGTCTGTGAAGAGGACTCACCTCAAGAACCGACGGATGCTTTAACCGACACTGAATCTCCACCTCATTAATGACTCTCTGCACCATGCCAGCTTTGTGCATGGCCTTCTTGTCAATCTGCAAATACACATGGGGCACAGTGAACGGTTTTGAACAGATGCTGTACAACCACAACCCTGGCACTATGGTTAATTAAACAGCACCATGTACTCTTACCATTTTGATTGCCACCTCCAAGCCTGTGTTTACAGATTTTGCTCTGTACACGCATGCAAAAGAGCCTTTACCCAACAAGGTGAGAACCTTGAAGTCCTGAAACAAAAAATAATTGTTTGCATTAGATGGCAGAATAACAGAGATAAAATAAGATCATTTCAAGAGAGCGATCTTGTCCCCTTAAGAGTTTCTTCGCCACTAAACCTCAGAATGAAATCTCCTACCTCGATTCTAAGATCCACAGAGGATGACAAAATTCGGTCCTCATGTGGATCATTTGCTTTCGTAGTCAAATTTAGCAGGAATGAATGAATCACTTCCAACATGTTTCATGCAGTGTTGCGATCACAGATCAAAGCGACAGCTCAAAAGCAGCCCGTTACACAGTGTGCAGTCTTTGTTGACGCGTCGCTAGTTACCTGCATCTGACAGTGACATCTGTTCATCACTCTCCCGCTCTCCTCCCGCGACTCTACCTGACACTGACGCTGCCACGCGTCGCCTAGCAACCGTCTCCATGCTCCTAATTCCCAAAACACTTTTGATGCACTAAATATACCGCAGAGGGATGAACAGAGGGCGAGGTCCAGAACCGGCTATCAGAATGACGTGCTGCTTTAAAATTATGAATTGAAGTTTCGTCTTTGTTTAACATTATGTTTTCAATGTTTCCCAAACTTAAAAGAACGAAAGTAAAGCAAACCTAACGTTACGTAAAGACGTACAAGGGAGCCTTTTAGCTGTTTTGGGAACTTAAAATATACATAGAACCTTAGAAATTAATTAAATAGTCTATCGGGCTGCAAGCGGCCGCGCGTTACTTACCTCAATCTTGTCACCGATTGAAACACTCATTTTCTCTTCATAACCTCTTCAGTCCGACGATTCGGTAAAAAAAATCCTTATTTTTCCATAAATGTGAGATGGTTTGACTTGAGCATGATGTATAAAAATGCATTTAATCGGTATATTTGTATTCCCCTCCAAAATGTTTGCCTTTCCTCCATTTTGAAAAAGTCCGCCCGTTAGAACGCGTAATGACGTAACCGACGTCGCTGTGGAAACTGACCAATCGGTGATCAGATTATAGAATAAATCAGCGTCTGTCAAAATAAAAGTCTTATTTACTACAATCAAGTTTACTAAAATATCAGTAATAAAATCAAGTAATACTAAAATCAAGTTTTTAGTACCTATACTGTATATTTCAAGAATAATTCCAATTAATGGTAATATGGTCTTGTTTATAATTGCAAAAGTGGCTTCTCTATAATTAATAGCATAACAGTTCCTGTTAAATCAGGGATTCACAAACCTTTTTATCAGCCGAATTACCCATGAGATTGAAATTACATGTGACCCTGGACCACAAAACCAAACATACGGGTCATTTTTTTTATTGAGATTTATACATCATCTGAAAGATGAATAAATAAGCTTTGTTAGGATAGGACAATATTTGGCTGAGATACAACTATTTGACAATCGAATCATAGGGTGCAAAAAATCTAAATATTGAGAAAATCGCTTTTAAAGCTGTTCAAATGAAGTTCTTAGCAATGCATATTACTAATCATGCAAAGTTTTAAAAATATTTATGGTAGGAAATTAACTAAATATCTTCATGGAACATGATCTTTACTTAATATAATAATGATTTTTGACATAAAAGAAAAATCGATCATTTTGACCCATACAGTGTATTTTTGGCTATTGCTACAAATATACCTGTGCTACTTATGACTGCTTTTGTGCTCCAGGGTTACATATTTCAATTATTTAACAACACACACATATTCATGTTCACACATTCACGTTTCTTTGAAGTCAGTTAAAAAGTCACGACTCGCAGTTAAACAAAATATTTAAACCTTTTCAGTAAGTGCTTTATTTTGATTATGTAAAATTATGTGTTTATGTATAAGCATTTATTTTACATTTTTATGAATATTAGCTTTACATGAACTCGGAACCCCCTCCAGTTCCACTGCAGTAATCCCAGTTTGGGAAACCTTGTGTTCAATTATTGTGGCGCATCAATTTAAAATATCTTAAATTAATGTAATGTATTTTTATGAAAAATTACACCATATTATATGCCTGTTTTTAGAAAATAAATACAATTTAAATAAATAAATAAAAGTCCTATAAGTGCTTCTAACACTTCTACGAACCCTCCTGTTCTTGTTCAGATTTTGTGACTATAATATTACTTGTAAAATTTCTGGCACTGGCGCAATAATTTAGATGGCAACAAACACATTCAGTCATAAAGGCATGTTTTATTATTAGTGATCATCAAACCTCAAGACTTGATATGGGACTGCATGAAAACTGGGAAAAAAGGTAATGACCGGCTCAGTACATTCTACTTTCATATGACACTACGGAGCTGAAAGCATTGCAATGTCAACAACAGGAGTGTACCTATATCTAAGCACCCATAAATTCAAATTACTAAAATAATATTTACAGGCTCTAAACAACACATCCTTTGGAAATGTATATATTAAATACAAATATAAACCATATATTTATATGTATTGCATACATATTTGCTTGTTTTCCCTCAATCTTATCGATTGATCAAACAGTATTTTGATTCATGTTCCCATAACAAGTTACCAAGTGATATGATTCACCTCAAGAATGCCTTTGGGTCTCCCAGAATGCATCACTTTGTTCTAGGGATAGCTTTTTGTTAAGAGCGGCAGCATCGTTTCAGCTATTGAACTACATCTATTCTATATGATCCTATTGTGGACGTCCAATTCTGGACTGCGTTTCCAATTCAGCTGTAACATTCGAAAGACAGCCTGATCCAGTCCCTTAATAGGTACAAGAGAAAACCAACAGAGGAGCAGACTTCAACAAACAGATGCACAAATACAGCCAACTGAGTGGTGGACACAAAGAGAATGGTTCCAGCTATTGGTTCGGTGTAAGTCGAAAAGGTTTAATAGTGGCTTAAGTGAGAATGGCAGCAGAATCCGATGGTTGAGTGCAGAAGAGCTCAGTCCACCTCCATCTCTCCAGACGGAGGCTTCGTCTGCTGATTGCCTTTGCTGTCGGCACCTTGCTGTGCTGCGGGGCCGTTGTGTGCCCCGTTGTTTTGGTCTCCCTCTTCTACGGGCTCCTCAGTTTTGGGTTTGGGTCGGTTGAGGACAGGATTGCAAACATCATCTAATTCCTGCATTTCAACAAGAAACAGATGGATTCATGTTTATATAAATTGCTTTTTATTAAATGATACAGTAGGTTGGAGTTTTGTCAGCCAGTACCACAATATGAGGATTCTTTATGAAAGAACCGGACACAACCTGAGATCGCAAAATAAAAATGAATAATCTGTGCTTTGCTTCATTAAAAATAGAAGTTATTGCTTATTTTTGAACTATGAGAATCAAAATTTTAAACACATTTTTTCAGTCATTGTTTTCAAAATAATTTTCCCCCACAAATTATCATTGCCATAATGTAAAAAATCTAATTCCCATTACTTTAAGGCAAAATATATACAATAAATATTTAATTTAATTACAGAACACCACTTCAGTCAAAATAAAAGTTACTTGTTTACTAATATTTTAAGAATACTATAATATTGAATTTGAAAACTTAATTTAGTTTCATTTTCAGGATTTATATATCAAGGTTGTATTTGTTTTGCCGCCTTTTATTGATGCAAATTTAAACAAAGAAAAAAAAAAATTTCCCCACAAATTTTTATTTGCATTCTCATTAGTTTGTAAAATATCTAAATATTTAATTTGATTTACCTGTCCAATCAGTGATTTGAATATAGTAAAACATGAAACTAGACAGTGTCTGACAAAATAAAAGTCCTATATTACTATGTTGATACCTATACTGTATATTGTAAGGATACTATAAATTTTAATTTTCAAATTATTCATCATGATAGTATGGTGTTGCTGCTCTTTATTTAAAGTACAAAATAAAACATTTTCCCACAAATTTTCATTACCGTAATGTGAAATATCTCATGACTTAAATGCAAAATATATACTGTAAATATTTAAATTAATTAAATTTTTTAAGTATTTATTTATGCATCACAGTAGTATTTGCTTTACTTTATGTAATTTATGCCATTTTAAAGTAAAACATATTACAGTTTTTGTCATGAGTCAGAATAAAGGCAAAAAATCATTACCATCAATCATTACAGTGAAGAATTTTTCCATGCACAATGACTACCTGTCATGAAAATAATAGATTTTTGGCCTTTTTTCAGGCTTCATTTTCTTTATGCAAAATACAGTATAATGTTCTTTTTTAAATGTCAGTTGGACATGATTTTTTGAGATGCCCGCTTCTTCATTATTTATTAAAGAAACTGGTGTGATCATGCTAATGACGGGGTGAAATGTAATTGTGACGTGCAGCTTGACTGTATTTTTCCTGTAAAGGTGCACAAACCTGAATCTTCTGAATGATCTCTGCTACTCTGACTGCTGGGTCTTGAGCGACTGTGAGTTTGCTCTGGGCGTTCATCTTTATATTCATCCAGCCTAAAGCTTCACTCACACTCTTCTCAACAACACCCATCTCCTCCGCGCTCAGGTGCTGGTAGCGCTCGTCCTGCTGGTCAAACGGCAGACATGACCACAGCATTTAATGCATCTCAGCTCCCATTCATTTCAGTAAAATCATTTTCAGTGCTAAGCATTATATTATCTTTAAGTGCATCAATATTGATGATGATCATTAAGATGAATATGATAAATTGTAATTAATGTAAAATGTTCTTAAGAATAAATAAGCCAGTCTGAACAATGCTAAATATTGCTGTTACAAACACTATTAATGTAATGTAATAACAACATAAATAACCAAAGAAACTGATACAAAGGCAAACACTCCAAAATAGTGAAAACTTTACCCCGAAATAGTGGGAGACATAAAAAGGTACATTAAATAACTTGTAGATGATGAAAAAAAGTGTAAGTTATCAAAGTAATTAGGCCAGTAGATCTGTGCAAAGGAGTAATCCCAAATAAAACCAATTAATGTCTATAAAAAAGGAGGTTGTACATCACTCCGAGGCTTATATAAACACAACAGACAAGAAGCATTACAGCTAACCTTCTGTTTATACATGTCCACCGCCTTCATAAAAAGCTGTATCTTCTTGCCTAGCTCATTGAACGCTCTGGGTCGACCCTCATGCTCTCTGTACCGTTCTTCAATGGGCTCACCAAACTTCTACAAAAGACAAAGACAACATCCTGCTGTAACATTTTTCATGCAAAAGAGTTTTTCATTTGACAAACTAACCAAAAAGAAGCACACTTTAGCATACTTTTAAAAAAGTTAACTTGTTACAGACTAGCACATCTTCTATCGCATACTTTTAGTCCACTTACATTAATGCTTAAACTTGTTACAGACTACCGTGCATATTTTTACTCATATTCAATCGAATTTCAATCGATAGTCAATAACAATTACAATTTCAAGGGAATAATCAACAATTATGATTTTGTCATAACTGTGCAGCCCTATTACAGACTACTTTTTTCAAGACTAGTGTAATTTAAAGGGATAGTTCACCCAAAAATGAAAATTCTGTCATTACTCACCCTCATGTGGTTCCAAACCCGCAAGACCTTCGTTCATCTTCAGAACACAAATTAAGATATTTTTTAGAATTTCAAGAGCGTTCTGATGCTGCATATTAGACGGCAGTGTAACTACCACATTCAAGGTTCAGAAAGGTAGTAAGGACATTGTTAAAATAGCCTGTGTGACATCAGTGGTTGACCTTAATTTTATGAAGCTATGAGAATACTTTTTGTGTGAGAAGAAAACAAAAATAATGACTTTATTCAACAATTTCTTCTCTTCCGTGTCAATCTTCGATGCACGCTCACGACAGTACCACGTATGCGTTTGCAAAAGACTGACACGGAAGAGAAGACATTGTTGAATAAAGTCATTATTCTCACACAAAAAGTATTCTCATAGCTTCATAAAATTAAGGTCAACCACTGATGTCACATGGACTATTTTTACAACCTTTCTGGGCCTTGAACGTGGTAGGACCCTTGCTGTCTATGCCGGTTCAGAAAACTCTCGGATTTCATCAAAAATATCTTAATTTGTGTTCCTTAGATGAACAAAGGTCTTATGGATTTTGAACGACATGAGGGTGAGTAATTATAACAGAATTTTCATTTTTGGGTGAACTATCCCTTTATGGGACTATACTTAAGTGCAAAATGAATGTAAGGTATTCATACACTTAACTGGATGTTAACTGCAATTAAATAAAATATATTGTAGCATAAGAAGCTGTCATGAGAGTGTACTCTCTTTACATACACTTACATGAAATATACGTTCTGCAAGTGCAGTTTTTTAAAGATATACTTTCAAGATACAAGTGCATATTCACTTGCAATTAAAAATGTAGTTTTTTAAGCTCCAGAGATGAAAACTGAATCACAAAATTAATAAATGAGATAAATCATGCAGAGAGAAAAATAAAATAATAATATAACTTAATGTATAAATAGTGCAAAATGTCACAACTGTAATAAGCATGCATGACCCGAACACTAAAGCACCTACTTTGAGTTCAGACAGTTTGTCCTGATAGATTTCTTTCTCCTGGTCTTCTCCTTCTTCATACAGCCAGTTCTCTGTGTCCTCAAGCATTATGGTGAGTCGGTTACTTTCCTGAAAAGGAAGAACATCAAGACACATACATAGTAAGTCTTACCAGAGCTCCATTTTGGGTAGCTGAGTATTTAAAATGTTCTGTTCCAAGTATAAAATGATTTGAGATTTTGTGAACTGCAGAATTGGGGGTAGATTATACAGAAAACAAAGCATGAGCTCCCTAGTGTCTTGACTGAGAACAACAGCTCCAGATAACAAAGAGATTATGTGCTCACATCTTCAGTGACGTATTTCTCATAGATGCCACATAGTTTGTCTCGCAGGTCGTAAACATACTCCTCCACAGCATTTTTAGCATCGTTTCTCTCCTTCTCCAGCTTGTCCTGTATGATCATTTTTTTCTGTAAGAGAGAATGCACTGAATATATATTTACAAACTGGATCATTGTAACTTTTCACCCTATTAAGTCTACAATTATCCAGGGTCACACTTTATTTTACAGTGTCCCTGTTGTATATTCCAAGTACTTACTATAGTAATAACAGTAAATTATGCATAATTACATGCAACTAACCCTAAATCAAACCCTAAACCTAACTCTATAGTAAGTACATTTTTTAACTAATATTACTCAGTATTTACATATAAAATTACACTAACAAGGACAATTAAAATAAACTATAACCTTATTCAGATTATAAATGAGACATCAAACATACCCTTGTGAAAAATAACTGTGCTCAACTGTATTGAATGTGCATTTGTAGTGTACTTCAAATCTTAAAAGTATGTTTTTTAAAAACTACTTGCGAGATTAAACTTTCATCACTATCTGTCTTGAGAACATTTTTAGAAAGTGTTATAATACTTTGTTATAATAATACTTGAAATATAATTTAACTGTACAATTATCCAATATTACATTTAAAGTCAATATATTTTAATTGCAATTGCAATTTCATAATTACAAATGTGTATATGCAGTATGTTATGAAACCTTATCAACATCTGTCAGTTTTGGACTAAGGTGACATTAGACAAATTTAGTCTTTTAATAAAAATGACAAAGACAAACATTTTCTGCTTTGGAATCACAAGCACAGATTAATTGTGCACAAAAAGACCAAGAACGTACAGTATTTTGTCAATTTGTGATTTTTTGTTGACTAAAAATATACAATAGCATAAAGCTGTAATGCCAAAATTCAGCCTTGATAAAAGAGTTTTAACGTGTGAGATTACACAGCATTTATTTTTTTAAAGCTAAAGAATGAACTAGTAAGTGTAGGACATGACTCTAATGCTAGAGCTGTGCTGTCGCTTCACTGAGGAAATGATCTACTAATGTCTTTTCCCTGAGGTCTGAATTGAGCTCTGTCATGGATATTTAGGGCAAACGCTAAATCCCTCATATGAGTTTAGCCAGGGTGCGAACTACGGGGGAGCTAGGGGGAGCTCGGCTCCCCTTAATAAGACACGGGCTCCCCTGAAAAAGTGATGTGTGAAATTTTGGGGGGTCTCAAAAATATTGACAATGTGTTATTTTGACGTGCAATTTCAGTTTTGTGTAACGTGATCATCGTGGATTATTATGTGTAAAATTGCAAAAATATAATTCAATGCATGACGGCGATTTAAACCTAATTCACTTCAATAAAGATAACTATATATGCTATTCTTGTCATGCACATCAAGGTGTGGGGGCGCTGCGGTGCTAATTCCACTCATGTTTAGTACGTTAACTCAAAGCAAAGACTAAAGGGACTTTGCTCAAAGATTCGTAGAAAAAATATAAACGTTGGAGGCCGTTGATCTGCGCGCGAAGTCCTTGAAATCCATTCTGCAGTTAGCATCATATAGCATCATATAGCCACCATGGCAAAAAGAACACAAGGCATTCTGTGTTAAGGTAAGGCATGTTATTCGCAATTGTGTGTTGTGGCTGGGTTGTTATATAGGTCTGCGTGACTCTCGATTGACAGCCTGATGCTAAATAGACTATTTGTGGGTGGCTGTTTGTTGTTTCACCTATCAATTCGTGTCGATAAAGTATAATAGGGTAAATCCTGTATAGTGATTTATCCTATACAATGCTTGCATAAAGCAAGTAGTGCATACACTTGTAGCTGTTATGTATCTTTGTAAGTCATTGTAAGCGCACGACCCCCCCTCCCCCCGTTAAAAAAAAAAAAAGTGGGCTCCCCCAAAGTCCACGGTATAGTTCGAACACTGAGTTTAGCAACATGCACAACAAGATACAGCTGGTTCAGCTGGCAAGTGTTATAAACAGTAGCTACCAAGAGACAGATATAGTGAGTACATATCAACAAAATCAATTGAGCCTAAAGTGCAGAAAATGGGGCTCCAATTTGAGATGAGAATCAAAAATGCACCGGGTGGAAAAAGAGGGCTGCTTTGAACTGAGCTGAGCTGAGTTACATTAATCGCAACAGTCCACATGTTCTCCAGGGAACTGAGGCAGACTGAAAGTGAATTATGACTTACTTCATAATCAACAAAGTTGTTGAGCACATCTTGATCCAGCTGTCGGGTGGTGTTGGCTAAAATGGGCAGATCAACACTCTTCACTTTTGACTTGGCTTTGCTACTGCTTGCACCTTGATCTTGTTTATCACCATCCTTTAAGAAAATAAGAAAATTGAAAAGATAATATACACAATTATCAAGAAACTCACAGATGGATGGATAGCAATAAACAGCATGTGAGAATTTATTTGCATATATTGTTAAGGTAAATTGTACCTTACTACCAGAGTTATTCATCTTTTCCTCTTCAGTGGGCTGTTCTCCTTGGCCTTCCTGGTCCACCTGCATTTTATTCTATTAACAAAAGTGTAAACACAGCATGAGTGATCTGATCCTGTAGCTTCACTGTGCACAAAATTCATTTTTAAAAGCTCACAGTGCTGAATCTATTTGCTTGTTTTGAATATTCTTCATAAACGAGGACCATTGAACAGCTAAGGCTGAGAGCCATAGAAATCACTGCACTCCAGATATCCTTCTGTCACATTCACAAAACAAACAAATAAAGCCTTAAAATGAATGACAAAGCATGTAACGGAGCTGAGGTATTCTGCTTCAAAACATCTTTCATTTGGCTTCATGTATTATGTATTATTAGCTTGTGTAGCCTTGTGCAATGTATTGCATACTTGAATACTACATACTGACACATTTATTAATGTTTGTGGTCAGTAAGTTTTTGAAATTAGTACTTTTTTCTCATTTCTAATTTATTCAACAAGGATGCATTAAATTGATCAAAAAGTGACAGTAAGGACATTTATAATGTTGCAAAATATTTCAAATAAATGCTGTACATTTGAACTCACTAATCATCAAAGAATCCTGAAAAATATACATCAGTTTTCCCTAAAAATATTGATAATAGCATTGATAATAATATTTATGTAACAAGAATTATTTCCAATAACAATAAAATTATCTTAATAATAATTTAGCTTTGCTGTTTCAGGAATAAATTAGATTTATTCAGTTTTATAAAATTATCTATACAGTTATTTTAAATTGTAATAATATTCCTCAATATTACTGTTTTTACTGTCTTTTTGATCAAATAAATGCAACCTTGATGAGCCTAAGGTGCTTTCAAAAACATTACAAATCAAAACCAACCAATATTTTAAATGGTAGTGTATTAGATTTTTTCTAAATACATACACAATCTGTTATTTAGGAACATTGATTTTAGGCTTATCATAAAAAAATCCAAATGCTTGAAATACTTTTTAGACAAATATAAATTATGCCTACATGTGTTACATCTTTCATTACTTTAATACAGTGCACAGTATATGTACTGATTGATTGAAGTTATAATTGTGCACCTGACCAGTAACTTACCTTCCAGCATATTAAGATATTTTAGATTCTGGCCTAGTTTAAAAACTGCTGTGCCAAATTACAGATGCTGATGGCATGTCAGAACCCTGGTAAGCTAAATAAAGTAACCCCTAATGTAAGAATGACAGTCCTCCTCTTCTAGGACAGAGGTGTCATTTTCAGTGCCAAACACAGTGAGCTTAAATTAGTGACAAAGAGCAAAAACACTCTTCTGATTAGAACCCTAATGCTGTGCCTGTGTATCTACTCATGTTTCAAGGAACAAAGAAAGTCATACAGGTTTGGAACAACAAGAAGATGAGCAAAGGATGACAAAATTAGCATTTTTGGTAGAACTAATCATTCAAAAATTTCTCTTGACAGTATCATCGTCAATCACAAAACTAGAATTAGATTCATTTGAAATTAAACTTATTTATCCAAAGAATGAATAATTTTTTTCCAATCAGTGTCTCCTACCTGTTCCTCAGGCCTGCCCTCATTCTGTACAGTCGGCTCTGTGTCCATCTGCACATCCTCTGCCTCTCCTTTCTGCTTCTCTATCAGAGAGGCACTGGACACGCTGAAGATACCGTGCATGTTCACACGCACTTTCACCTTGACCTTTGAACTGTCCCCATCAGGCTGCGGCATAACATTCTGTATGGTAAAGCGGCCTGACCGCAACAGAAAAACTACTTTTAGCACTTTCTTTCAATCAGTCCACATGCAAAATTGCCACCAAAATGAACAAAAATGTCCCCCAAATTCAAGACGGGGGAAAATTTGTCCCTGCACAATTAAACTAAATCTATAACGATGGTTGTGATTAAAGTGAAATGTGAAAATGAGAAAATAACTTAGTCGTTTTCCTTCACTTTAAATTGTATGCAAAACTCAGTAAAATTATTAACAATATCTGTAAAATTAACAATTTGGCTGTTATTTAAGTATTATCGACACATTACAGTAATTCTCATTTTTTTATACAGAAAAATACTGTATTATTTATAGCATATTTTTCTTAAATTACATAGAAATGTATATAGAATTACAAAAATAATGGCGATAATAATAACTAAATAATATAGATCATAAAAAATGGTCAAATGTCTGGCAGCAATAGCTGCCAAACTAATTTTTTTTAATTAAAGTAAAATATCCTAATTTAAATAAAATGCAAAAACCTTAACAGAATTTTTTATTAAATGTTTTATAGAAGAAAAAAAAAAGTTATTTTACAGGTATTTCCTAAACAAACAAACACCTTCACTTAAAAAAAAAGGGAAATAGGTTTGGGGAAAATATTGCCCCCTAAAGTTCAAAGTTCATGGGGGGTGTATTAGGCCCTCACACACTGACATACATTACACTCAATATGAAGAGGGTGTGTGATGTGAAGGGAATTAGAGCTTAGGGGACGTCATGTCTCAGTCCTAATTACCTGGCTGGTAGGTGTATTTTGACACCTCTGTGACACTCCCCTGAGATTAGGCCTGACCCTAACCCACTTCAGTTAGTGTGTTAAAGATATAACAGGTGCTCGGACACAATGGATCACAATTCTGAGGGCATTCTTAATCAAATGAGGCCATGAACGACTATTTAAGGGTCCCCTGGGCTTCGCAACGGAGTGATTAGTTCTCATTTTGGTCGTAAATTAGGCTAGAGCTGACTAAAACTCAAAGTGAATCATTCCATACTGATTCCTATAGAAGTTTAAATAAAGTCTGGTTTAAGAATTCCATTACAGAATGTAATCAACATGATACTGAAGATGCCACACAATAATACATACCTATTCTGCTATCCGGATAGGGCAGCTCATGTGGAGAACTATAGAATGCTTCAAGGTCAAAAGGTTCCTTCTTGTGGAAGGTGATGACTTTGGAGAAAGGTGCTGCATGGTTCTTACTGTACACCTCACATTCCCTGAAGACGAGAAAGATTTTCATTCGCAATGAAATCAAAAATAACAGTTCGTATTTCTTTTGTGGAATATTTATGATCAATGATTTCACTTTTTTTTATACTTCATGTGCCCTCATAATCTTTAATCATAATCTTTAATCAGACAAGTTTCAATATCTCCCCCAAGCAACCTGTCACTCACGTGTGCAACAGTTGTAGCAATTAGCAAACAAAAATGATGTACCAATCATTTCCTTTTTTTCTTATTTGTTTCATTTGTAAAAAATTTTTTTAAAGGAATTCAAATTCTTGACAAATGTTCTAAAAAATATTTATTTATTTATGTATTTACTTCTTTGTTTGTTTGTTTTTATTTATTATTACATTTATTTTAATTATATTTTCTTATTAAATTATTAATACTTAAATTAATATGTAATTTAATATTTAATGTATTGTGTTTCAAATATTAAGCATTACAACATTATTATATTACACTGTGTCAGTGTTTTAGACTGTCTTGTGTGTGTTTTTGTTCCCCATGTGCTCCGTGACCCAGTTTCTGTCTCCTGTTCATTATGTTATTTGGTTCAGGTGTGTCGAGTCGTTAGTCCCTAATTGTCTGTGTATTTAAAGTGTTCAGTTCCCTGTTTCTTTGTCCGGTGTCTATCATCTATGGTGTGCTTCATCTCTGTTCCTGTCTGCCCTGCGATACCACTGTTCGGATTATTAAAAGATTTGAGAGTATTCCTACGTCTCTTTGTTCCTCCCGTAAGCAACTGTGACAGAACACCGGACCGAATACAGTTACCTCTGCGTCCACCCTCCGTTTTTGTTTACCGTGTTTTTCTTCAGTGTTTTATTTCCATTGTGTTCCCCATGGACCCCCCTCCTTCGCCCGGAATTCCTCCTCCAGCAGGGCAGCGTTCGCTCGAGGACCACGCCAGACTGTTTTTGGCCCTCACGGAACTCACCAGCTACCCGGACGACGCGCTCTGTGCGTGCTCTATGACACTAGCCTGAACGCCGCGTGCAGAGCGCTGTCGTCCGAAATGGTCCCTGAGCGGGTTTCACCGCCTTTGTGGAGTGGACTCTGGCGAGAAACGGATCTCCGTTCCCTGACTGTTCCCAGGAGAATCTTGTCAGTTTCACTCCCGACCCAGTGCCCAGCCAACCATCTCCCCGCTGCGCGGAGTGCATGCCTGAGCCCACCGCCGACGGTGTGAGCGAGGAGAGGAGCTCCGCCCCCTGCACCGCGGCTGAGGGTGAGCTGAGTATGGCGCGTGGACTGTGCAAGTGAGGGCTCCAGTTCCCGAGTTTAGCCCACGGTGGGCTCCAGTGCCTGCTTCCCAAAAGCGTTCTCCAGAGCCCGCGCCTCCAAAGCACCTTCCAGTGTCGGCTCCCGTTCCTGAGTGCAGCCCTGGAAGCCCGGAGGCTCACAAATGCCCGCCCTCCCACCCGCTCCTGCCTCCTCCACCGCTGTGGTCTGGCAGCCCCTCTGCTCGCACTCATCCCACCATCTATGCGGTGCGAGCTACGCAGGACTGCCATCCTCCAGCGTCGCCATGGTCGGCGTTTCCCTCGACTCCACCTCCAGCCTCTGAGGCCCGGACTCCGCCTTGGCCCGTTGACCCGTCGGCTCCACCATGGCTCCTAGCTCCCTCCTCTCCACCGTGGCCTGGCAGTCCACTAGCTCCGCCGGGCTCCCTCGTCCCTCCGCTTTGGTCTGGCGTCGACCATCCTGCACCTCGGGACACCCCTCCTCCGGCTTCGCCTTGTCCCTTCGTCCCTCTGGCTCCGTCAGGCTCCTTCATCCCCTCGGCTCCTCCTCTCTCCTCTGTCGCTCCGGCTCCACCGCGGCCTCCCGGATCCACGCCACTGCGTCGGTCGCCGGCACCATCTGCTCCGCCTAGGACCTCCGGATCCTCCCTGTCGCCCTTGCTCTCCGTCTCCACCTCGGGCTCTGCCGCCGTTGGTCGGCCCCCTGGAGTCGGCAGCCATTCCCCCTCCATGGCTCCTCCCTCCGTCGGCTCCACCGTGGGCCACCGTTATGGCTGTGGCCTGGGTCCTGCCAGGCTCCTCCTGTTCCGGGTCCCTCATGTCTCCTCCCTGGCTCCTCCGTCCTTCGTCACCCCCTTGGACTCTGTTTGCCAGCCCCCTCCCGGGGGTTCGTCCTCCTCCTGAGCCGCCTCCGTAGTTCCCACCCGCCCCCCCCATGTTGTTCTACGGTGCGAGGACGCACCTTCTGGGAGGGGGGTGATATGTCAGGGTTTTAGACTGTCTTGTGTGTGTTTTTGTTCCCCATGTGCTCCGTGACCCAGTTTCTGTCTCCTGTTCATTATGTTATTTGGTTCAGGTGTGTCGAGTCGTTAGTCCCTAATTGTCTGTGTATTTAAAGTGTTCAGTTCCCTGTTTCTTTGTCCGGTGTCTATCATCTATGGTGTGCTTCATCTCTGTTCCTGTCTGCCCTGTGATACCCCTGTTCGGATTATTAAAAGAGTTGAGAGTATTCCTACGTCTCCTCGTTCCTCCCTTAAGCAACTGTGACACACTGCACAAAGTAGAAACCTGCAATTGTCAACTTAAGAGTTATTTCTGCCTGATTTAACCCAGAAAATACATTTTGATGGAATACATTAATGTATTTTCAGTGATGCAAAACATTTTTTTTTTTACTTAAATTTTTAGGTTACTATTTTTTTCAGTGTACATAATACATATCACTGCAAAAAAAATCACTTTATAATCTAGCATATTTGTAGAGTTGACAGTTCATGTCAAAAACACATCCTGCACATTTACATTTGAAAATTGAGCATGTGGCGCCGCGCTTGCTACTAAAAATAGGTTAATAGATGGATACATTTATTGTTAAGATTTCTATAAAGATAATATAAGATAAATAAATTACCCCAGCTACACAAATAAATACACTAGATATTTTTAATTTCCTGACTAAAATGTAAGTAATGCTGCCACAATGCTGAATTGTTTCATTGCTACTGTATGTGGCTGCGTTCCAGTTGTTTTCAGCACATTACTATGCATCTGCTAGGATAATATGGTTGGTTGCTAGGTGCTTGCCTGTTGGTCTGTATTATTTTCTCATGCCTAGATGGCTTGGGTCCCTTCTGCCATGCAAGTCTTTTTATGGCCCACCAGGTGCAAATCAAATTGTGATTGCCAAGAAATGTAATATCACACCTCTCCGCAATAAGCCGCATGATTGGATGCATCATTCATTGAAACGGGTTATTCGCTGATTCTTGAAATTGGTGGTTTGTTCAAATCCTTAACTTTAAGTGATGCTTTGCTTAGTGAGCACTACAAATAAATAATCATTTTGTAAAGAGAATTATTGGGACACAATATGCTTAATTCAGATAACTGCACTGGATTCAAACAGTATAAGGGTTTAAATGTGAAGGCTCTTACCCGACACTTTCATCTGTTGGAGACTTCCAGCGAAGAGTAATCGGGAAGGGAACTGCATCTGTAATGGAGAACTCTCGGACTTTGAAGGCTGGAGACAGGATTGCACACTTACCACACACACACACACATTCACACAAAAAAAATAAACATTTATGATATACAAGCAAATGCAGTTACATAAGCTGTCTAAATAGGGTATTAGTGTAAGGAATCAAGAGACAGCGTTGCATGGTAATCCATGCATGCATCACCCAGATTTCATCTTGTTTCTACACCTCTCCCACAGAATCCACAGACTCCCCAGGGAACTGGCACAAGCATTGTTCAACTGTTCTGTATCACACTCTCACACCTCTGCTGTTTCTGTGCTGACATCTATAATGCCTGTTATCAAGGCCATTTTAAGTGCTATTGATGGATTTGTTCAGATTATGGTCTTTTTTAATAGGGCTTTATTAATTTTATGTCTTTAAAGGAGACCTATTATGCCCCTTTTAATAATATGTAACATGAGTCTCAGGTGTCCCCAGAAAGTGTCTGTGAAGTTTCAGCTCAAAATACACCACAGGTCATTTATTATATTATTTTGAAATGCCTATTTGTACGGTGGCCGAGAGAGCTCAACGCACTGCAACTTCAGAAAACACATGCAAATAGAAAAAGCACCAGCAAATCAAGAAAACATCTTCATCAATTTGACAGCAGGTGCTGCAAATGCTCACAACACATCCAAATAAAGAATTTTATTTGCAGCGCGTTTCTTTGTTTGGTTGTGTTGTGAGTATTTGCAGTGTGTTTCTTTATTTGGTTGTGTTGTGATCCTTTGTAGCACGTGTGTTGTCAAATTGATGAAGTTGTTTTCTTAATTTGCAGTGCGTTGAGCTCTCTCGGTCACCGTATATTTGAGTGGAAGCAGAACACTGTTTTCATGCATGTCTCTTTAAACGTAATCAACGAAATCAGCACTGTTTATGTTCAGTAGAGAGGGTGCGCATGCTGAACGTAATCAACGCTGATTACGTTGATTACGTTCTGGGGTACAGTCCAAAATGGCAGAAGACGATAACTCGGGGAGAAGAATTGTTGAATAAATTATGTTAGTATTGTTTTCTTTGTGCACAAAAAGTATTCTCGTAGCTTCGTAAAATTACATTTGAACCACTGATGTCACATGGACTATTTTACCGATGTCCTTGCTACGTTTCTGGACCTGGGAACATTGCAGTTGCATTGCTGTCTACGGAGGGTCAGAGAGCTCTAAGATTTTATAAAAAATATCTTAATTTGTGTAACGAAGATGAACGAAGATCTTACGGGTTTGGAACTACATGAGGGTGAGTAATTAATGACAGAATTAAAATTTCTGGGTGAACTAACCCTTTAAAGCCATATTAGTTTAAACTTCTGATATATGGTTTTCTGAGCGCACACATCTGAAGCCCACGCACAGAAAGCGGCTGTCACACGGAATGTGAGTACTAAACTACGTTCTCTTTCATGTCTTATTGCGCTTAAACTGTCAAATACACACAAGTTGATGTTAAAAACAGACACAAGTAACAAAAACTGCCGGTTATCTCTGTGAAGTTAAACACCTGGGAAAGAAATTGCATGTTTATATTAGATCTGTATGGCAGCAGCATAATATACAGTAAATAAATCAATATATCCACTGCTCTCTTGTCTCCTCTGAGGCTGGGACTCTAAATGGAGTTCTTTATGGAGTTCTAAATGGGTGGAAACTTGCAGATTAAGGGGCGGTAATATTATAATAAGATCCCCTTTTCTACATCACGGGGGGGGGAGCGAAATCTGAGCGACTTGTTTTTTCAAAAGTTTGCAGAGAAAGGCTTACCAAAAAAAGTTACTGGGTTGTTCTTTTTCATGTTTTCTGAGTTGGTAGATGATTATAGCACTTAAACACTGAAAAAGTCAGATTTTCACGATACGTCACTTATAAGAGTCTGTTTTACCTGTAACGCACATCCGCGTGCTACAGCCTCGTCTGCGTTCAGTGTGGTGCTGATGTCTTTACCGAAGAACTTTGAGATTCTCTCCTTTATGGACGGGATTCTGGTGGCTCCGCCCACCACCTCAATGGCATAGATCTCGTCTCTGCTAAGCTCTGTACCAGGACGAATGCAAATTAGCAATGGATTTAAATTGTACATCTGTGATGACATTCATTGGTGAACTGGGCCATCGGCTGCTGCTTACTTGATTGTTCCATGACCGATTTCAATGGCGCCTCCACTCTCATCAAGATATGAGTACACATCTCTTCAAACTGAGGCCTGTGTCCAATCACAATGACATGTTTCTGCTCAAACCATCAATCCAACTATTTTCTATTAAGCCTGAAATGCTTCATTTGCATATATTTCATTTCACAACACTTTGCACCTTACAACAGCCAATAACAATTCTAGTATTTACGAAAGAGGTTATGTGAACGTTGAGGTAAAAGTTCTTCAGTAGTCTAAACTCTATGCTAATTTTGGAGCAAAACTTAAAAAAAATAATTGAATTACCTGTTCATTTTCCCGTGGACATCAATGTCATTCATGAAGCACTCGATGTTGAGAGGAAGATCAGAAGAGTTTGCACTCATGAGTTTCTTCAGTTTCTCACACTCCTGATAGAGCCTTAGAAGAGCTCTTGGGTTGTCTTTAACATTGAGTTTGAAACGGTTTTTGAAGTCTTCGCAGAAATATTCCACAAGCATTTCATCAAAGTTGCATCCGCCCAAATATGGGTCAAATGCTGTAGCCAACACCTGAAAGAAAGAAGAGTTTGATAATACCTTTAATAACAGCTTTGTGAGGGATTAAACATAATTCTTTGAAGTAAAGATATCCCATAAAAACATATGAATAACACAGACCTTCAATTTTCCCTTGTTAAAGGAAGCAATGGAGACCTGATAAGATGAGTGCCCAATGTCAACAAACACAACATTACGGGGTTTCTCCTCTGGGTTTGGCAAGTCCTGTTTATAGATGCCATAGGCCAAGGCCACTGCAACAAGAATAGCAAAAAATAACAAGTTGTGGAAAAGGCCTTGTGGACTGTAAAATCGACAGAGGTGAGAGTACTTCTAAAAGGCATTAGTCAAAATATCCAATTAACGTTTTAAACAACAATTCTGTATATCTATTGTACTATTAACATCAATGGAACCCAAATAAAGGACTTCACATGGTCATTATTAAAAAAAAAAAAAAACAGGGAATAAATTAGCACAACGTCGCCACGATTTAACAATTAAAATAAGGGACCATGATTTAACTAAAAAAAGGGAACAAAATAGAACTACTGGTCACTTTGTTTCTAATTTGTTACCTTTTTTGGTTAGATTGCTGTGGTTAAGTGGCTGTTGGTTAAATTTCACTAAACAAGTGAATTAATCAAACATGGTCACAAATTAATGGATTCTTATGCTGTGTTCCATTTGTATTCGGAAGTTGTAAATTCCAAATTCCCAGTAGGAACTTTTTAAATGGAACGCCCTCCCAAGCCAAGAGTTCCGAGTTCTGAATCTTTGATTAAGAATCTGTGGCCACAATTTCTATTTTTTTCCTTTTTATTATCATTTTTTACTTTTTTATGATAATAGCCAGCTGATACATTATTCCTTACTAACTCTGGCTGGTTTCAGTAGTAGCTAATATCCTGCTTGAAATTGTTGCCATGAAATGGCTGAAGGAGAAGTTAGAAGTAAAAAAAACACTCTACACAGTTATTCAAACCCCTTGTGCATAACACAAACAACTGTTACCCAACAGGGAGCACTGGCCAACAGCATTATTACTGCAAACAGTTACTCTGTTGAAGATGTTGAAAATGGCTAAGAAAACATCATTACACAAGGGAAGGAAAATATAATCACTTGATTCATGAATCATGTTTTTGTCAGTCATCACACATTAATTTTGCTTCCGCAACACCCTCACACATTCAGCTAGATCAGGGGATTGGCAACCTAAGAAGGGGTAATTATTGTCATGACAGCAATAACGAGAGAGAGAGAGTATGTTTTCATTTTATATATAATGTGTATTCATTTTATTTAGTCATTAAGAGTTAATCTCATGTTGAAATCCCTAACACATGTACAATATGCAAATCAACCTTTACAGTAAATATGCATAATAGTCATGCAGCCAGTTTTATTTAGTTAAAAATTAGATTTGTGTAGTTAGTTTTTCAACAACATGTAAACTGTAAAAAGTGGTACCCCGCAGTTGTTACCTTAAAGGGATAGATCACCCAAAAATGAAAGTTTACTGTTAATTTACTCACCCTCAGCTCACATTTTTACATAAACCATGAGAAACCATGAAAACTTTCATTTCGCCCCTTAATTTAAGCTCCCGGTTCATGCATGCTTGTCTTTGGCCCAAGTCTGAACTGTTTCCTCAGTTCCGTTACTGTTGGAGGAACTGAAGCACTGAATGAGTTGGCAAAATCCCGGCATCATAGGACCATATTATTTTGGTATTTTGGCTCATTTTGAGTCACAGTGCCTGTCGAAAAACACCCGAAAGTGAGTTTTGATTGAGTAACTTGTAGATCTATACTGCTTTCAGAAGGTTCTGTCTGATGTGGTGAACTGGTTCAACTAGAACCAGTTCAAAATAATGATTTTTTTTTCACAAACCGGACAAAAAGTCACCTACATGTAAATTAACAGCAAATTTAAATTTTTGGGTGAACTATCCCTTTAAAAAACTATTTCTACCTGATTTAATGCATAAACATTAGTTTTGTTGGTATAAATCAATGTATTTAGGTTGACTCATGGATGTTAAATATTATTTTTGACTTAAATAAAACCAGTTAATTTAGATGCTACCATTTTTTACGTTACCTTTTTCTGTTTATTATGACAACATAAAAATACAAAATCAACAGCTTAATTTTGCTGACCTGCTGTTGTGTCATTAATCAGCCTCAAGCAGTTCAGCCCAGCAATCTGAGTTGCATCCATCAAGGATCTCCTTTCAACATCCGTAAAGAAGCTGGGGACCTGGAGAAAAGCCAAAGATGTCAAAGAGATGACAGCCATGTCAAGAGCAGTACTGGAAATATGCTAGGTTCAATGATTTAGAAGCACTCACAGATATCACACAGTCCACCACAGGCTTCTTCAAGGCGTGCTCAGAAGTTTCTTTCAGCTTGGTGAGCAACATGGCAGTCATCTGCTCGATGGTAAACACCTTGTCCTCATTCAGATAACGTACCTGTGACCATGCAAATGTAAGACAATCTCTAGCATGTTCAACATTCTAGAAGTTTCACACTATTGCTTTTTGCAATGTTCTTGAGAACATTGCATTCCTGAAAGAATCATTTAATATGCACACAACTATTCATGTTTTGTCTATGCATTTTTTACATGTTTTTGTCCAAAACAACTTAAATTTAGGCACAGTGATCTACAATAGCAAAACAGTTTTCAAAGTGATGGCAAAACACAGTATATCACCTTTATTCCAGTGCTGCCATTGTCCAGTTTGTGAAGGCTGTAAGGCAACTTGGATTTTTCCCCTTGAACAAATTGGTCATCGAACGCTCGACCATGAAACTTCTTAAAGCCGTGAACCGTGTTCTTAAAGTTAGTTATGATCTGTAGAGGGCATGTTTATTGGTTAATATCCGACCTAATTTTATGATTAGAAAAACATTTCAAAGGTTAATAAATTAGAAAGCATGAAATGAACAGCATTTCATACCTGACTTTTAGCAGCATTCCCAATGGTCCGGTTTTTAGAGGCCAGAGAAATGCATGCTCTGTTGGAAAAGATGACATGTTCATAAATGTAACATACAATGTGACGACACCCTCCATCCATAATTTTATTTCCAAGTTGATGCATTATAGCATGGATGTGCAGGGTGTGGATCAGCACCTTGGACAGCGTCTTCACTAGTGCTTATCACAAGTCTTTTCTGAGTCGCATACCATGTTATGGTGTGAAATAAGCTTTTGAGACTTGAAAAGGCATATCAAGACTGCTAGCAACTAGAGGCCTTCAATATAATTTCTCATAAGAGGCAGCAAGGTGACTTTTGCATTTCATAACCACTAGAATTATGACAGTGGAAATTATTTGTAGAATTAAACAGGCTACCTACTGGGAAAAAAAACTAACAAATCAAACTCATTTGGATTAAGCTGTTCAACATGTTCAATCTATGTTTGAGATTATTTTAACATGTTTAGATGGAACCTCATACTTCTTCCATTCTTTCACAACATGTGTGATTTCTATAGTAGCAATCAATATGTCAACATCAGATACAATATTGTGTGAAATATTAATTCACTTTAATAGAATGCATAGAATGAGACTACAGGATGTTTCAAACTAATTTGCAGCCCCATCTATTGGACTGTCACTACCAGACAGAAAATGTTTCATAGATAGATAGATATTTTACAATGATCTACTGTATGTAATTTGAGGTAATTTTCAAAAAATCTCAAACATTTCCTTTACAAATGTGGACTTGTTTAACTCATAACAGGTAAAATACATAAGAAGACCTTAAAAGATAATTCACCCAAAAGAAAAGAAAAAAAAAAAAAAAGATAATTCTGTCAACATTAAATCACCCTCGTCTTTTCAAAACTGTACGACTTTCTTTCTTCTGTGGAACATTTGAGAAATGTTTTAAAAGAAGTCAATGGTGACCAAAACCATTTGGTTATCAACATTCTTCAAAATATCTTCTTTTGTGCTCCACGGAAGAAAGACATGCAGCTTTGGAAATCTGTACTTGGATAAAAGCATCTTCCAAATGTAAAATGTAAAATGTAAATGCTAAGAAAGAAAATAACATTGCTATTGCCTGATTGGTTTCATGTTGTTGACAAAAATTAGTAACACAGCTGTAAAACTGTATCTCTTCCTTCTCTCAGTATATAGCCTAAATATTTTTATTATACAGTATATATTAACTGACATGAACTATTGAGTTATGGTGTGAAGACTAATGGTTTTTAGTCGTCATATATTGTCATAATTTCAATAAAATTCTAAGAAAATCAAATGAAAGCTACATTTGTGTAAAGAACATTCTAGTCATCATCTCTGCTTAATTTCAGTGCAAATGTTGCTATATTAAAACCGATGGCAGGTAAAGTGGGACGTGTTATGTCCCATTATATTTCAAGAGTCAGTGTCATAAAGTGTTGCAGGATAAACTGAGGATGCGCTAACAACATAATAATTCGATTTGAGTAAGCACCGCAGTGACCCCCTACAACAGCTCAATTGTGATTTCCTTTCAGACCAATTGTCCAAAACCGAGTATATGAACAATTTTCAACAAAATATCTAGTTTTACAGTATTTTATTTTATTGTATGTGCTGCCGCGCCCATACGAGAGAGTGTGGATTTGTCGACCGAACAACCTGCACGACTCCGCGGTCACAGTCTCGTGGATTCAGCCCATGAAGCGTGTCAGATTATACCGTTCACGTGCAGTGCTCGAGCACCACATGCACATGTGAAAAGCCACAAACGGTCATTCTAATCCATTTCACAAGCGACTGGATGTGTGAATGACAGGTGGGGATCACGCCGTGCATGTCTCGTTCACATTATCAAATAAGGACTTCGGCGTTCTCGTGATAATAAGCTAATTGGATAAATAAAAGCACAAAACAGCCTACTTCAGCATTGCTCTCAGACACGTTTCAGGGCGTAGCAAACACTGATAAGACCCGTACAGCGGTTTGTAGCTCGGAATTTCATGCAAAATGGAGATGCGCGACGGGCTTAGCATCTTTCGGACAAAGTCGCAGGAGCAAAATGCACTGCATCGGGAACATGGCCAGCTACAGCAAACGTTGCGTAACAACACACAGCATCATTTTACAGGGATGGCAATGCTATACTTACGGAGTGCATCTGTCACTGTATTCATTTGCAATGGTTTCAATGCCGCCGCTCCTGGCAACAGCGATGTAACAGTTCTGGAAACCCACATCAATTCCCACCACAGACATGTTCAGTCCTTATTTCTTTATTCTTAACACCTCCGGTCCAGTTTTAACAGTGCAGCTGGGTGAGAACACAACACCCCTATTCTACAGTATGTGCGCTAGAAGAATTACTCGCTATTATGTAAGTAGGGCTTTTTATAGATAATTCTTCCTCTCTAATCCTAGCAGAGAACGCTTCTACTGCATTCTTGCAGCCTCCACTGATATTGTCAACCGGCAATATGGGTAAACCTGCGCATTTGTCAAGAGACTGGAAATCAGCCAAACCCCGCCCACGGGCGGCTCTGATTGGCTGCTGGACGCCAACCAGCAGTTCGATTGGCGCAGCGTCCCAGATAAGGACGAAAAATCTAGAACCTGCGAAAGAAGCTGGCATTTTTACGTCACTGGGAATGACCGTGCAGTTAAACGACCTGTGAGACAGACAGGGATCCATCACTGGATGTGGAGATGAAAATAAATTAATAAACAGGAATTATATTAATAATTAAAGGATATAATTAGCACCGCCATCTTTTTAATCGAATTCATCAGACTGCAACTCATAGGAGATTATTATTTATTATTTTTATGTTAAAGGAAGGCGTTGCCTATTATTTGGTGATAAAAAAAATACATACATACATAAAAGGTTAAATTTAGCACTGCCAACTTTATAGTCGAAAATATCTGAGGGGAGATTATTATTTTCAAATGGTTATTCCTTGCCAAATGGGTTTATTATTTGGTGACAAATAAATAAGATAGATAGATAGATAGATAGATAGATAGATAGATAGATAGATAGATAGATAGATAGATATAGATAAAGTATAATAAATAAAGTAGATTTAACACTGTCAACATTATAATATCTGACTATAACTGAGGGGAGATTATTATTTTAATATTAAAGGAAGGCGTTTCCAATGTTTTTTTTATTATTATTTGGTGATTAAAATACATACATACATAAAAAAGGATATATTTAACACTGTCAACTTTATAATCGAAAATACCCAACTATAATTGGAGGCAGGGGCGTCATGCACTCATTATGTTTGAAGGGGCACAAGTGGGGGGGTGGTCCACAACAGCATATGTTTTACTTATTTTTTATTCAAAAAATTCCCAAACGCATTTACTATATCATAAAATATCTTGATTCTCACCTTTATAGATTATGTTTATAGTGGAAGATGGTCAAAGTAACCTAATAATGTAATCTATTAACTATGCATACAAACCTGTCTGTTTATGGGTGTCATGCCATAACATATTTTTAATACGACTGACTTTATATTTAATGTGAATTTAACATTGAAAGTTAATGTGAATAAAAACATTGCAAGTTAGGCTACTAATCATAACACTTTCATTGTACAAAGAGAGCAAAGAACATTTTCACTGACAGTCTAGAGTTCAAGCACTCTCAAAAACTCCCATTAAAATCACTGAAGCTGTTTACACTATGAAATTAATATCTTACAGATTCATACACACATTTGCACTTTGTTGTTTCCAGTGTTGGGCAGTAACTAGTTACTAGTAACTTAGTTACTGTAATAATATTACTTTTTGCAGTAATTAGTAGTGTAACTAATTACTAATAAGATTTCAGTTATAAAATTACAGTTACCATCCATAAAACAGCTAGTTACTTAGTTAGCCTACTTTTGATGCCACAACCCTGCTGATTTAAAATACAACAATCAGATTTTCATAATTTTCACGACTCGATGTGATGTGATGCATGTGATGTCCCCAGTGCAGCAGGCAAGCTTGGAATATGGAAAATCTTACATTCAGCAGATAGAAATATTGCATTATATTGATTTTGTCAGGAAAAGAGATGATCTGAACACTGTTGTGTAAGTTGTGGCTTTACTTTACTCTGGCGTTACATCCCTCTGATCAGCATGTGGTACATTATATTACTATAATTAAAAATATTTTTGGAAAATTAAACAGTTTCTTACAAACTTATGTGATTTGATAAAATACATAATGAAATATAATCATATATGGGTAACTGAGAAATTATAATTATAGCTTCAAGCTACACATGACAATTAATGAGATTAATACAACACTTCTGCTTGAATGTCATCAATCACTATTGAGTGCTTGTAATAACTTCTGACTGCGATCCAATGTGGATTTTGGTCAAATGATGAGGCAGAAATATGTTGTTAGTAACATTCTAGAATAATTTTATGTGGAATATACACAGTTACAACTTCTGTGAGGCGTGAAGAAAAAGTAATGTAACTAATTACTGTTTCCAGAGAGTAATAAGTAAGTAACAATATTACTTTTGAAAAGAGTAACTAGTAATGAGTAATATATTACATTCTTTGAGTAACTAGCCCAACACTGGTTGTTTCTTCTGATGAGAGAATTCGCCAGAAAGAGGTATTCAGTCAGTGAGCGAGTGAGTGAAGGAAACACTGGCACTTTAGCGATGACTCATCTGGACACCTCTGATTGGTCATTGCATTCATAAGCTCAACAGCATCTTGTGTGATTGGTTATAATGCGCAGTGCTTAAAAACGCATCTTTATCTGGCTCAGCGCCAGCCAGCGAATGCAGATTTGAATTTATGCACTGAATGATCTAATCACGCCGGTGTGATTGTATCAAATATAAAAAATATTAATCGGCTATTTTTTGTCTTTTAGAAGCTGCATTCAACAAAAATCTGAAGGGGCACGTGCCCCCTCACTTTGAATGGGCATGACGCCTCTGACTGGAGGTTATTATTTTCATATTAAAGAAAGGCGTTGCTCAGTGGGTTTATTAATCATTTTTAAATTTAATTATTTTGTATGATCTGTTTTGCATTACGGGATAAAATGAATTCGTTAATACGTTTTTATTAAATATGCTTATTCTTACCAGGTTATTTTTGCAGTTTAGCTATGCCTCATCACAATTCATGCCTGTAAAAATCAGATTATTATTTCAAATATGCAAAGCCTGGTGAGAGCAAAAGAGTCTCTCTATCAAAGGGCGCTCTGCACTCTGTTGGTTGAGCAGCACAGTTTCCAAAGCCTTTTCCAATGAGCCGCACACAATGAGACAGAACACAAAGTGAATGAATACAAAGAATAACAAATGAGCTTAAAAAGTATTTAGCTTCCTAATTGATGTTCACTGTTCACATCACTGTTCTAATAGCCTACGTTATTTAGAAATAAGTAAATAAATAAATATGTTTTATTTATTTATATAACTGCATGTATGACATTTTTTATTATTATTTATTAATTCATTTAATATTTTATTTATTTTTCAATCATTTAAATTGTATATTTTTATACTGTTTGTCTATTTCGACATAACAAACATTAAAAACGGTATTAAAATACAGATCAAGCCGTACTTTTATTATGAAATGTAAACCGGATATTACCTATGATATCATACGTCGAGAGGCTGGAATCAGGAAGTGGACTTGTAATGTACTATTTTGATTGAGCTCGTCGCTGTTCAACTATCTAATTCACAAGTTCAAAATGGGTCTTTTTGGAAAAACACAAGACAGACCACCGAAGGACCTTGTAAGTGAAACATCGATTATGGCGGACGACGGGAGTTAACGTTAACGGTTTTTATTAAATGTTCCATTGTAAATAATAGCAGGCCTATAAATAGCTCGCTTGTCATACTTGTTGGTAACATGCTCTATTACGTAATGTCATTTTAAACGAAGCACTTTAAAAAGTTTGGTCTGTATGTGGGGTTTTTTGGAGAACCAAAATGATAAAATCGCCTTTACACGCTTGTTGGTAAAATCCAGTCACAACAGGTAGCTGATCTCAAACTGTCTTCATCTCTTTTCCATAGATCAATGAATGGTCTCTCAAAATCAGGAAAGAAATGAGGGTTATTGACAGACAGATTCGAGGTGAGGTCCTAATACACTGGTTATTGTTATTTTAACAAATGCAGTCTATTGTAATTCAATTGTTCAGCTCGGTAACTGTATTTAATAGAAGTTGTAATTGTGTATATTGTTGTATATTTTTTATAAAGATATTCAAAGAGAGGAGGAGAAGGTGAAGAGATCGATCAAAGATGCTGCAAAGAAGGGACAGAGAGATGTCTGCATCATCCTCGCCAAAGAGATGATTCACTCAAAGAAAGCTATCAACAAGCTGTACTCCTCTAAAGCTCAAATGAACTCTGTGCTGCTCAGTATGAAGAATCAGTTGTGTGAGTATAGTTTTTATTTAGAGACACAACAATGTGCTCTGTAAGTTCACTAAATTCATTAAATGGACTAATAAATATGGCATGTACAGAAGTATGAACACTCTTCCACTGATCCACTACCCCAGAACCTTTTTGATTCTTGAATTTAATTGGCTGCAATCAAAAATACTTTAAAAGAAAAAAGGGGAACCAATGTGATGAAAAGAACAACATTTTAAGCATGGTGGTGGATGTGTTATGCTTTGGGTTTGTATAGCTGCCATGTGTATGTTACTCATACATTTGTTCATTGGTTTCCCATTACAGCTGTATTAAGAGTGGCAGGTGCCATGCAGAAGAGCACAGAGGTCATGAAGGCCATGAACAGCCTGGTTAAAATGCCAGAGATTCAAGCCACCATGAGAGAGCTCTCAAAAGAGATGATGAAGGTACGTACATGAACACTTCTTCAAATATTCTGCACAGGTAACATCTCTAACATGGAGCACTCACTCTACACAGGCTGGAATCATAGAGGAGATGCTGGAGGATACACTGGAAGGGATGGATGATGAGGAGGAAATGGAGGAAGCAGCAGAGGCTGAGGTTGACAAGATCCTCTTTGAGATTACAGCCGGTAAGAAACCACATAATTATCACCCACACTATCAAAAAGTGATTATAAAAGATGTAAAAATGAGGTAAAAACTTGTCAGTTGGGTAACAGGAAGTTACCTTAGTACATACAGTGTAAAACTAATAAATCTAATGGAGCATTTCATGACATTTTACAGTAAAATACTGTTACATTTACACTTTTGGAAGTCATATTTGATGGTTTTTCACTGAAATAACTGTTTTTCTTAATAGTTCAGGTACATTCGGGTTTTATGTTACATCTTGTATTGTTAAATATTTAATGTGTTATTTTAGTGTCATTTGTGTTATGTATTTACCTCAGCTTCTGGAAAAGAAACTTATTTTGATTCTACATGTGGCTTTATCATAACCACTTGCACTAATAAAAAAACAATTTTCACCCAGAAATTACTTGTCAATTTCACAAATAATTACAAAGAAACGGCAGGTAGCACATTTATAAGACATGACATTTTGAAGTAAAAAGACTGAAATACTATTTTATTATAAAACATACTCTAATAATCATTTTATTTACTTTTAGTACTTCAGTAAGTTGGTATATTAATATTATATCAGTTAATTAAATATACGTTTTTGTGTTGTTGTTTTTTGGACTGTATATTAAGTTCAGTTCATAAAGCCTAAAATGTTGGGAACCACATCTGCCATTTTTGTTGTTGTTTGTTTTAACAAAGGCAATTTCATCTCACTTCCTACCGCACAAAGCATTTCATCATATGCACTCATGATGTGAACCAAAGATGAAACTATTGCTTTTTTTATTAACAGGTGCACTTGGAAAAGCTCCCAGCAAAGTCACAGATGCCCTGCCTGATCCAGTGCCGATTGGAGCCACGGCAGCCTCAGAAGGGGAAGAAGAAGAAGAAGATATCGAGGAGATGCAGTCCAGGCTAGCAGCGCTGAGGAGCTAAAAGACCTGTGTTTTTTACCATTCAGCTCTATAGGCATAGACAACATATCTTACTTCCTCTGTAGCTTTTCTTACCCATGAAGACACTTTGGCACATTAAATTTAGCACTAAATTCGGACTTCACGTAAAATATATGGATAGTGGATATTGAAATAAAACTCTATATGACATACAATAAAGAACAGTGAAGTCAGATATTTAGTTGTTATATGGTAGCAGGTGGATGGCTTTTTTTCAAATCATTAACTTTTTACTTAAGCCCATTTTATTTCTAGATATTCTGACTCATTTGAATCTATGCCTATAGTTAAGCAGCTTGTCCAAGAATCTATTGTGCAGTGGTGTCATATCGGTGTCGGTCGAAATCGTTTTGTCTCTGTTGTCCAATTTGCAGTTTTATCTCAAGCCTTATTTAGGCTAAGTGGATAGTTCTTTCCTATATCTGGTAAATTGGTTTTTACTGAGTAGGACAAATTCATGGAAGCCATTACTTGTAAATCTTGTACAAATACTGAACATAAAAATATATCTGTTTGCATTGTTATTTTGTAAGTAAAGTTGTCGGCAAGGCTTTCGGAATAAAGGAATGGTTGTGCTCGATAACTGACTAGCTTTTACACACCATGTGTTTCAGACTTCAACGAGCTGATCGCATTTCTGTCTTTGTTTCTGCTACTTTTGGACTTTTGTTATGGTTTAAATGCACATATATCTTTGTATGTTATTAATTGTGAGTATTTTTTTATTTAGCCTTTGCTTTTAGATGACTGAAATGCTTACATAACAGATGTCCCCCTGATGATGGAAATGGCTGACAATTTATGTTACAGTTTTTTTTAAGTTGAGTTTTAATATTGGTCAGCTGAATAGTCAGTTTGCTATTATTATCTTATGTCTTCATATGAAAGCCCAACTCTTTGTGCATTCTGGCTTTATAATTAGTTTTGGCATGACCAATTTAGTATGGCATGACCAATTAATATTTGCTTATTTGGCATAAATTGTGCACTCTGGAGTGACAAGTACATGGATTTTGTACAGATCCAGGCTCAGTATGTTGACTCAATTATAATCTCCTGAATGAACCAAATTGATTATTCTGCTTCGTTTCAGATCTTTGCTGTTGTAGAAAAACATTCATAACTGCACAAAACTGTTTTGTATATTGGAAAAATATGTTGATTACACTAATAAAATTTTACAGGCAAAAGGAGCACATTTCACAACACTGATGAAACCGATGTTGTAAACTGTTAAGATCTCATACAAGTCATGATTTAGTTTTTACAGTAACTATAATATACCTCGTTGTTATTAACTGTGTTATTATCTGCTCCTTTAGGGATTCTCAGAGGGTTATTTTACTTACCTCAGTCTCTCTGCTTTTGACTCCCTCTCTGTCCACTCATCCACAGCTTTGTGAAGGAAACCTGATCTGTCTTTTGACTGAATCTAGGTTACTTCTCTATAGAAGCTTGTTTATTTCATAAAGACAGACGTCTGAGCTTAAATAAGCGAGTTTAGAGAATTATAACCATATGAGTGTGATTCAAACGGAATGCTTGTGCCGCTTGTTGTCAGAAGATTATTTAAAAGAGTTAATTTGTTCTGTACAGTTTTGTTACCAAAACTTTATGAGCTTCCTACCCAGGCAGCATTTTTAGGCATCATGTGACATTAGCTGTCTACCTTAACAGCGTTTGAGGCACATGCTGTCTGGATAGGCAGCTCGCTAGGTTTTCAAACCATTCCAATTGCTTATGGGTCGTATATTATTTTTGTCCGTTATGTTTATTATTTTAGTCCATTATCTATAACCCACATGTTCAGAGCAGAGCGCGTGCGCTGACGCGTCTGTCAAGCGATAAATGTCGACTACAGTCTCGAAGGAAACTCCTCTCTGTTGACAACACGCCGCTCTCATAGCGCAATGGTCTCCTGGATTATTTCTAGGCTTGTGGTGTAAGTCTTTATTCTGCTCTTGTAAAGCATTTTCATTGGGTTGCATGAAAATTCAGTGCGTAATCTTTATATGTATATGTTGTTTTTCAGCTTTTTTAATGTGAAAACGCAAGGTTTTCTAGGGCACCTCTTAATTCTAGGCAGAATGTAATCACATATGGTTATGTATCAGGCCTGATTCATCCTGGTTAGTCTTTTGATTATTTTGTTTACATGTTGAAAGGCTATTACAAAGGTTATCTTAGGTTACTGTACACTCGCGAGCTAATGGATATCGATGGTTTTCCAAAATAAGAATCTGACACCAAGTGACACGGTGAATTAGGATATAGCTCAGCATTTGAAGCTATTCATTTTATGTAACACTTAATTGCAGAATCTTGAATTTAGAGGAAATGCACAATGTAGGGTGTTAATATTGAGTCATTGTTTGGAGTCACATACAGTAGAGCAGGTCTTTGATGTCTCATAAAGACAATGGGATGGTCAACCAGCTGATGGTCACTAATGTGTTTTCCAGTATTTGGTTTATTTTTCATTGTCGCTATTTTATTTAGCCTAACGTTAATTGACGTGCGCATTCCATGTAAATGTATTTTACATTTTTAACGCTTCAGTCAATCCTCTTGCTGTGCGTGCAAAATCTCTAAATAGCCGTTCAATTCATTTTAGATCACAATATCCGATGACATTGCACATTTGCCAACACTTGTGCTGTAAACTAGCTATGTGAAGAGTCTAAAAATAGACAACAAACCTGTGTTTCGCTTGGCGTGCCCTAGATAGTGTGCAGTGGGCTCTATTTAGTCGAAATGTTTAGTTTTGAGGGTCCCTGACGGTGTCGTGCTGGCTCTGGATTGGGTTTGTGGGTCGGTCATTTGATCAGGTCAGAGGCGCAGCTGTTGCTGGGCTGGAGAAAGAGGACACTGGAATAGTGCTAAACTGAAATACTTAAACACAGGTGCAGGGCACTTCTTTTGGTTATCTAGCACTTTCCAATCACCCTACAGCAGTGTAAACGGTATTCGTTCCGTCCCATTTGCTTCTGATCTTTTCTTTGCACCCTTGACCAGCGTTCACTTGTCGGGTCTATTTTTATCAAGCATGCAGAATGTAAACCTGGAACATAAACGGGGTCGTGCAGATATGTCGCCTGTTTACGTGCGACACTGGCGTTACAATAGGCAAGAACTGGAAAAAATAATATTCTGGGCTGAGTAAATCAGACTTCAGGCCTACTAAAGGGCCGTTATCTCAAATATCAATAATGGAAAGGGAGTGGAGCGGTTTCCTTTCAGGGAAGTGGTCGAAGTGGTGGGCCTAGATGGGAATTATTAGTGGCCATTGTTATGTCATTTTGTAATACTGAAATCATATAACACTTGTCCTTTCTGTGACAAATAAACCCTAACCTTAATGTTTTCTGAAGAGATTTGAGTATATGCACAGATGGGGTAATAAAAAGCATTTGCTGTAATTTGTGGTGGTTAGACTGGGTTACTTTTTATTCCAGGGAATATTTTCTCAAAATAAGTGTATTATTGAATGTCAGTAACCGACTGGTATAGGCTAGAAAAAAATCTAATCAGTTAAATGGCATAAATGAATTTAAATCAATTCTATAGCAGGGCATGTGGGGTATACACTATTTGGGGTAAGTTGTCACAGATGGAACTTAATGTTTATTTACACTGATCTGTGAACAAAATACATAATTGAACATAATCAATAAATGAAATGTGACAAAACTACTTAAATGTATTATAAGCTATATTTAAGAGTATTTACTTCTGTTTATTGACTATTTATTATTAAACAACAAAAAGGCAACATACTGTTGTTTGGCCAACAGAAATTATAATTAATGAAATAAAATAATATATTTTAAAATACAACATATAAAACTCATGTCAAATACACTTCTGAAAAAAATGCCCTTGACCTATTTCAGTTGTTTTCTGCTTATTTATTTTAAGCATGATTGTTGCATTTCTTACAGGCTCATATTTGGTACCCTTTACCCGGCGTACTCCTCATATAAAGCTGTTAAATCAAAAGATGTGAGAGAATATGTAAGTACAGCTCTGATATATTTCCATCAGTTGAGCTCGTTAACCTTATTGTTTATTTGCCTGCTGATTCTGTAAACTGTTTCAAACAGGTGAAATGGATGATGTACTGGATAATATTTGCACTTTTTACTACAGTTGAAGTGATTACTGATATCTTTTTGTGCTGGTGAGTACAATGTGCCATTGCTTTCATCATATCCTTTTGTTAGGAGTTACTCATTTTTATTTCTGCTGATGCATGTGGGCGGTAACCAGCATGACATATGAGTGTATGATTGTCTTTTATTGCTTTTGAAGGCTCCCATTCTACTATGAACTCAAAATCGCCTTTGTGGTGTGGTTACTTTCCCCGTACACAAAGGGATCCAGTGTGCTGTATAGAAAATTTGTCCACCCTACACTGTCCTCTAAGGAGAAGGTACAGTATTTGATGTGATTTTTCCTTTGTGATGATCTATTTATTTTTATCCTGTCTAGGCTGAAAAAATATTCAAAGACATTATAGAGCTTTCACTAATGCACAGCCTTATACATATCCTAATATTTTAAATATTAAACAAACTAGCAAACATCATCCTTAACAGCTGTGAATAATCTCAGTTTACCAGTGTTTTATAATGCTAAGAAACTGAATTGTTGGAGTTGAGGAGGAAGAACTTTTGACTCCTTTTCCTGTAACCTTTTTGAGTTGATTTACCTGGTTGTCCGAGGATGAGAGGTGTTAAGGAAATGGTGCTGTTATTTTCCACAGTCTTTCCTCTGCTTTTTATTCTTAGGGCAGGAAATTTGTCAGGAGGACACACTAAGGGCAAATGGATATGACAAACACAAAACACTGATAACAAAGAGAAAACAAAAACTCATAGAATGCTGCTAAAAATGATGCTGATCTGAAAGTGTATAATGGTACCATGCTTCATACAGCTGCTGTGAAATGTTCTTTATGACTCTTTCTTAGGACATCGATGAATACCTTTGCCAAGCAAAAGATAAAAGCTACGACACCCTGATGCATTTTGGAAAGAAAGGCCTGAATGTTGCGGCAACAGCTGCAGTAATGGCTGCCTCTAAGGTAGTAATCTAATACTGTTAGAGGAAATGGTACTTGCCACGAAAATGGTACAAAGGCTGTCACTCTGTTACCAAAATCTGTTACCAAAATTACCCAAATCTGTTACCAAAATTGGTTACCAAAATTACCTAAATCTGATAGATTTTAGTGGTTTCATTTTTGTCTAGTAATAAACAATAAATAAACATAAGTGCATGCATAAATAAAATATAAACAAACAAATAAATAATATTTTTAACAAATAAAAAGTGTAACAGCGATGCAAATTTAGCCTAAATTAAGCTATGTCTCAGTAAAGCCTAGCTACTTTGGGGCAAAATGGCTTTGGGACAATATTGGTTTGTAGATATAAATTAAAGAAATCACAACAATTCATGTTTTTTTAAACAGGGGAAAATCATGTGGCAACAGGATTCCGCATCTATAATAAACTGAATTATTAATTTAAAAAATGATGGGTTTAATTGTTTAGGCTTGATATGTTTATCCAGTAGTTCTAACTCCAAAGAACATGGGATTTATTGCTTAAAAGTATCATTTTGATATATCACGTTTGGGTGTAGTTTAACAAATCCCATATTGACTGGTTGTTAATTTATTTTAGATAATATGTGTTTCTTTTGAAGTTAATATTTACAATATTTATGCCTTATTATAATTTAAGCAGATGGCATAAACAAAACATACTTCCACATCTTCAGGCTAATTTTTAATAAACAAAACAGGTTGTTGATGACAGTCTAAAACACAGCATGACAGTATTTAGACCATCTTAAGGAGTTCCATCTGACTCTCCATGTTCTCGATCCAGGGCCAGGGCGTTCTCTCCGAGCGACTCCGCAGTTTCAGCATGCAGGACCTGTCATCTTTCCAGGCAGAGGGCCAGGCAAAGAATGCAAGTTCTGTAACTACTCAACCTGCAGCTGCGCAACACAGAACACACACCATGATGCGCAGCAAATCAGAGACTGGTTACAACAAGGGTAAGCAAAGCCAAGCCGAATGATCAGTGCTGGATTTCTCTTAACCCTTTGAAGAAGATCCTACTATCAGCCAATCAGATTTCTGCTAATCCTGTTTGGTTTAGCTGCTTCTCTCAATCATCCTTTAAGCAATTAATTCTTAACTTGAGTGTTGTAGCCCTGCCAATGTCCTGGGTAAATGTTTGATTAGGAAATTGTTTATTATTCTCTAGTCTTTACCTATTGCGCATTACTGTGATTCAGTGAAAGGATCATAGAGAAGCATGTATTTCTCTTAACGGATAGTTCACCCGAAATTCCTGTTGTTCAAGTCATGTTGTTTCAAATCCATATGAGTTTCTTTCTTCCGTGGAGCACAAAAAAAAATATTTGGCAGAATGTTCCTGCTGCTCCTTTCCATACAATTGAAGTGCATGACAATGGGTTGTTCAAAAATGCTTCAAAATGTTGTAGAAAAAGATCCAAAAAGTATCCACACAAATTGTCTGCAACATTCCAAGTGCTCTGTAGTCATGCAATGGCTTAAGGAACAGAATGAAATTGTCACTCCCACTCTAGCTCTCAAATCTCATTTAGGTCTGCACACATTTACATATGGAAAATCAGGGCAAATTGCGCCATCACTGATGTAAAATTTAAAAAAAACTGTTTTTATTGTGTGTGTGTGTGTTTTATTCACTTCCTATTCACTTGAGATAAATGCAAAATAACTGGTTGGAAATTCTGCTAAAGCTCTTCTTTTTTGTTCCTCAGATAAAGGAAAGTCATATGAGTTTGGAATTTTTCTTAAAAATAAGCATTGTTATTATCCATTCCACTATATTTAATGTTTCTGCCAGCCATTCATCAATACATAACAACCAAATAACAAGATGTGAGGCCTGTTCACACCAGGAACGATAACTGTGATGATAACTATAAAGTTTTAATAAACAGTCTAATGCTATAAGAATACCGAAGTCCACCCTATAAGGGGCCACTCAGAGAGAATGCGGTTTTGCATTAAACTGTGCTGCTTTTCCATTGTTTTTCTATGTAAAATAGCACTTGAACAATATGTTTCATCATTGCACTCGTGTCTTTTCCAGTGCGTCACTCAAAAACCAAAAAAACGTCACTAGGCTTGTGTTTTTTCTTTCATTCCACTGCACTGCGTCTCGCGTTTTTAAACCCAAAAATGCATTCTGTGTGAATGGCCCGGTACAATAAGGTTACAAAGAAACAATGACGAGGGAATGACCTTTTAGAGCAATTTTAGATTCAGCCGATGAATGCTAAATACATTGACAGCCTATCAAAATCCATCCGACCGTACAGAGCTTGAGCATTAATAAGTGGAAGACAATATAACTTCAGCGAATAACAGAACATTATCATCTGTTGGCGTGGACGCTAATTACGATTATAGTTTTAATGATCATTCTCTGTGTGAATGGGCCTCTTTTATATTTTCCCCTAGTACAAGAAGTGATTAGCTAGGGTTAAACAGGCCTTTCCTATTTCACTTACACGTGTGAAAACACACTTTAGGAATGACAAAATGCATCAGAATCTCATTTCTGAGGAGAAAGAAATTGTTTTGCCCTGCACCAATCATTTTTAGCAGCATTGTCCTTCACACAGTGTCAAAACTAACTACAGTAACTCAACAGTTTCTGTCATTCAGATTTACATGATTTATATGACATCTATAATGGATAACACATAAAAACACTCAGCTCAATATTAAAATATATTCAGAGTAGAGAGTATAAGTGCAGTTGGAGTCACAATTTGTGTTTTGATGTGCTGTTGTAATGGTACAGGCCATGATTTTGACATGTCCGAATATGAGATGTTGAACTTCGAGCAATATGCCCCCATTGAGCCTCCTGGTCCGCTGACACCTACCCCGGCCCCATCCCAGCCCACTCGGCCTCAGCCTGAGCCCACGACTCCACTGCTTTCCCCTCCTGAGTCCTTCCAGGATAAATCCGCATCCCAACCCGTAGCCTCAGAGGAGCCTGAGGAGAAGGAATTTGCCTCATCTGCTTCAGTCCAATTCAGATTTAAGAGGCGTGCCCCTGAGGTACCCCTGTTTTCTGATGGTTAGCTGTTGACTTGCCTGGCTGCAGTGAGCTAACTGTTAGCTTGTTGTGACTAACCTGCTTAAATCACTAACCAATGCTGCTGTTTACCGGCTAGAGTCAGCTGAGTGAGTCTGACACTCTCACCTCCGGTCACGACTAGCATTCGGTTACAGTGAGTCATAGGAGAGACGTGGCTGTCTAAAATGGCAGGGAAAGATGATTCAAGACTCTTTGATGGATGAGAGACATTGTTACACAAGTGTATGTGTTTATAAGATAAATATAAGGCTTATTCTCCCAAAAGGTCAGGTTTGAAAATGCTAGCTACTTAGCTGACAAATTTTTGTTATTTGAATAACTTTTTGTTATTGTCTCTTATTATTGATCCTGGTAAAATGTTCTTTATAGTGGAAAAAAAGGTTATTTGGATTATTAAAATGTCACTCTAGGAAAAAATAAAAAAGAACCGTTCACTGAGAGGAACTGAAATGTTATAGCATCACTGCGAAAACCCCCTTTTGTTTTTTTAAGAGTGTTAGAGTAATGTTTGATCTATAAACCTTTATTTTTTATTATTTCTTACTGTTTAAAACTGTTTATTTCATCAGAATTATTGCACTTTCACACAAGTACAAATCAAGAGAATCTCAACTTGCGTGGTTTGCTTGCAGATTTAGTCACAGCAAACAGTCCTAATGACTGCGTGAAAGAAAACAGACTGTATTATACTATTATTTGAGCAGAATATCTAGTGCATGTGCACATGGTTGCCAGGTTGGGAAGTTTAAGTAAACCACTGGGTACAAGATTTATCGATTTAAAGGAAAAGCTTTGTTTCAGGAGAAATAATAAACAGTATTCTGCATATTGCATATGATTATGCCTAATAAATAGAGAGAAGCAAGATTGAATCATGATTAAAATCATGTATTGATTCTGCTGTTTTCCTGTTTATCTCTGTAAAGATGCTTTGTCACAATCTGTATTGTACAATGTGCTGTAGAAATAGTGACTTGACTTGACCACCGCCTTGCAGTGGACCATATCTTGTTGTGGTGGACGTACTGTGAATTCTCCAGAAGCTGTCAGCTGACCAGGAATGAAATGGGATGGGATTTCATTAGTAGATGTTGGTCAGAGTAGCCCCTGCCCTGTAAAGAACTGAGTTTGCTGCTTACAAGATTTGTCTGATGTGAGCCATGCCTTGAACAAAACAAAAACTCAGTGCACCTAATATTAAGATTTGTTGACTTGCATAATGCTGGAAGAGCTACACAGGCATCTCTCAAAGCCATGATGTTCATCACTTCACTGTAATTGTCTATAAATGGAGAAAGTTCAACACTGTAAGAGTGAGTGTCCTGTAAGAATGGCTGCAAGAATGCCATAATGTCATACTTTGATTAATTTCAACATTCCTGTAGTTAAGATCATGCTGCTGCCTTTTACAGATGTGTGGAATCTAAACACACACACTACAATAAAAACATTTAGAAAAAATTATGACGTAAAACTTCTCTTGTGTGTGTAGGAGCACTGACAGGACTCACAATTCTAACTTTCTTTCTTGTTATTGTGATTTTATATCTGAATATGTAGACTATTTCTTGTATTTGTAATTTTATTTCTCGTTATTGCGTGTTTTTTTCACAATGGTGATGTTTTTCATATAAATTCTTACAATGACTTACAATGACTCTATATTCTGCAAATACTTTACTTGTAATTGTGAATATATTTTGTAGTTGCAGTTTTATATCTCACAACTGTGAATTTGTTTCACAATCTTTCTTGGATATTTCAACTTCAAATTTTTGTAATTTTGATTATATCCCACAATTTTGACTTTAATCCTTGTAATTGCGACTTTGATATATAATTACATATTTCTTGTAATTTCAACTTTAATTCTTGTAATTGTGACTATATCCCACAATTTTGACCTTATTTATTGTAATTGCGACTTTGTTATATAATTACATCCAGTGTTGGGTAAGTTACTCTAAAAAAGTAATTAATTACTAGTTACTAATTACATCTTCAACAGTGTAATTAGATTACTGTCACGTGTGTGTCTTCCTGTTTAGTTCCGTTTTTACCATATTTGGGTTTTCCTGTCATTAGTTCTCATTAGTCATTATCGTTTAGTCATATCACCTGTGTTTAATTAATCATCTCGTTTACTCTTTTGTTCCTGTTTCTTTATAAGCCTTCTGTTCCTGTAGTTGGTTTGTCCAGTCTTAAAGTAATGTACTATTGTTTGAAACCCTGTTTGCTCATCACATTTTGAGATTAAATATATTCACTTGGAAATACTGCCTTTGTCATCTTCTGAAGAGACGATACCGTTACAATTACTGTACAAATTACTCTCTTCAAAAAGTATTTAATTACTTATTACTAATTACTTTCTAAATCCTATATCAATCTCGACAAGTTAATGATACAAGGACATTTTTTTCATTCTTTCTAAGTAACTAATAAATTATTCTGGTCACACTTTAATCTATTCTCACTATTAACTAACTATTAACTATGTCGTTTGTCTCAAAATACTCCTAATTACTGCTTGTTAATACTTAGTAAAGTAGTTGTTAAGTTTAAGAATTGGTAGGATTAAGGATTTAGAATAAGGTCTTGCAGAATAAGACATTAATATGTGCTTTTTTAAGTAATAACGAACAGCCAATATCCCAGTAATATTCATGTTAATTACCAACAAGTTAATAGTGAGAATTGGACACTAAAGCGCTACCAATATTCTTATTATCTCACCAAAGTATTTAAAGTGCGAAGGGTACATAAAAAGCATGCATTTTATTTTGATGTTAAATCCACTATTGTATTGTGTATAAATGTTCTGCAGTCTCTACACAGTATTAAGTTCAATTACATAAGAAGTAACTGTAATTAAGTTACAGAAAAATAATCCCTTACTTTACTTTTTCAAGGGAAAAGTAATTACATTTACATTTACATTTAGTCATTTGGCAGACGCTTTTATCCAAAGCGACTTACAATTGGGGAATACATAAAGCGATTCATCTTGAAGAGGCAATCAGACAGAGGAAGTGCTCGTAACACAAAGTCTCAGTCATTGTTCAAATAAGTACAAGCTAGCAAGGGAAGGAGAGAAAGATTCGTTTTTTTTTTAGGATAAAGTCAAGTAGTGCCGAAAGAGATGAGTTTTCAGTTGTTGCTTGAAGATTGACAGGGATCCAGCATTCCGGATAGGGGTGGGAAGATTATTCCACCATCCAGGAATGGTGAACGAGAATGTTCTGGAGAGTGATTTTGAGCCTCTCTGTGATGGTACCACAAGGCGTCGCTCACTAGCAGATCTCAGACTTCTGGAGGGGATGTAGATTCGTAATAGTGAGTGGAAGTAGGAGGGTGCTGAGCCTGTGGTCGTTCTGTATGCAAGCATCAGTGTCTTGAACTTGATGCGAGCTGCAACTGGTAGCCAGTGCAAGGAGATGAAGAGAGGTGTAACATGGGCTCTTTTTGGCTCGTTGAAGACCAGTCGTGCCGCTGCATTCTGAATCATTTGTAGAGGTTTGATTGTGTTTGATGGAAGTCCAGCCAGAAGAGCATTGCAGTAGTCCAGCCTAGAAACGACAAGGGCCTGGACAAGAAGTTGTGCAGCATGCTCTGTCAGAAAGGGCCTAATCTTTCTGATGTTGTGTAGCGCAAACCTGCAAGATCGAGCAGTCTTTGCAATGTGCTCTTTGAAGGTCAGCTGGTCATCAAAGATTACACCAAGACTTCTGACCGAAGTTGATGGGGTAATTATTGATGAGCCTAACTGAATCGTGAAGTCATGCTGTCATGAAGTCATGCAAATTACAGTAACTGATTACTTAGTAACTAGTTACACCCAACACTGATTACATCTTTCTTGTAATTGCAAATTTGTTTCTCAATTGCAACATCTTTATTGTAATTTTGACTTTATTTCTTGTAATTGTGACTTTATTTCTTGTAATTGCGATTTTGTCTCACAATTGCAATTTAATTTCTCTTAATCACATAATCACTCAATTCTAGCTTCATATCTCACAATCACTTTATTTAGATTTTAAAAATCTATAAATAAACTTCACAATTACCTTAATTTTTACTCGGATACTATGTCTACACTGGCCTGGACTGTTGTCGCATCACAACAGCTTGAGGCTGTCTACACTAAACACATCAAAGCGGAAGTTCCACATGCATTTTGTCCTGTTGTCAGTAGCGCAAGTGTGTAGAGTACATAAGAAATAAAACGGGGCATTAATTTACTGTCTGTGTCTCATCCAATGTGGAGAGTATCATTGATTATAATGGGTTTACTTTAATTTTGTCGCATCGCTTGTGTCAGATGTAGACACTATGTGAGAAATAGGCTTCCACAGATTGATAATACTTAATGTTTCATTTTGTTTTGCTTTGCTTTTTTCTTTTTTGCTTTGTTTTGTGTGTACATCATTTTATTATTTTATGATCCAAAGCTAGTGGACCAGTTTAACCCTTGACCATACCACAAATACAGCACACCTAACTGACTAAAAACAGGCTTTTGTACAAAGAGCATGTTAAGTCATGCATTCTCATATCGTGTTTGTCTTTCCTTAGACTGACACATCACAGAAATATACATGCCCTTGCTCATATTGACCTGATCATGTGATCAGTGTGCATCTCTCTCTAATTTGACCTGCTGGTTCACTGATTGACTCCATCATTTGATTTGTTCTCATACCTCTTCTTTCTCTCTCAGCCTCCTAGAATCCTAAGACCCGTCACCCGATCCAGATCAAAGAACGCCCTCTCTTCAGACACTGAAGCCATGTGACCGTGCATATGCTCCGAGAGCGCTTTAGCTGTCTTACCTGCAACACGAGGAGACGCAACAAGAGAAGGAAGAGAAAAAAAGGAATGCAGCAAAAATGTTCAAATATTCAAAAGCAGCCTTACTCTATAATGAGGTAACCAAAGCGACGCGCAACATTTCGCTTCTGATCTTTGACACTCAAGGGGGAGGGGATTCATTTAGGTAACACGTTCGTGTACATACTGCTGCTCTGAGACTCTTTGGGGGTTATTAAACTTGTTTTGTATATATTTATGGTATGTTTGAGTGTAGACTGTTTGATTTCTTGGTATGATTTTGGGAGAAACAAACGCATGCATGTCCCTTTGGTCACCCAATCATAATCACTGCACACAGTCATAATACTTACAGTCTATGAGCATACTTTATTTTTAGGGGGACTACACTCATTTTAGGTCGCCCAAAGCTCTCTTAACATCTACTGAGTAGCAAGGTGTTTCCAAATCAGCCTTTCTTAGAACAGTAGTTCTTAGTGAAAAAGTACTACACTGATGTGGTAGGTGTGTTTGACTGCATTTATTTCATAATTTACCTATCAACAAATGCAGAGGGAGTTTTTAATAAAAGCTTGTAGTTGAACCAAAAAAGGTATTAATCACAATGCCTGACGTGATTTAAAATAGATGGATGAAGTGCAATGGATTTTACAATTCTGTGAACTTTCAGTAGTTCAGCTATAAACTTAAAATATTGTGCTGTAACTTCAAATATATATAAAGTTAATCAATAACCGGCTTGTTATCTTGTCGTTAAAAATGCACTAGAAACTTTCCTAGACACAAAGAGGTAATAGGTTGATATTTGTTTATGGACACTCTTTCTTTACTTCATTAATTATTAAGCATGTATGGTATTTTTATAATTTCAAAACTCCACACTGATTGATCAACATAGAATTTCATGTATTTTGAAGTAATTTAAACGGAATATTTTCTGTTATTTCCTAGCTGGCTTCTTAAACGTCTTCAGTTATTGTTGCATGTATTCACATTGACAGTTTGAATGTGTCACATTTTTGGCCTCCACTTTCTGAACGTGTTCAGTATTAAAGTACCTTATCAGAGTTGAGCAGGCATTAGTGGTGATTTGGTACAACACAAAGCGGGTCCTTCAGTCAGTGTAGTTGATTTACTTTTGTAGCAGTCACACAATTAGTCATATGAGGAGAAACAAACGTCTGAAAACACTGTGCAATTACACTAGCATGCATCACTGAGAAACTCAAGAGTTTGTTCTTGTATCATTCCTGTGTTGCAGTAACTATCAAAACACAGCTGAATCTTAGAACATTCTATATTTAGAAAGCTTTTCACAATGTGTTTTATACTGTGAAAACAATGACAATCCTAATCTCATAAACACGCTTTGTCAAATTACAGCTTTTATGTGTTTGAGATCTTGTAGCTGTTCAAACGGTTCTACCAAACTTCACTGACAAAATATCTGGCTCAGGAACTGTTTTTGTCATTTGATCACAATTTCATTTAGACTTGTGATTATATTATCTATAACGTAAACTAAAAAAGTCATTGGAATAGTGATAATCTGGTTGGCTTTCTTTTCGTTGGCTTTGGGTTTCCAGTATTCACGGCAAGATAAAAATGCAGCATTTTCTCTGTGAAATGGTAGGTCTTTGAGTTTGAAGTGCTCTGTATGGAACCATCTTTGGCCTTCTGCAGCATATAAAAACATCTGACTGTTGCTTCTTTGAATATTCAGGTCATTAATGGCACAACCTTTGAAATTTAATACCATGTGAAAAGCAGTTTAGTTGTGGATTTAGGTGTTCTGTCATTCAGCTATTTATGAACTTAACCCATTTTAATATCAACAAAATGGTGTAAAATATAAATCTTGTGGACTACCATCTGGATTGTCAATTTTCGAATATGAAAGTAAGACGTTACATATGCATGCTTTAATCGTGTCAGATGAAGATGTGATTTTAAATTCAGGGACTTAAGTAGAGGCTGCGCCTTTAAAGACTAGAAAAGTCCTGGCTATCTGTTAAAGCATTGTGAAACTGAACTGTCGTGTATTTTTGAGTTGTTTGTGCCAGGTTGTTCAGATTAGGAGTCAAAATGTCTTTTCACTATATCCTCGTAAAACATAACGGCTTGCAGCATCTCCATAAAAAAAAGTATTTCCATATTCCACAGCTGTCATGTCTGGCAGGCCAGAATATACTGCATCTCATTGTTCAAGTCCTTTACTGAATAAATCTTGAGTGATAAAGACAGAAGTTGATGTTGAAGAGTGAAGTGATCTCTGTTTAAAAAACAATGTATTGGCATTCAGCAATTAAAAGGTGAATGTGAAACACGTTTTGTGAGTTATTTAATCTGCAAAATACAATATTAACTTTTATTTCCGTCCATGATCTAGTCTAAATAATAGTTACAAATAAAATGATTGTATAATCTATATTATTTAGGCCTAATTATAATTAATTATATATTTTTATTATTTTGTTGTACTAAAATAAATTGGTTTTAGCTAAAAGTTGGACTCATAAATACAACACAACCACAAAAAAAATGAATGTTTGTATAATCAGTTAATTCACTGTTATGAATTTTCAGTGTTTCATCAATAATTTTACTTGAATTAATTTCTTATATCAATCTAAAACACCACAGTTGCAAACCACTTCATTAAAATTTAGAAAAGTTATATTCCTAATAGAACCAAATATTCCTGCCATATTTACACAAAACCGTGTCTCCAACAATGAGTGGACTTTGAAATAATTTATAGAATTGTAACAATTGAAAGAATTTATTTGGGTGCATTTACACATGAATCCTCAACATATTTTTAAATAGTGAATTTATACACACTTTATGTCTCATGAACAGAATAAAGTTCTAAAGGAGGGTTTTACACCTTCAGGTTCACTCTATCATGGTATTTCTGGTACGGGTCATTGAGGTACCAGTTTCTTCTTTTCCAAAAGGATGTTGTCATTTTGTCCAGCAATTTACATTGAGTTTTATTACAGAATACATGTTCTCTGAGGCGTTTCTTGCGGGCTGCTGACTTCTTCCACAGCTTCTTCTTATATCCTGCCTAAAAAATAAAAAAAACAGTATTATTGAACACATGAAGACCAAGTTTCAGTTCAGGTGTGTAGGCTGTATTTAATTACCAGACTGGCTTTTGAACATGATGCCAAATAATTGTATGATATCTCTGAATAACGTGAGCAGGAAATTACCTTTCTCCTCACCCACAGGCCACAGTGTAGCCTGAGAAACCGTTGAACAACCGACTTCACAGACTTCCTCTTGCCTTTCCTCAGACTGTAGTATGTTAAGCTCCTGACCGGCTGGAGCATCAATGAAGGGATGAGGGGCGTTACTCTGCAGAACAGAAAAGGTCACCGTTAGAAAATAAGCAAATCTTCAGTCATAACATACAATACAGTGTCTGCCAACAAAGCAGACAAGGCTTTTAGAGCAGGGGTGCCCAACTTCATTCCTGGAGAGCCACTTCCCTCCTTCAAACCTATAACCAAACACACCTGAACAAGCAAATCAAGGTCTAAGGGTTACTAGAGAAGCTACAGGCAGGGGAGTTTTTATCAAGGTTGAAGCAAAACTCTGCAGGACTATGGCTCTTCAAGTTGGCCATCGCTGCTTAGAGCATGTAGTATATATGTACTGCTTTTATCCACTTTATTTTTTAACATTGAAGTAAGTTATTTTTAACATCAAAGCAGTAACAAATAATGGACCTCTCTGCACTACAAGCCAGTGTGTCCAATTACCACAATAAATAAAAATAATATTGCCAAATTTACATTGCAAAGGTGGTACAGAAGCGTTTCTGAAATGGCATTTAGGTGTCTTTACACAGACTGTCTGATGCTGCTCAGAGGTGGAATAAATGCATTTACACACACAACTATATGCTTTGATACTAGGAGCTGATGTAGGTCAGAGCAGGCCTAATCTAGTCTGACTTTTATTCTGCATTCAGCCTTAACTGCTCTGTAAAGAGACCTTCTATAATATAACTGCAACATTAAGCAGCACAACAGACTGTTTTTATTACAGCTAAAATATCTGGAAGTGGCTGAAACCGGAAGCCTTGCAAAGTTTTCACGTTAAATATATAGCTATACAATTCAAACAAAAAGTTAATATCAAGTTAATTATATTTTAACACAACACTGCCAGTTAGGTTATTTCTGCTCAGCCAACTAAAATATTTCTTATGTAAAACTAATGTAAAAACAGAATCAACTGTTGCCCATTTTAGAGCAAACACACCAAAATATTGTATTGGTGTAGAGACTAATATAGTTATCTTTAAGGTCATCGTTCTTGGTGTCAAAGGGCCTTTAAAAAGTGTTTTACACAATACTGTTTATGTTATTGTTATAGTTGTGACATGGACTTCCCTATTCTGATGGAATTAGAATGATTATTAAAACTTAATTGTTATCATCCTTGGTGTAAAGGGATAATTCACCCATAAATGAAAATTGTGTCATTTACTCACCCTCAAGTTGTTCTAAACCTGTAGGAGTTTCTTTCTTCTGTTGAGCATAAAAGAAGATATTTTGACAGTTGATAGCCACTGACTTCCATAGTATTTTTATCCATACTGTGGCAGTCAATGAGTTTGGTTCCCAACATTCTTCAAAATATCTTCTTTTGAGCTCCACAGACGAAAGAAACTCATACAGGTATGGAACAACTTGAGGGTGAGTAAATGATGACACTATTTTCATTTTTGGGTGAACTATCCCTTTAATGGTTGTACAGTGGTGGCCAAGATGGTTTTAAGCCAGTTCTTTCTATCTTTTGCTGTAGTGTGTCAGTAGGAAATATCAGTTTACATTTCCAAACATTCATTTTGCCATTAATTGTAATAATCCAGTGAGATTTTAGTTTGCACAAGGAGTCTGTGAGCCAGTGCTCCACACAGAGATCTGATCTGATCATCAGTCTGTCTGGAATGACATGAAGAAACAGATCAAACTGAGACAGACTCAATCCAGAAGAACTGTGACAACGTCTCAAAGATGCTTCAAGAAACCTTCCTGCAAAGCTACACTACTGTGAAAAGTTTTAGGCACTTGTGTAAAAATGCTGTAAAATGAGGATACTGTCAAAAATAATGTCATAAATAGATTTTGTGAGCATCCTTTGTGTTTAAAGCAGCTTTTGCCCTCGGTGCACTCGTGCATAGTTTTTCAGGTAGTTTTGCAGGAAGGTTAGAGTTTAAACAGATAGAGAAGGTCATACCGATTCAGCAGGCCAGTCTGTTGAAGGAGAGCAGCGGTGTGAGCAGCAGGCAGTGGTCTGGAGACATGTCTCTGCACTACAGCTGAGAAACGAGCTGTCTGTGTGAGTCTGACAGCAGCAGAGAGACAGTCTCTGCCTAAAACCGACAGGGGTCTCAGCAAACCTGACCAACAAAAGAGAAAACACTCTAGTTTACAGATTACAGCTACATCAATACAATACATAATGATAAAACACAGTTCAGTGTACGGACGTTTTGTGTTGTCTAATGCTAGATTTTACAGTAGCATGACACATAAACGTAATGCATCACATTTTTCACATTCTAGCACAATGATATAATCATAATACAACAGAAAGACATATACATGAGATGTAGAATAATATAAGGTCGAATAAAACGCAATAAATTGTTATATTGCATCGAGGAGAATCGATTCCCCAACGTCCTTTACATACTGTAGCGGACATAGGAAACTTTGATTGCGTATTCCTATGCACACCAACATTTAAGAGTCTATAGAATCTCGTATTCATATTTAGCTACGTATTGTGATCATAAAACTTACGCATGCACATTTCATACCTGAGAAACCTCTCGTCAAGGTGGCCGCCATCTTAAACGCCACACTGACGCATCAACTACAGTGGCCGGTTAGGACAAACAGAACGCGCTGCGAGAATACACAGAGTGGAAAAAGGTCCTATCAAAACTGAAATTAATTTCCAGAAATCAAATATAATTTTTTTTTTTTATTTTTTGCTCTGTCACATGATCCTTCAGAAATCCTTCTTGATCATCAATGTTGGAAACAGTTGTGCTACTTTTTTATATAATAAAAAAAGTTATTTTGTAATTATTTTATAATAGAAACTTTTTGTAACAATATAAGTCTTTACTATCACTTTTTTAATGAATTTAACATATCCTTAATGAATAAAAGTATTAATTTCTTTCAACAACAAAAAACAGTACTGACCCCAAACTTTTGAATAGTCTTTAAAGGCACAGCCTCGACTTAAAAAGGGTCAAAATTGCTGGCTTTCCTCAAGCGAGTATTTCACATAATCGAGTTCATCCAGAACGTGTGACCCTATCTGAGGAACACTATGGGATTTGTCAAGTTTTACGACTTGATTTTCACAAATCATTCACACTGATGTTAAAAGAACATTTCTGAAAAAAAAGTATACGTTATTGTCCCCTGAAAAAGTGGAAAATTCCCCCTTTTCAGGGGAAAATAACGTATACTTTTTTCAGAAATGTTCTTTTAACATCAGTGTGAATGATTTGTGAAAATCAAGTCCTAAAACTTGCTGGATACTAAAATGTAATTATGCATTATGCGTATGAGTTTTATGCAGTCGCTGTTTTTTTGGGGTGATAACCAGGGCATTGTTATATGCAACAAGATTTTCTGAGCGGTTTGTTTATAGTGTTGTTATCTCGGTTGTCAAAAAGAGTCAAAAGAACGCATCCAACATCGACCAACGCTTTAAATGCTGCTTTTAAAACATACATTAATCTTTATTTGAATAAAGTTTTTTATATATATATATTTAAGTACAGTACAGTTTTTATTTAACTTTTAGGTACAACACATTTTAATATAATCATTATTTAAGTTTTGTATTTACCTGTATGTAAGCTCAGTGCAGTGTTAATGTTTAAATTGTGTATTTACAATGTTAAAATGGCTGACAACAATAAATATTCTTATTAGGAATAAAACTGCCTCGTTTTTTAACTGTGCAGAGCTGATCCCATGTAATTATTAACAAATATTAACCCAAATAGCGTGAAATAACAGAATCAAAATGTATCACAGTAGAATTGTGCAAATTTGGAAGTTGAGACATCGCACATAAAAGGCTGGTCTACAGGGGACAGATTTGGTATTTTGCTCATCCCTAAGTTTGGATCATTCATATGTACTTCTTATTTCACTTACTGCATATTGTAATAATAATCAATATTATTCTATTAATGATCAGGTAAGTTTAATATATGATGGTGGTCCTATGGTGAGCACATTATTGTTTTCAATGGTCACAGTTTGCCATGACAAACCAACTCAGAATACCAAATCATAGTGATCAGGCTCCACCTGCCAGTCCAGAAGCTGGATGATTTCAGGAGCCCTGGGGCCTTGGTTAGCAAGAATTAACAGAGCGACCTCCAGTGGAAAAGGTCTGGATTAACCGTCCTAGAATACAGACAGTTGTTATGATGGTTAGAAGGATACTTAAACATGTCCTGGACAACCTGCTGACAAAGGTAGATTGTATACTTAAAAATCAGTTATTGTTTTTACACATTTTATATAGGTATATTTTGTTTACCTATATATACCTATGGTGCCTTATGATGTTCCTGTTTTAATAAAAGTGTCTGATATTTTCTCTATTATCAGTAACAGGATGTGCCATATGACAGTTCAGATAATGAAAGTACATGTTGGGATTTGGGAATTTCTGAAGGGAAGTTTCAGAAACGGAACCCATCAAACTTGCATAAAGAAGACACTTTTATATCAAAGTTGTGAAAAGATGTTTATTCCAGTTTACAACCTTGGAAAATGTCCAAAATATTTTTTTTTAAAAGTAATGTGACACATCACATGTTAAATACAAGAAAAACTGCAAATTTATATAATACAATATACCTTGAGGACCCTAGGTAGACAAACATAGTGGTACCAAAAAATAAAAACTGAACAAAATAAGCATGATCCAGCAACTTAATCCACAATTCTTTCAGCGCCATGTCTTAACATAATATCCGGTGCAAAATTTATACAAAAGAAAACACCCCCCAAAATACTGATTGGTTTCTCATACTTACCAGACTCCAAAAGCTTTCAGAATCAAAACAGACGTAACTCCACAACATGGTCAGTAGTAAACAGGTTTTAAAAATGGAATGCAGAAAAGTGCCTCTTCATTCTTCATTAAATATTTAATAGTATCTTACCAATATAAAGCTTAGAACAGTTCTAAATAGAAACTTTCAGACAAAATGTGTGCAGCTGAAAACAGGTCAGTGTACTTGGTAATGTCACCAGCCTGCATAAACAGGCTCTGCATCACAAGGGATTCCATAGAAGCGACCAGGTGGGCGGTCTTTTCGCAGGAGGGGCGTCCGGGCAAGAGAAAGCTCGCTGTCATTATCTCTTCTCCTCCGCAGAACCAAAACGATGATGAAGAGAAGACCCACTGTGGAGGAGAAGAATTTAAGAGCTTTGCTAAACCCCGCCTTAAATCAATCTTAAAATCTAATACTGACCAATATATGAAGTTAAATAATAATTTTAGTTTGTATGACTGAGTACATTTACCACTGTTGAACAAATTTTTGAGGGTAAAATCCAGTAAGGAACGCTCGATCCGGAATTTTGCATGATGAGAGCAAAAGATTTCCCAACAGATTTCACAATGGTTTAAAGTTAATCATGGACTCGTTGACCAACAAAAAGCTGCTTGGTTTGAAAGTGATTTCAGTGTGAACTGTGCTTTATGCATCGCTACACTATTGTCAATATACAACATGGACCTTTCACAGTGGCTGGTGAAATTCTGCCGAAATGTTGCTAATGTGTGTAAATAAAGAGGCGGAGCTTAGCAAAAAGACTTTTTACATTTATGCATTTAGCAGACGCTTTTATCCAAAGCGACTTACAGTGCAACCAGGCTATACATTTATTTTTTTTAATCAGTACACGTGTTCCCTGGGAATTGAACCCACGACCTTTTGCGCTGCTAACGCAATGCTCTACCACTGAGCCACAGGGAAAAAAATTATCTGTGAAACTGACATTTTTCACATTTTGGTTTGGCAACAAAAATTCAGCTGAAAGATGGTGTGATGTAAACATTTATACCTCCTCCTCCAATAACAAGCAGTGCAATGGTAACAGGAGCAAGTTCACACGTCTCCCCTGCCTTTCTGAAGAAGGTCTCCATGCAGTAACCAGGAGCCGTGCTGCCCTCAGGACAGAACGCATCGGTGGGACACTGGATCGGATTTACATCAGGACTCTGGGATACAGACAGAGGTACGTTTATTTTCTTAAAAACAAGGAAGTATTAAAAAGACTACAGTATAAGGTTTGCATTTCTAGCAAGAGGAAACAGTAAAGTCCAGTTGTAACAGTAAAGACTGTGTGTGTGTGTGTGTGTGTGTGTTTAGAGGAAGTAATCACTCACAGGGCAGTAGTGGTTTTCAGGACACAGGTCACAGTTCTCTTGGCCCCAGTGGATCTGATAAAAACCACTGCTGCAAATCTGACACATGGTTTGTTGGGAAGGCTTGTGCATTCCTGTCAAAAAAACATTGAAATCATTTGAGTTTCATAAGTGTACTGTGGAAATTCTGATTTTCTTATTCAAAGACCTTTATTCATGTACTGAACTAAACTTGTATCACGCTGATTCGATCAATTTAATCATGTCTATCATATTTCTGAGTAACCTGGATTTATCTGTCTCCAGAGATTTACATCACAAAAACTACATTTCGTTAACTTGCATTTTCATATAATCAGAGTAAGCAATGTGGCTAAAAGAAGAAGATACCTGGGCGACAGGGCGTACATTCTTTGGAAGCGGTCTGTAGAGCCTCTGAGCCTGCAGGACAGACCCGGCACTGAGTACAGCTGGAGGAACTATCAAAAGGGCAGAAAGGAAGCAAAGATACAAAGAAAACTTGTTTACAACAAATTCTGACAGTCTTGTGGTACTGCAATGACACCGCTACGATGACTAACATATTAGGAATACAAAGCACAGCATTGAAATTTAACAAGTCAACAGAGAGAATTTCATCAAGTCTATACAAAGAGATGGTTTAACAATAGCCATATAATTGAACCTTTGTAAAAACACATTTAAAAAAAATCTGCATATAAATATATATACACACAAGGACTAAATGTCATTAAATATCCATTTTTTATTAAAAAATGTCATAAGTGTATACAAATAAAAATAAAAGTGGATATAACTCAAAGCCTGAGATGTATTTTTATGGTGTAATGTTCAGAAAAGGAACTTACTTGCAGTACGTGCCTTGTGTACATGGGTTACATGATGTTGCATTTTGCAAAGATGTGTAGAAACCTGAAGCAATAAGGAGAAAAAAAAAATTTTTTTCAAATGCTTTTTTTTTTCAAATGCTTATTAAAATGCTTAATTCCAGATTACATTTTACATCTCATAAAAGTAAGGTATATAATACTCATGCATTTTTTTTCTCATGGATAAGTATACTTTTATAAAATAAAGAATAATTTTAATGATTCCAGTGTTATATATAATACACAAACACACACACATATATATAATAATAAAAATCTAATGAATCTAAATTCTAATTACCCCTCAATATATTTTACTATGTAGTTGCATATTTTTTTCCTCCACCCTCAATATGTCAATTTATTTACATAAAGCAAAAAATGAATGACATATCACTTGTTACCTGGTGCACAGGCTGTACAGGAAGCAGAACCTGTGTTATTGCTGTAGGACCCAGTATGGCACGGCTGGCAGACAGGGCTTCCAGTGGAACTAATGAAAAAATGATTAAAGCATGGTTGGCATAGAAAGATTGCTTATGCTTTAAATAAACAACAGCGTAATACGTTCTCCTCTCACTTGCTGTAAAACCCAGATGAACAGGGCAGACAGCCCTTCTGTCCTGCTAGAGGCTGATAGAAACCCTGGACGCACAGAAGACAGGCTGCAGGTAACACACACAGGCCTGCCTCGGGACAGCAGGAACACAACAGAGTTTCTGAGAACACAGAAAGAGAAAGTGCATGTGTCAACTTCAACTTTTAAGACAACATGAAATCAAAATGAACCCAATTCACGTTCCTAACACACAACACATAACCCACCGTTATCATAATGAGAGCCAGGAGCGCAGGCCGTGCAGGTGGAGGTGTTGAGGCTGGAGCAGCTGGGCCCTGTAGTGCTGGAAGCGGCAGTGCTCATGTTTGCACTGACTGTGGTGATCGTCACAGCAGGACTGAGTGTTGTCTGACTCATCACCACTCCTACACAACGATAGAGGACAAACTAGGTTCAAATAGATCATATGACAATCATCTTAAAAAGGCATAATTATGCTTTTAAAGGCTTAGATCACCCAAAAACAGTCTGTCATTGTGCAATCATCAACATGTGATTCAAAAATCCTAATTATTTTCGTTTTATTTCTTATGTAAAGCAACAACAACAAAAAGATATATATATTTTGTAGAATGTTCATGCTTCTCTTTTTCATACAATGAATACAGACAGTTACTGTAAAGCTCCAATAAAGGACGACAAAGCCAAAAAAAGTAATCCAAACCTGTGCGCCATTTTGTGCGAGGAATGAAACCAAAAGTTTTTATTATTTGAAAATTTAAAAATTCTTCCCTCTTTCCTCTCAGTTTCCACAAAACTAATAAGCAGCACAAACATTTTCATCATTGATAACAATAATAAATTATTTCTTAAGCACCAAATCAGCATATTAAAATGATTTCTGAAGGATCACGTGACACTGAACATGCTGAACTTTTTCAGCTTTCAGCTTTTGCCATCACCAAAATAAATTACATTTCAAAATTTATAAAGATAGAATTTTATTTTAAATTGTAATGAAACTATTTCACAATATCATTGTTTTTACTGCATTTTTTGATCAAATAAATGCAGCCTTAGTGAGCATATACGACCTTTTCAAAACTGTTTTTAATAAACTGTTGTGTTGATGGTCATCTAAACTAGACCCTAATTTAGTCTTAAGTGAACTGTAAACGTCTTATAAAGCACAAAGGAGGTTTTTAAAAGTAGTAAATATGACAAGATTTCTCTATTTTGCTTAAATACTGCTCAAGTTTTTGGCACGTTTTGTTTAAAGGTCTCTTGTAACAGCATCACATGAATCATACTCACATTCCTTCGATTGTGTATGTGTGTTTATTGTCTGTTGGTGTATACTGTAAATGGCACATCATGGTTGTTAACCATCAGCAGAAAAGCAAACAGAGTCCTTATTGTGAATGTAATCACATTAGCCATGAGGCCGGTCACCCACAGCAACACAAGCACCCACTGAAGAAATACAATTATTCTGAGGAGACGGTCATATGACTCGATTTCACTCCAGAAATACTAAGAACAAGTGAGTTTGTTCCCTTCCAAGCTTTTACGACTTACTCTGAGGGAAATAGTTTAAGCTTACTGACTTGTTAATAAACTTTTCAGAACATTTGAACTTTGAATGTTCTTTGATTCTTTGAATGGGTCGTTTGACAAATAACATCAACATCCACAAATGAATGAATCAGAGGTGAAAAAACAAAAATGTCACGCTACAGAACACTGCTGTCACTGTATGGCACGCCAATAACCCAAGTAGCCGGTTTACAGTACAGCAGAGCTGTATTGCTCTATTGATTATGATCTAAGATTTGTAGGTTTAGGCCTGTCTTAGTAATCAGGAAGAATGATAATATCTGTCATAAAGACGTACTAAATGTGTCTCTGTATTGAAAAACAACAAACAAACAAATACATACAAACATTGTTGAAACTGATTTTTAAAAACACGTCTATATTTTTTTCTTCTATAAAAATATTAAACATTAGGTTAAACATAAATATTGCCTAGATAGACATTTAATAGCTATTATTGATTTTGTAGAATAAATAAATAAATACAAAATGTTGTCAACTAACCAGACATACCAAAATACAAAATGTAATCGCAATGTACATGGTTCATTCACAAAGCGAAATGTTGCTGCCGTTCAAAAAGTGAAACCTTTAAGTTACATTTGTTTTCTTGACGACCATGACACTTCTATATATTTTAAAATATTAAGTCAATGATAATGCGGTTTGACATTACGCTAAAGTCACATTTATCTGTTAATCTGATTCAGAAACTCACCCAAAACACAAGCGGTGGCGAGAACAGACACAACTCCCAAACGCTCCATGATCCAGCGGTTTACCTCAAGAGTCGCCACATCTGTCTATCCATCTGAATTCATCACGACAGTATTAGTGTATTAATGGGAACTGTTGAAGATTTCTGCTCTCATTCCCTCTTTCGAGGGCTCATCAATGTCATATGACACTAATCATGTGATCAGACACATTCCTAAACATAGACTGAAACGATTCACTATTACCTTACTATTTGTATCATCTACAAACAGTCTTTAAACATGAAGTAAACTGAGCACGATCCAGAAGTTTGGCGTACTATTTAATGTGGGTGACACATTAACCAGATGGACGCGAGTTAAAAGTCCAACAGAACTGACGACATTTTTGAAGTCCCGCCCTTAAAACAGTCAACAGGACCTCAAAGTTACTATGGTAACTGTAGTTCTCACACACACACACACACACACACACACACAATGGTAATTTGACGTTAGGGGTTATTTGAAGTGGAGAAATAGGGATATTTCTGTCATTTCGCCCACAGGGTCATTTGTTTTGCTTTACACAAGCGACTGTGGGAAAGTATCAAAGCTGGATACTTCTGCTTTCTCTCTCTGTCCAATCTGCTCCATTTCAGATGACTGGGGGAAGTCTAGTACCTGCTTGAATATTCTGCACTCAAATGAGAGAAAAATATGGTCAATTTGTTCAACATTTATTTCCTCTTCACTGTTTAGTGCAAAACACTGGCTTGAGCATGCCCTGAGTAACACAGGATTTCACTAACACGTGAACCAAATTTATACATAGTAACACTGATGGATTTAAACACTGTATAACAGATGTACACACATAAAGGTTTCAATACAGAGTGTAAAACAGCCCTTTATGGTAAACAATAACAGAGACGGTGATTCAAAACCAGACCATAACTATATAAATGCTGAAAATATGTACGGCTAAAGGTGATATTTATGATATCCAACACGCATTTGGTTCATTTTAGCTTTAGCTAGACTCTGGCATAATAAAATAAATAACATTTGCTATTATTTTAGAACAGAAAATGTAACAATTTAACTCAACAGTATAATATCACTTAGTTTTCCTTCTCTGTTTAATTATGGCTTGATATAACGTAGTAAACAACCTCAAAGCTATGATGTTCAGTGCAAAGGGTCTGCCGCTGACAAACTGGCCAATTTTTGGAAGCTGGAAGAGCAAAACTCATTGAGTAGCTATTTTAACACTTTTTAGTGCTGTCAAGCAATTAATCGAGATTAATCACATCCAAAATAAACGTTTTTGTTTACATAATATGTGTATGTGGACTGTGTATATTTATTATGTATATATAAATACACACACATACAGTATATATTTTGAAAATATTTACATGTATATACATTTATATATTTATATTTTATATTATATATAAATATATTTAATATTAAATTAATTAATTAAATGTGATGTATTGTCAAGTATGGTGACCCATACTTGAAATTGGTGCTCTGCATTTAACCCATCCAAGTGCACACACACAAGCAGTGAGTAGTGAACACACACACTGTGAACACACACCCGGAGCAGTGGGCAGCCATTGCTCCAGCTCCCGGGGAGCAATTGGGGGTTCGGTGCTTTGCTCAAGGGCACCTCAGTCATGGTATTGAAGGTGGAGAGAGTGCTGTTCATTCACAATCCCCACCTTCAATCCCTGCCGGACCTGAGATTCAAACCCACAACCTTTGGATTACAAGTCTGACTCTCTAACCATTAGGCCACGACTTCCCCACGACTTCCAATATATAAACATAACATATTTTTCTTAAATATATACATGAATTTTTGTATTTATATATACATAATAAATATACACAATATACACACATATATTATGTAAACAAAAAAAATCCAAAAACTTGGATGCGATTAATCGTGATTAATCATTTGACAGCACTATTATTTAATTATTTACTTACTTTTGGAAAGTAACCAATTACAAAGAAACTCAAAAATGGCTGGTAGCCACTGACTTCCATAGAACTTTTTTTCCATACTATGAAAGTCAATGGCTACCATCATCTGTTTGGTTAATAACATTCGTCTGAATATCTTCTTCTGGGCTGAACAGAAGAAATAAACTCACACAGGTTTGGAACAACTTGAGGGTGAGTAAATGATGAGAGATTTTTTTTTTTTTTTTAATCGTCACACCCAGGATGAAGAGAGCAGTATTCACTCTAGCTGCTTGGCTGGCATGTCTTTTTTTACATCCCTTGCTGTCTTTGATTGAAACTTCTGGGCAATTCCATAGGGAACATGAGCCGCCACAGTCCCAAGTTCTGTTGCTCCCTCCACGTGGAACATCTGATCATCGAAGAAGATGTGAGGTCTGATCTTTCCCAGCACGGGGCCTTTAGGAGCTCCTGCTAGGAAGAGGGCCTCATCTGTCTCTAGACCCCAGGAACGTAACGTCTTGAGGGCCCGGGTGCCTGAACTGGCTGCACTGCGAGCTGTAACCAAATAGGTGCGGATGGGACAGTCCAGGCGCTGACCTTTGGCATAGAATTTCTGTTGCAGCTTCCCTAGAGATTCCAAGAACCCCTTAAGTGGTCCCTATGAAAAATTATAATAATTCACTGTTGTCAGAAGTATAATATCCCTGTTTTCTTGTGAAAAAGTGTCAGTAGATGTTTTACAGCAATCATTCACATCATTAATGGAGTTTAAACAGTATATCATTGCATGCTATTAAATTTAAATTGAACATACATGATCAAGAGGTTTATTTTCATGGGCTTTCTCATGCTCAAAGAACTTGTCCAGTCCGTGGGCTTTGTAGATTCTCTCCGACTCATCCGAAAAGAGAACGGCATCTCCATCAAAGGCCACTCGCAGCTGAGTCTCCGGCACCTCTGTGATTTTTCCAGGTGAGAATACTGTTGCTGCTGCAATTCCTAATAAGAAAAAAAATCTAAATTAATCAAATCAAAATTAGTATATTTATGATTCTACCATTAAAAGTTAATTAATTCCCCAAACCACTCCACTCACCTTCTTCAATGGCTTCTCTAACTTTCACTGAATCAGCTGACAGATAAAGGTTGGCATGGTAGGCTTTCAGATACCCAATAAGACTGTTGCCTCCAGTCATACAAAAGCGCTCTATAAATAGCTCTTGAAATAAAAACAACACAAGATAGTACCTTATAATATCTTTTAATAACTACAATGAGCTCAATTAGTGAATTAAGCATCTGTAAGGAAACATAATTGCACTAAAAATATTTTTTCCAATTTTGGAAGTTTTGTTCCAAACATTTATAACTTGAGAGCAGAACACAATGGCAGGATTACTGTAGTTAACTAAGACTAAAATTAAAACTATAGTAAAATAAAATATATAAATCTTAATTTCCACTAGTTGCCAATCCATTGGAACTAAATAGACACTATAGACATCATTTTTGGTTGACTATCCCTTTAAGATAATCAGTAACTTACACATGTCCGGAAAGGAGTAAGAAGCTTATTTAATCCTACCCCTTTCTCCACTCCTCATTTATAGTAATAAACAGTAACAATAATTATCAAATTACCTTCATAATTGTCATCTCAATCTTGTCTTAATACATTCTTTACAATTTACTGCATATATTTTTCTATAATAAACATAACATGAATAAAAACAACATGTAAAAATGACTAAATCTGTATGAACACCTAGTCAAATCATATACATTCTGAAAATCATACGTTTATATTGCTTTTTGAACTGGGTCACGTTTGAGCATTGCTTGAGCACTAAACTTAGTCTGATCCACAATTTCGCTCCACAGAAATACAAAAACTTCTTAATGTTGTACGAACATAAAGTTGCTTAAAATTACACTCTCTCCTAAAGTTATATCTCTTCTCCATTAAGAAACCATTTTTTGAATATGACCATTAAATTGAATATTAAATTGTTTTTTTGCTTTATACATTATTTGTGCTGTTTGAAAATGAACCAGATAAATCAATTTTAATGTCTTTGATTTAAAAATAATGAATTTGTGTGATCTCTATAACCAGTTTTATGAATTATCCGTATTGTTCTTTTTTATTCAGTACTGAGACACTTCTAGAATGTTTATTATGTACACATTATATGTGAGATTTCTAACTTAATTTATCATCTATTATCTCCCAAAGAAACTTATTTTCATTTACTCTTTCTATTTCCACACCATCTATCTTTGGACTTGTGTACTCATTTTACAATTCCCATATAACATACTTTTGTTTTTTTTACCTTTAATGATAATTTATTTCTATCAAACCACCATTTTTAATTTACTCGTTTCTAAAGTGATGGTCTCCAATAGCTCCTTCAAATTCCCCCCAGAATAAAAAATATTTGTATAATCTGCAAATAAAACTAATTTTTAAATTTTTGATACTTTGGTGTTATCATTTATATAAAGCAGAAATAACTTTGGACCGAGTACTGACCCCTGGGGGATGCCACAAGCAATGCTCAAGCACAAATATGAATATTCCCCCAACTTCACAAACTGTGAAACTGTCTTTTTAAGACTGCAAACTGCTTATGATCTACAGGTGCATCTCAATAAATTAGAATGTCGTGAAAGTTCATTTTTTTCTTGTAAGTTATTTCAAAAAGTGAAACTTTCATATATTTTAGATTCATTGCATGTAAAGTAAAACATTTCAAAAGTTTTTTTGTTTTAATTTTGATGATTAGAGCTTACAGCTCATGAAAGTCAAAAATCAGTATCTCAAAATATTAGAATATTTACATTTGAGTTTCAATTAATGACCATCCCTACAGTATAAATTCCGGGTATCTCTTGTTCTTTGAAACCACAATAATGGAGAAGACTACTGACTTGGCAATGATCCAGAAGACGAACATTGACGCCCTCCACAAAGAGGGTAAGTCACAGAGGGTCATTACTGAAAGTTGTGGCTGTTTACAGAGTGCTGTATCAAAGCATATTAAATGCAAAGTTGACTGGAAGGAAGAATTTGGGTAGGAAAAGGTGCACAAGCAACAGGGATGACTGCAAGCTTGAGAATACTGTCAAGCAAAGCTGATTCAAACACTTGTGAGAGCTTCACAAGGAGTGGACTGAAGCTGGAGTCAGTGCATCAAGAGTCACCACGCTCAGACGTTTTCAGGGAAAGGGCTACCAAGCCACTTCTGAACCAGAGACAACGTCAGAAGCGTCTTACCTGGGCTGTGGAGAAAAAGAACTGGACTGTTGCTCAGTGGTCCAAAGTCCTCTTTTCAGATGAAAGTAAATTTTGCATTTCATTTGGAAATCAAGGTCCCAGAGTCTGGAGGAAGAGTGGAGAGGCACAGAATCCATGTTGCTTGAAGTCCAGTGTGAAGTTTCCACAGTCAGTGATGATTTGGGCTGCCATGCCATCTGCTGGTGTTGGTCCACTGTGTTTTCTGAAGTCCACAGTCAATGCAGCCATCTACCAGGAAATTTTAGAGCACTTCATGCTTCCTTCTGCTGACAAGCTTTATGGAGATGCTGATTTCATTTTCCAGCAGGACTTGGCACATGCCCACACTGCCAAAGGTACCAAAAGCTGGTTCAATGACCATGGTGTTACTGTGCTTGATTGGCCAGCAAACTCGTCTGACCTGAACCCCATAGAGAATCTATGGCGTATTGTCAAGAGGAAGATGAGACACCAGACCCAACAATGCAGATGACCTGAAGGCCACTGTCAAAGAAACCTGGGCTTCCATACCACCTCAGCAGTGCCACAAACTGATCACCTCCATGCCACGCCGAATTGAGGCAGTAATTAAAGCAAAAGGAGCCTCTACCAGGTATTGAGTATATATACAGTAAATGAACATACTTTCCAGAAGGCCAACAATTCACTAAAAATGTTTTTTTTATTGGTCTTATGAAGTATTCTAATTTGTTGAGATAGTGAATTGGTGTTTTTGTTAAATGTGAGCCTAAATCATCACAATTAAAAGAATCAAAGACTTAAACTACTTCAGTCTGTGTGCATTGAATTTATTTAATACACGAGTTTCACAATTTGAGTTGAATTACTGAAATAAATGAACTTTTCCATGACATTCTAATTTATTGAGATGCACCTGTATAGCTTTTGTAATTTCTTCAACCGAATCAATTAATGCCAGTGATGTTGAACTATTTTATCTGAATCCATATTGACTGTCAGAGAGTAATTTATATCTGTCTAAAAATGTATCTAATCGATTAGTAAATATTTTTTCTAGAATTTTGGAAAGTAGAGAAACAGGCCTTTAGTTTGAAAAATGATGTATTCCGCAGTATTATACAGCGGACCACTTTGGCTATTTTCATTCTGTTTGGAAATTTGCCGGTTTGAAATGATAGATTACAAATATGTGTTATTGGTTTTGATATCCCCTCAATGACCTTTTTCACCATTTTTATATCAACTTCATTACAATCAGTTGATGTTTTATATTTACAATATTTATTTATTTTTTCCACCGCTGTAAGGAATATTGAGTTGGGATTCAAAAAAATTTATAATTTTTTTTAATTATTAAAGCTATTAACCACATCATCCATATTAGCCTTTATAGTGTTATCAATATAATATTGAGGATAACTTTGTTGTCCAGTACCTTTTTTAATAATACTATTTAATACACCGTATATTCCTTTAATGTTGTTTTTATTAATACTAATATTTTACTATAATATTCCTTTCTACAAACCCATGAGATACTGGTTAACTTATTTTTATGTTTATTATATGCCTCTCTAGTTCTTTGTTTTATAAATTCTCTATAGAGTGTATCCCTTTGTGATCCATGGTCGATCTATGTATTTTTGTTTTCTATAATATTGTATGATTGGACAGTTTTTTTCATATAATGATATAAATATTTTTTTTAATGTGTTATACGCATTGTCAACATCATTTTCTTTGAATACAACTCCCCAATCTTGTACTAATAAGTCATTCTTAAATGCATTCATAGTTTTCTCTGTCCTCACTTGTCTGTAACCTTGTTTTACATCTAGTTATTTTCTCTTTTAGTTATTGTCATAAACTGTAAAAACCAGTAGATGATCATTAATGTCTTTTATTAATAGTCCGCACAGTATTATTTTCAGTATCATTAGTAAATATGTTATCAATCAGAGTGGCACAATGGGGTGTAATTCTACTGGGTCTAGTAAATTTTGGTATAAACCCATACTGTATTGTATTAATGAATTCATCAGATATTCTGTATCTTCATACTAATTTTTACCAGAAAGAAATAAATCTGCATTAAAACTTATTAGATGATAAATACTGATATATTACAAGAAAATTGTATATTACAATTGTATATCACAATTTTCAAAGCAACTCAGCGTGCCAGTGCGGTCAAACATCTTTTGACTTACGGTAATGGTTAATTGAATTTATGAGCCGAAGTCCCACATGAGCATGATTGCTGGTCATCAGAACCACATCAAAGAGCTCTTCACTGTCTGGATAAAGCTCCCTGAGTCGAGTGTTCACTGCCTCCACTGCCTACACAGCACAGAAAAATAACATTTCCCTCTATATCCACAGCTCTGTAGCTTGGACAGAAATGAATATTTTCTTGCTTTAAGTTGAGATAATTGCAAACTTTTTTTTAGATTCTTATTCATGATATCACTGCTAGTCAGTCACTGATGTGTGTAAATACAATAGAACAGGTTTGACCTTAATGAAGGGGAATGCAGGTCCAGGTGCGAATGGCTCGATCTCGTGTTGGATCTGATATTTCAGGTATTCCTCCATTCCCTGCTGCTCATAAATGTCCTGCTCTCGATCCATATTGAAGAGGGCACGGGAGGACACGGCGATGCTGATGGCATTCTGAGGCTTTGGCTGAATAAACATAATATTACATACTGAAGGTATAGGCCATACATTTTTGGTAACTATTTGAGTGTTATTTCAAATTTTGCAATAAAAAAAATAGATAGATACTGTAGATCTTATTAGATAAATGTTATTTTATTAAAATAAACAAACAAACTGTGCAATAAGGCCAAGAATTTACAGATCAGACAAACAGACCAATATTAACATAAATAAAGTTTAAAAAAAAATCACCATTAACAATATCAATGTCACAATCCACTCTGGGGAGCAGGGAAACGAGGAACTTCTTTCAAATAACAAACTTTTAATAAACAAACTTAAACGCAGGAGATACAGAGACACATGAAGACGATCAGACTCGACACAGAGGCAGTGAAACACAGGGCTTAAGAAGGCTGGAGTAAACTAGATAATAAACAACACAGGGCTGGGGACAAATTAACTAACGACACAGGGCTGGGAACTGATAATTACAAATGACGACAGGAACAGGAACTAACCAAATATAGACATAGGAGGGAAAACACGTGACATGGGGAACACAGGTCTGACAGTACTCCCCCCTCCTGAACGGTGTGTCCCGCATCGTACACCATCCAACGGGGAGGGGGGTGGCGCTCTGGAGGCCTTAAGGGACATGGAGACAGGACAGGACAGGAGGCCTCCAGGGCGGCGCCCGTTCTGGGAGCCATGGCGGGTCAGGGGACTCGGGAGGCCATGGCGGGTCAGGGGACTCGGGAGGCCATGGCGGGTCAGGGGACTCGGGAGGCCATGGCGGGTCAGGGAGCTCGGGAGGCCATGGCGGGTCAGGGAGCTCGGGAGGCCATAGCGAGAACGCCTCCGAGACCGCGGCCCCAGCCCCCACCTCTGTCTCTTTGGCCAGAGCCCTACTACCCCCCCAAAAAAAATTTCCTTGGGGTAAATAGGGGCTCCATCGGGCACTAGGGGGCGCACTGGAGACATGGACTCTTGGGGGCGCTCGGCAGGCCCGGGCACTTGCGAGGAGCAGGCACTGGAGGGCACTTGCGAGGAGCTGCCTCTTGGGGGCGCTCTTGAGAGCTGGACGGAACCAGCAGGGGCTCTGGAGAGCTGGACGGAACCAGCAGGGGCTCTGGAGAGCTGGACGGAACCAGCAGGGGCTCTGGAGAGCTGGACGGAACCAGCAGGGGCTCTGGAGGGACTGGCCCTGGAGAAGCAGGCACTGGAGGATGCTGTCGAGGAGCGGGCACTGGAGAGCACTTGTGAGGATTAATGCTTATTGGGCTTGCCATAATTTCCAACGGCAGGCTGGGTCTGGCTCGGGCCCGGACACTTCCCAGACACCGGAAGATCCCTTCTCTCCAGGTAAGTCCAGTGGTGTCTTGGAAGTCTACGGGGCGATGGTAACAGGCCCCGCGGAACAGGTGGAGGAGGGCCGCATCCTGCACCTCCGTCACCGCAGCGAGCCCACAGAATTCCCCGGCGTACTCCATGAAGGGGAGGTCCTGCCGGATGAGGGCGAAGAGGCGGGCAGCAAACTCCATACAGTCCTTTCTTTTTCTTTCGGTCGAGTCTTCTGTCACAATCCACTCTGGGGAGCAGGGAAACGAGGAGGCGAGGAACTTCTTTCAAATAACAAACTTTTAATAAACAAACTTAACAAACGCAGGAGATACAGAGACACATGAAGACGATCAGACTCGACACAGAGGCAGGGAAACACAGGGCTTAAGAAGGCTGGAGTAAACTAGATAATAAACAACACAGGGCTGGGGACAAATTAACTAACGACACAGGGCTGGGAACTGATAATTACAAATGACAACAGGAACAGGAACTAAGTGATGTTTTATTAACAAGTTTCGGGAGGAACACGCGCTGATAATTAACACGGCCAATTCATCATCAGTAATCACACCACCTATCCAATCAGCACGAGAGAGAATCCCTATAAATAATCAAGCAGTCTTACCTTCATTATCTCTCGTCTTCCAGCGTCCCTCCACCACCCCGACTCCTCACCTTCAGCCCGTTTCTATCCCAGCACAGGGAGGAGCACTCGGGGGGAGCATTCTGGGTCCGGGCTACGAGCTCGGACCCCTCTCCCCGGTCGGGGGGAGTACCCCGGGCTCGGGAATAATTACCGAGCTCGGAGCCCTCTCCTCGGACAGCACGCCAAATATGCATAACCCTTTACTCAGTTTATTATATGTAAGTGTGAACTCGTGAACCAAATATAGACATAGGAGGGAAAACACGTGACATGGGGAACACAGGTCTGACAATCAAATGTTATGTAAGTAAATAATGCAATAAAGCAAAAAATGTCAACAACCAATTACAAATGTTTTTTAGATATAGATGGATAGATAGATAGATAGATATTAAATAAATAAATAGATGTTTTAAAAAATAACAAAAATAAACTTTTTTTCGTAAATCGCTGCGCAATCTGTGTTGTTAAGTTAACCGAAGCACAGCCTATAAACGCAACTGGTCATGAGCGCGTCTTCATATCGCTATTTGTAAAAATGTACAATCGCTCATACCAAATTCTGCGCTGCGGTTTTATCGCGGATCATTGTCCTCTTCTGTAAGCTGCCTTGTTATTGTGTTTACTGATCCACTGTTGAACACAGGTTTATTCCTCAGCGGCATCGCGTCGTGTCAGCGTCTCGCTGCAGGAGGTGAGGCGCGGGTATTTTTAGAGACGTTATCAAACGCACACACCTCTGCTGAGCTCAACACAAGCTTTAATGCTTGCAGTCACAACCGGTAGCTACTACATGTCGCTATATTACAAGGAACTTGGCTACAGACTCACCGGTGTAGGTTTCTTGCTGGGACTCGACTGGTTACAGGTCTCCTTCTGCTCCCCAAAAGTGTGCATCTCTTTCATTAGTGGTTTATTCATGATCAACAGCTGAGAGACTGATGCTCAGTTAGGGGTGGGCGGATCGATCCAAATATCGATAGTATCGATACCAAAGTTGGTATTGGTATCGGATCGATACTAGCCTGATAAGATCGATACTCTCGGTTATTTTTTTCTCCTATACACTTAATACATGGCTTAATACATTTATCAAAGTGTAGACATATCTTTGGGCGTATATTCCGCTCTTTTCACATCCCGTATGCAAACAATGCTCCTCCTCCCCTGCTGCGCTGCTTTGTTGTCATGGCATCACGTGACGCAGCGGCTCCAAGCGCGAGCGGATACAGTGAGAGATGGAACAGAACTCCGAGCTACAAACGAAATGAAAAGGGGAGGAAGGAAATCCTTCACATAGTGCATATTGTATATAACTGTTTACCGAATTTGTCCTTTTTATGCAGTATCACTGTAAGGTGTATACCGAGTTTGGCCTTTGAATATTATTTCTTCATGCATTAAGCCAGTTTAAATGTTTTCATTATAACAGTTTTCTATGGGAGTAAAATGCTTAACATGTAATTTAGCATGTTTTCGTATATATTCTGGGCTCAGCTGCTTGCCACATATTATATTTTATTAACAAATTGTATACTGAATTTAGTCTATATTTATTTGGTCTTTATCACTGTCTTCCTCCATTACACCATATTAAATGTTTTTATATTGGTTATTAATGAGAGGACATTAAATTCAGCATGTTGCATTCATGTTCTGGGTTCATCTGCTTACCTGTACATTCATAGTATATATATTTTTATAAACTATACCGAATTTGGCCTTTTCATATCACAGTTTTTTTATTGCAATAATAACAAACAACTATTACAGTATGTATAAAATAAACAGAAAATACAGTACATACGAAAATCCTTTCAATAATAAACGAGTTATGGTTTAATAGTTGTTTTTCATATCACGGTCTTCATTCAATAAGCCACTTACATTATACTTTTCTTTATAATGGTTTTCTATGGGAGGAAAATGCATAATGTGAAAACTTTGAGCGTTGCTTTCATATTCTGGGCACATCTGCTAACTTGTATATCTAGTATATCTGCAAAGTCCTTTTAGAAAGGCAAATAATATCCACGTAGCTTTAAGGTGAATATAATATTAGTCATATCAACATTAGTTATTGTAAAAAAAAAAAAATTGTTGGTCATTTAAATGTATGTTTTTTTAAATGACAATTATCGGTATCGGTATCGGCGATACTGGCCCTGTATTTACTTGGTATCGGATCGATACCAAAATTTGCAGTATCGCACACCCCTACTGTGCAGTCACATCCCCTGGAGCAAAGCAGAACCCAAAGAGCAATCAAATGAGCACACACTGATTTAGATGTGCATGGTCTTCATCCTCACCTCCTGCCCACACCACATCTCCATCATCTGCTGCTTCCGGCACTCGGTGATGGAGTGTGTGGCATCTATGAGTGTGGGTGTACACAGTGCTGCAGTTTGTGTGTTTACATCTACAAATGGAGGAAATGTTTTTTGGACTCCGGGGATCTCAGGCAAATTGATGCACATCTCAGAAAGGTCCCCTTGACAGCTGCTGGTGTTAAGAGTCACCTAGAAGAGGAAAAGCCCTTCATGATCAGCACTAATGCACAAGAGCACCTCATATAATGACTCCAAAGATATACTGTGCTGTGTGCATTGAATTTTTCATGAGTTATGTATAGCTACTACTATTCAGACATGGTCAGAAAGATTTCTCATCTTGTCTCTTATGCTCATCAATGCTGATTAAAAAAAAAGAACAGATACTTTTGTATCTAAATGATTATTTGTATCTATAAATTGTATCTTTTTAATGATTTTTCATCAATTTGATCCTTCCTTGCTGAATAAAAGTATATATTTCTTTTAAAACATCTTCTGACCCCAAACTTTTGAATGGAATAGTGTTTATATACCCTCAGAAGTTTAGATGTATATAACTCAAAAAATATAGAAATTTATAAATTAAAGATTTAAAAAATAAAAATAAAAATAAGTTACAATTTTGGTTGCACAGGTATGAAAACTCCTTTGATTCTCAAAAGGACTCAGACTGGATCATTCAAGGACGTTGATTATTTCAGGTCATATCTTGGTTGGGTTGGCTTTGTTCTTTTTGTTTTGAAAGGTGAGAATCCTACTGAATCCAGGGTTTTCTCATTAGGCAGCAGCTTCTGCGTCTTCATTAAAGTGTCAGGATGTTCCTCTTGGTGGCAAACAAATGACTTTCTTTACAGCTACTAAGAACTGCCTGAATTTTCCTCTGTACTGATATTGTTCAAATTAAACAAGCAAACCTACATGTCCTGGTAAATACACACATTTATTCAACAGAAAATATATCCTGCCTCTTTATTAGTTCTGGTTATAGTGTATTAACAGTGTTAGGGAGTAAACACAATTGTGTGATTGAGTAACAAAATAAATGTAACTAATCTGTTACAGTTAAGAAAAAATGTGTAATTAAATTAGTTACTTGTTAAATGTTAACCGTTACAAAGAGATGTTGCATCTGAATATTTTCACACATACAGATTTGATTTGATTTCTTTCTCAAATTTCATTGACTGCTCTAAAATATGAGACACCAGTGTTTGAGGAGTTTAGGACACATGCTTATTTGATAACTGTTTTATTTCCTATTTTAGTTTATATGTTTTATTTTTTAAATCGACTGTTTTTTAAGGCACTGTTAGATGCCAGTGATTCCTCTCAAAGCTATGCACAGATTTGATTTCAATAACAGTAGCTATTAAACTATATCTTATGATTTTAAATCAGTATTTAACCTCAGAACGATCTCAAAGTAAAAAGAGGTGATAAAGTCTGATTTTGTTGTGGTTGTGCTTTAAAATTAAATTATTATTATAATCTTAATTCAAGTGATGAAGGATTTTGAAAGTCAGAGAGTAATCAGTGTTGAGTACCGTAAGGTTTACCCTGCCTGCTTTACATGTTTGAAACCGTTGAAAACATTCATTAGAAATTTAGAAAAGTGATCAAATGTAATTAGATACATTAATAAATTAATTGAAATAGTTACACTACTTATTACATTTTAAATAGGGTAACTTGTAATCTGTAACCTGTTACATTTCCAAAGTAACCTTCCAACACTGTGTATTAATGAAAGCTCAATAATGATTTTAGCATTTAGTCCAAAAAAAAAAAAAAGGTATGTGATCTCAATATTGCAGAATATGGCAATGCATCTCGTGACACCATTTGTACTCAGAAAACAGATACAAGGGAAAAGAAAATAGCAGAGAGCTCCAGTTATGTAAAGAAAACTTCATTTATTACTTTCATTGCATGACATAAATACTTAGTAGACTTCGAAAAGTTCTTCTTTACATCTTATTAGACTGAACCGGCCATTACAAAATAAGAACAAGCTTTGAATAAATAGAGTAAATTCTCTCATTGTGATTCTCTTTATACAGAAAAAGTAATTTTGTACATATATAATTTCATTATTTTTGTTCTCTGTAAAATAAAACATCTGTATAATTTTAAAGACTCATCTTATTTTCAATTAATACAAAAAAACAAGGCAAAAAAAATGAAGAAAAGAATGAGAATCGGAAGAGGACACAAATCAACAGAACAGGCTGGACGGTGAGTCTGCCGTCCGAGGAAGTGTTGGACATTTGGCTGATTCCCAGTCCCACACCGTCTCACTTCAAACCAAAATACAATCAGTCCCTCAGAGTCATGCTGATGAACAATCAATCATTCCTGAGGAACAGTCATGATATCAAAACAGCAAGCAACCAAAAAAATGACAGAATTGATCCGTTCGGCAAATGTCTACTTGATCGTACCGCTAAATAACAATGAAAATCTGTATACAACACTTTATCATATCTACCCAGCAGTAATCCTAAAGCTATATCTGCAGTATTTTTAGTGGCGTAGTGTGTCAATGTCAGGTGTAGACCTCTATCCCAATACTGATGGCACTAGAATCAGGTCAGCTGACTACAGGTGAGCAAAGGCAAAGCAATCAAGAGGTACATTTCAATCTTATTATAACAACCAACTGTGGTACAAGTGGTAAATCTGGAGATAATAAAATTACCTTAATATTGAAAAAAACAACAACTGCAAAGTACGCCAAAGTGAACAAAATACAGCTGTACCCTGCCATTCATCAACATAAACCTTTGAATATGTATAATGCAAATATCTTGGAACACAATATCTCAGTTTGCTTTGCAGAATTACAGTATGTTTTAAAGCTGAAGACATTGTTGTGAATATCCTGTAAATGCAGCAGTATGATTTGAAAACAGGAATGATGAGATTTAACACTTGGTCAAAGGTAATGAGACAGAAAGAGTAAAGTATTAACCATCAACCAGCAGAATCAATCTGCCTCAAGTGTGATGTAGCTTACAATATTGCTAGAACCGGTCACTCAAATCAATCAATGTCGCTTCACAAGATGCATGCAAACATATTAGACCTTTACCTTACTAGAAACCTGATATATGTGGCGCCAAGGATTTACAATAACAACTTTGGCAAAAAGGAATGTGTTCTGAACTGATTAACAAGGCAAAATAAATAAGACATGATAAATTACTATTTCAGTGTCAATCAATCAGATTTTTAGTGTTGGAAAACAGTATCTACGGAGAATGTTTAATAACACTTGTGTAAGATCTCAGAAACAAGTTTGTAGTTAACTTCTGAAATCAGGTGCAAGGTTCAAGTTTAATGTTCCTGTAAAATGACTTGAGATCATTACTCATGATAAATCAAATGTGCCATTGCTTGCCAGCTGTAGCTCATTGCAAATGCTCTTCTATTTGATATACAGAGTGCATTTTATGCCAGTAGTGTTTGTAATATCATTCCATTTCAAATGAAGTGTTTTGGTCAAAACAGTTTTGCAGCACAATATCATGTGCATGCATTTATACGACTCTTGCTTAAATCGACAGCAATTACGAATCTTGTCTGTTTGATTTCTGGAAGGTGACGATGTTACAGAAGATGTTTTACAGATAACTAAAGCTTTTTTCTGATTATATTGACATCTGAAACAACTGAACATCATCTTTCATTCTTATATTGGTAAATGTCAAAAGGAAGTCAGATTTCCAAGTCATATTTTACCACAAATTCAATAGGAAATAAAAATAAATATATTTTGCATAAAGAAAATGAAGCCTATTTCGGGCTGATAAAAAAAAAAAAAAGTTAAATTTTTTAAAATTAAAATAGCATAAATTAAATAGCAAGAGTATACTGTGAAGTACAAATACTTGTAAAATACTTCACAATTTAAAATAAAAAATGAATATTTATTTTTGAGACGGAGCTTATTTATTCTAATATTAATGCAAAAATAATATTAAAAATTGGCTTAATTTTCTTTATGAAATATTAACAGATTTTTTTATTTTTTTTCTTATTTTGCAGCAAAATATGACCCAGATGTCATATTCTTGACAGGTTTCATGAGATTCAAATATCAAACTTTCTACATTTACAGACAGCATGTAGTGGTTGGTAACTATATATATATATATATATAAACAAAAGTGTGCAAAGAGAGAGAAAGGCATCTGCCTCTTAGTGTAGCAGACAGTCAGGACCGACTGAGACGGTAGTGTAGGTATACTGTAACGGGACGGAACCGTGTGAGAGGGGTAAACAGGGATGAGGTAGGGGCTCTTTTGTACCAGAGGGAAATCAGAAGGCTCCCAAACTGCTGTAAAAGGCAATTACTTTACAGTTCAGTATAAGTTACAGACAAAAAGAAAGAAAAGAACATCCAAATGCTGCACATTCATTTGCATGAGGAATATGAGAGACTCTTCTCTTTTGGAAGATACATTAAATCCATTTCAAACTTTCAGCATATATATATACACATCTATTTTTGGCCATTCATCTAATCCCCAAATATCACTTCTCTGTTTTACAGAAAGCAGCATTATAAACATTTGGAAAAAAACATCTGTGCTATATTGTGCCACAAAGGTGTCACTGATGGTGCAGTTAGTGTTAGTATTATTGTCTTCATAGATGATGTCACAGTTTTGTTATTCTCATATTAATAATGTGCTCACAGTTTACATTCACTCTGGAAATCTGAGCCCATAGAACCTCTGGCACTAATAAAGCCACACAAAATCCTGTTAACAAGCTATATTTTTCCGTTTTACAGAATAGCCCAATTGTTCCATACTCGATTAAAGCAAATTTGTAATTAAGCTCATTATTCGAAAGCAAAGCCCTAAATAAATACTTTGGCTCCCATAGCGATGTTGTACTTCCTTTATGTGCTTGAGTCGTTCCCAACCGTCCATTTCAGTCCTTCTCGCTTTGTTCCCTGGTCAAGGCTGTTTCTTTCACTTCGAAGTGATTGCATTATTTACATTTTTTTGGATGATGATGAAAATGGTGCATGTGTGTGTTCTCGTTGAAGTCTCAAACCTCAGTAAGACTCATGGTAGTGTGTGTGTGTGAGAGAGAGAGAGCGTGCTGTGGTCAGATACCAGTCCTGTCGCTGTAGAAAGGCGTTACGTGGAACATGTAGCAGTGAGTGCAGACTCTCACCGGTTTCATCTGACCGTATCTAGGCAACGGGGCTGAGTGTGATGAGCAGCGGGAACAGAAGATCTGCAATAAAACATCATCTCATTAGGATTGGAATCATGTTCCGAGTTTTCTTGTTTTCTTTTCTCTTTTTTTCACTAACTGGATGGGGATAATTGGATTAATCGTTTGACGGCACTATTTTCTTTACTTTTTTATTGTTATTAAATTCAATTATTTTTTTCCTAGCCATCACAATTTATTTTTCAATTTTTATGATGGACCCTAAATTGGGTCATAACATCAATTGGGGGCTCATCCTCTGAGATTGAACTGCCTTTGTTTGCAATGTTACGTTGTTTTGTAGCATGCTTTATTTGCTATATGCTTTGATGCAATTCTACTTTTGTATTTTGTAGCATGTTTTGTATTTAATGCATTGCTACTTTTGTGTTTCTTAGCATGCTTTGTATTTAAAGAATAGCTACTTTTGTGTTTCTTGGCATGCTTTTTGCTGATTCTCTTTCAAGAATTTAAATCATTCTTGGCATCTAGTATAATGTTACTTTAGAGATTTGATTACTTCTGTTTTGTATGTCTGAATGTATTTAGCTATTTGTTGGGTTGGGGTTTTCTATTAAGAATGGTGAGTATTTGATTCATTAAAATAGTTTTTCTAAATATATTTAATGTTTTATGGGTGGGGGTTTTACAAGCCTCTGCTCTGCAGTAGGAAACTTCTTGTTGTTTGTGTTTGTTGTTTTTCTGGGAGTTAGGAAGGTTTTAATTCTGAGGAAGTGGTAGATTTAGATTAGTTAGTTCACCAGTCTTTAAGGTGTCTACATTTATTTATTCTTTGTTAAATTTTGTTGTTGTTCCTTTTTTTGTAAATAAATGTTAAACTAATTTTTGTTTGAAACAATGTTCTTTCAGATGAATGCTATAGGGAGGAAAAGTTGGGTTAAGCTTAATAACCCAACAGTCATTCAACTGCTCATACAATTCAGGCAAAGGCTGATCAGCACAGTTTTGCCCATTTTTTAGATTCCGTTTTGAATGTAAACACTTTTAAGCATGTCTTGTGTGTGTCTGTTTATATTTTGATGTCAAAACCTGATGAAAACCTCATGTCAATTTGGATTTCTTGGATTTTTATAAAGAGCTGGTACTTTTTGTTTTGCACCCGTTTTTTCTGAAAGTATTTTCCTATTTATTTTCACCATATAGGAGTAAAAAAAATCTAAACCATGAACCAAATCATCTGGTTCCGAAATAAATCACAATATTACAGACTTTGATTTGAAGCAAAGAATGTAATGTAATGTAATCTAAATATAAAAATTGGCAAAATAAGCTAAATAATTGAAGTATTAAAATAAAACATTCTAAAATGACTACAAAAAGTTTAAATATATATACACAGATTACAGAGACAGAGACAGATAGACAGAGACAGACAGACAGACAGACAGACAGACAGACAGACAGACAGACAGACAGACAGACAGACAGACAGACAGATAGACAGATAGACAGATAGATAGACAGATAGATAGACAGACAGACAGACAGACAGACAGATAGACAGATAGACAGAGACAGTCAGACAGACAGACTCTTTTTAAATAAATATATCTGTCTTGAAAGAATTCCAAGTTAAAAACTCATTTTTAATTGCAAGTTAAAAATGAGTTTCTCTATGGAGAAAATGAATGGGATTTTACTCCTGGAAATGACTGCAGTCTATTCTGACAAGGGCTTGAAGATGGACTGCTGTACCTTTCCACAGCTCCTGCAGTGATGTTTCCTTCTGATGACTGTAAATGGCGCTTTACATGCAATGCAGGAATTGCAGGCCTCATCTGGTACCCATTCAGGAGGGTCTGATGTTTAAAGAAGAATAGAGAAAAGGTTGCAAAAACAAAGAAAGGTCAAGCACTGTCCATTTATCTTCTTATATTAGCATTGCGCTGAAACCTAGTACCCTGCTTTGCTGTCTACTGGCAACATAGGAGGATGCCTTATAAAGCAGCATCCTAACTAAGACCATCATACTATATTTCCCATTAACATTTCTATTGACTTTGAATTTGCTGATGCTCTTGTTTGAAAGCCCACAATTCTCATTATGATTTGTCCTCAAAGAAATGACTGGAATAGTCAAACCCGTTCATATACTTTGGCTAGTATATAGAGATCAAGTGACAATCAGTATGTCTGAATTCACAGCTTCAAAAAACAGTAGGTGAAAAGTACCCGGATGACCAACTACTTCTGGTGAGACTCTGAAATGTGCATATGAAGAATACTTTACTATCCCATATGGCCACAGGTGAGGATTCATAAAAGATGGGTAACCTACACACACAGCATTTAACAGTCACAAAATACGTTCAGAAAAGTGCCAAATCAGACACAATGTAATTTCAGAGGCAGCCTAGGTTTTGAAACAGAGTGGTGTCATGTACATCAAAATAAAAAGGCTCTTCATATTGTGAGCATATAGGTGGTGTACTGAACTAACCTTCAAACTGACCCTCTCGGGCTTTGGCAGCAAGCTCTGATGAAGAGATGGTCTCTTGACAGAGAGCACAGTCTTCCAGTTCAGCACTGCCCAGACATGGACCTGAGGTGCATATCAAACAACACATTAAACTAATGATGTCTGACACTGAGTGATAAAAACATGCGGTTATAGTATCTGTGTCTTTCAGAAGTGTGACTACAAACCTTTCTTGGGCTTTTCATTGTCTCCTTCGTCAGATTTTGTAGCCATGACCTCAAAAAGAGTCTTTAAGATGCTTCGCAGGTCACTCGCATAGTTTGTTTGCAACTGATCAGCCACACCTTCAGATATTTGAAAAAACAACAAATATTGTTTTACAGCGCTAGTTATACATTAAATAGTTTACATTGCACTTAGTAGATTACACTTCACAGTGATACTAACACCTTTTATAATCGGCGTTACTGTCCATGTAGAAGGGCTGTCAAACTATTAATCACATCCAAAATAAAAGTTTGCATTTACATAATGTGTGTGTGTATATTATTATGTATACATAAATACACACATATATGTATATATATAAAATAATATATACATATACAGTGGGGAAAAAAATTATTTGATCCCCTGCTGATTTTGTACGTTTGCCCACTGACAAAGAAATGATCAGTCTATAATTTTAATGGTAGGTTTATTTGAACAGTGAGAGACAATAACAAAAAATCTAGAAAAATGCATTTCAAAAAAGTTATAAATTGATTTGCATTTTAATGAGTGAAATAAGTATTTGATCCCCTATCAATCAGCAAGATTTCTGGCTCCCAGGTGTCTTTTATACAGGTAAGGAGCTGAGATTAGGAGCGCTCTCTTAAGGGGAGTACTCTTAATCTCAGTTTGTTACCTGTATAAAAGACACCTGTCCACAGAAGCAATCAATCAGTCAATCAGATTCCAAACTCTCCACCATGGCCAAGAACAAAGAGCTGTCCAAGGATGTCAGGGACAAGATTGTAGACCTACACAAGGCTGGAATGGTGTACAAGACCATCGCCAAGCAGCTTGGTGAGAAGGTGACAACAGTTGGTGTGGTTATTCTCAAATGGAAGAAACACAAAATAACTGTCAATCTCCCTCGGACTGGGGCTCCATGCAAGATCTCACCTCGTGGAGTTTCAATGATCATGAGAACAGTGAGGAATCAGCCCAGAACTACACGGGAGGATCTTGTCAATGATCTCAAGGCAGCTGGAACCATAGTCACCAAGAAAACAATTGGTAACACACTACGCCGTGAAGGACTGAAATCCTGCAGCGCCCGCAAGGTCCCCCTGCTCAAGAAAGAACATGTACAGGCCCGTCTGAAGTTTGCCAATGAACATCTGAATGATTCAGAGGAGAACTGGGTGAAAGTGTTGTGGTCAGATGAGACCAAAATCGAGCTCTTTGGCATCAACTCAACTCGCCGTGTTTGGAAGAGGAGGAATGCTGCCTATGACCCCAAGAACACCATCCCCACCATCAAACATGGAGGCAACAAAGGAGTGGCTCAAGAAGAAGCACATTAAGGTCCTGGAGTGGCCTAGTCAGTCTCCAGACCTTCAGCCCATAGAAAATCTGTGGAGGGAGCTGAAGGTTCGAGTTGCCAAACGTCAGCCTCGAAACCTTAATGACTTGCAGAGGATTTGCAAAGAGGAGTGGGACAAAATCCCTCCTGAGATGTGTGCAAACCTGGTGGCCAACTACAAGAAACGTCTGACCTCTGTGATTGCCAACAAGGGTTTTGCCACACAGTACTAAGTCATGTTTTGCGAAGGGGTCAAATACTTATTTCACTCATTAAAATGCAAATCAATTTATAACTTTTTTGAAATGCGTTTTTCTGTTTGTTATTCTGTCTCTCACTGTTCAAATAAACCTACCATTAAAATTATAGACTGATCATTTTTTTTGTCAGTGGGCAAACGTACAAAATCAGCAGGGGATCAAATACATTTTTTCCCCACTGTACACAAATATACACAGTACACACACAAATTATGTAAACAAACGTTTATTTTGGATGTGATTAATCGCGATTAATCGTTTGAAAACCCTACCATGTTTTATGCATTGGCAGTGCACTTAGTAGGATACACTTTACACTTAGCTTTACAGTGCACTTAGTAGGCAATTATGAAATGATAAGTGTTAAACAATATAACTGGGTATGAATTATAGGACTGGATCTTATAAAAGAGTCAGGCAATGCAAACTAGGTTTATGGCGTTCTGGTATTCATTTACACTGTGTAATTAAGTAGAAAAAGATTACCAAGCAAAAACTTCATCAGACTACAAATCTCACACGTCATTACTAGGTAACACACCTGAGATGCAGACAAAAAGGCGATGGATGAGGTCACTACTGCTATGGAAACGTGAGCGAATTTTATTGTGAGCAGCAAGTTTTGCAGCTTGCAAAGCAACTTGAATCTCCTGATGATCCAGATCCTCTGACATGTCCGAGCTGGTTGTCAGGCTACTGACAGGGCTGAAAGGGAAGATTATTAGGTTAAAATTAATTTAATAATATTAACAATACTATAAAACTAATAACAAATCTATTCTATGATATCATTTTCTTGTGCTTGATCTTTATAAAATGAACAACAGTAATTAAAAAATAAATAAAGTATATCCAAGTAATTCCATGATTTGAAACAGGGTCAAAATTGCCAGCCTTCCCTTAAGAAAGTATTTCACATTAACAAGTTAATCACTCAAATCACCAAAAAAAACAAGTTAATCCAGAAAGTGTGACCCTATGGCTGAGGAACACTATGGGATTTGTGCAACAGCTCGCTGGAATCACAGAGCAAGTTTTAGGACTTGATTTTAACATATCTCTCACACTGATGTTAAAAGAACATTTCTAAAAAAAAAAAAAGTATACACGTTTTTCCCCCAGCAAAAGTGGTGTTTGTCAAGGTGTTGTTATATGGATGCTAAAATGTAATTATGCGTTATGCATATGAATTTTATGCGGACGCTAGGGTTTTTTGAGTGATAACCAGTGCATTACTATGTGCAACAAGATGTTCAGACGGGTTGTTTATAGTGTTGTAATTTCGGTTGTCAAACAGAGTCAAAAGAACGCATCCCCAGAGTCCCCAACATCGACCAAGGCAACTTTAAATGCTGCATTTAAAGTTTACATTTAATCAGTTCAAGCATTTGAGAGTCAAATTCTAATATCATACTCTACTGCCTGCGGTGAAAGGCAGTGATATGAGCTAATAAAACATTGCGGTGTTTGTTTGAACAGCTCAATCAGCCCAAAACAGCACCACTGGGGCTTTTGGGGCGGGAATACCAATGGCATTTTTTTTTTTAGGAAACCTTGTTTGAAAACCAAAACCTTGTTTTTTTTTGCACTTCCTGTTCAATTGTGCAGAAGACATTTATTTTTGTTTAAGTTAAATGCCTGAAATATGTCCATATTAACACACTCAAGACATTTACACTTTCCATAACATAAAATATATATTTAATACCTCACTTTAAACTTTTACATGCCTGGAAAAAGCCAGTGGGGACATTACACTCCATCATGTTGAACAGGTAAACTCATCTACTCACTAGTTCGCTTTCACAACCTGATTGTGTTATACTCATGCTCTTGTAAACTATTAAACTTGCAGGTCTAGTAGATTTTAAACTGAAGCCATGCAACCGTGGTGTCTATTGCCGTTTATAGCCTAACTTTAGGTTTTTGCCAATGGTACTTAGGATTCAAAATTCATGAACCTTTTGTTCAGTTGTAAAATTGATCTTGATGAACAAACCTACAATAATTGTAAACTTTTGTTGGTTGTTTGTTTTGTTCGAGGGAACCAGGTTCATGCTAACTTCCAGGTTGGACTACAACAACACGTCAACCCTGCAGCACTCTATAGTAACAGTGCTCACATATTCTACCTTAACCCATCAGCCAAAAGTTATACATGTTTACCTGGGTGTGTATGAACTCGACAAACTGCATGTAGTGACAGAAACACCATCAATGTCACTGCTGGGGTCAGAACTGAGGGAGGACTCCTGAGAACTGCTGCGGACCATTGCAAATAACAAAAAAAAAACATGGGGGGCAACAGATGAAAATGAAATACAAGAACCAAAAAGAATAACAACCATCATAATGAAATCAACTCATATAAAAAAGGTAACAAACAAAACATTTTCAAAAGAGTCAAATCAAGAAAACTTAAATCATATCCATAAAATGAAATTTCCCACACAAGTAAACAAACCTAGAGATCTTTCTGTTATCCTCCTTGGCCTGTTTTCCAAAACCTTCCGATCTTCCTTTAACCGTAGTGTTAGGTTGTGTCCAGCATCCTGTCTCCTGATGAGTGCAACTAGGTCCTCCCTCTCCTTGTCCTGAACCTCTTTCCTGAGTCAGAAGAACCACTGGGGCACATTTCTCACAGCAGGGATAGTGGGAACAGTCCTGACTGCCCTCGTCTTCTCTCGCTTGATTCTGCACAGAACAGTGTGGTACAGAAGGGGTGAGGTGGCCCTGAGACGGGGGCAGAGTGAGTGGTAAATGTCCATTTCCCTTCCCTGGGCTGCCAGCAGCTACTGCTGATTGGAATACAGAGCTTGTAATGGTGAGCTTGTGTTTTTCAAATCCCAGTGCCATGCCCCGTCCAGCAGGATCCATGGCATCCTCGTGGTTGTCTACGCATCCGCCAGTGCAGCACACACAGGAGTTAAGCAGGCACTGAGTGGCAACTAAAGCCCCAACCTCACCGGGTTCCGGAACATCAGCCGATTGAGGTACGACGACGGCCAAGTCAGTCAAGCTTGGAGAATGAGGGTTAAAAATAACCGTGGCGGACAACTTCATTCCACCAGTCCGATTGGCGATTTCTTCCGCAGTCTGTACGCTATCCTCTTCCTGGGACCCTTCCCAGCCGTTCACCATGGGCGACCTTTCGGAGTTCCCCACGGACTCGGCTGATTGGTGCTGGCAACCCAGATTAGTGTCGTTGCTTGATTGACAGACCGTCAACCAACCATTACATGAGGAGTCAGTCAACGGGGCGGGACGACTGTGCTCAGGGGATCGGAGGCATACGGTAGGAAGAGGAAGCTGTCCTCGGCACAGCTCGCTAGTTACACCAGACTCCAGGTCGTCCATAAAGAACACTCTATCGTCATCGTGGTAGGATCCTGGGACTCTCTGCGGAGATGCCTGAGCGCTGGAGGTGGCACTGGAACCTTCAAGACTACTTCCCCTATAGGGCCGAGGCCGATGGGCTGGGGACTGATTCTGACTTGGAGGGGAAAGCAGTGTAGACATTTCGTCCCCCACTTGATGTACCATTATATTAAGTTGCTCTATCTCTTCTTCATCATACTGCATGGAGCAAGCCAAATCTGCATCTGTGGCACTATCCTCTTCACTCTCACTGGTGGTCTCAGGCAGCCCCTTCCTCTCCTCATCCTCCTTCCATACAGAATCTTCTTCCTGGGCTACACAAAGCGTGAGATCTACCAACTCCTCAACTCTTTCGTCCTGTTCCAGTGTCTCCAGATGGCTCTCAGGACCAGTGGAAGCTGCTGGGTCATTGGTGGACGGCACACTGGAGCCAGCAGGGAATTCTCCATCCTGGCAGATGCAGAGGCTGCGCTCCAGCATCATGAGCTCTTCTTCTGTTAAAGTCTGCAGCAGGTCCCTGACAGGAAGAAAACAATTATATGACTCACAAATCTGCCGTTCTTCAGTTGCTACATAAAAAGTTAATGGGGTTTAAATTTTAAATCTCAGTGCTGATGCAATTTAGCAATTAAAGGGATAGTTCACACAAAAATGAAAATTCTGTCATTAATTGCTCACCCTCATGTTGTTCCAAACCCACAGGACCTTCGGTCATCTTCGGAACACAAATTAAGATATTTTTGATGAAATCCGGGAGCTTTCTGACCCTGCATAAACAGCAAGGATACTACCACAGTCAAGGCACAGAAAGGTAGTAAGGACATCGCTAAAATAGTCCATGTGACATCAGTGGTTCAAACGTAATGTTATGAAGAGAATACTTTTTGTGCGCAAAGAAAACAAAAATAATGACTTCATTAAATGATTTCTTATTTTCTGGGTCAGTCCACCACCATTCATAATATCACAAGTTTTCCTTGCACAAAAATTATTCTCATAGCTTCATAAAATTACGGTTGATCCACTGATGTCACATGGACTATTTTAATGATGTCCTTACTACCTTTGTGGGCCTTGATTGTGGTAGGTCCCTTGCTGTCTATGCAGGGTCAGAAAGCTCTCAGATTTCATAAAAAAATATCTTAATTTGTGTTCTGAAGATGAACGAAGTTCTTACGGGTTTGGAACGACATGAGGGTGAGTAATTAATGACAGCATTTAAATTTTTGGGTGAACTATCCCTTTAAAATATGGATGTCAGTTTTATCCAACTACCATAAAGACTGTAGGCAAAGTGCGTCTGTGAGATTCAACAGTTTTCCACACGAGGAAGCGCTTTCAAAACTAGGACACATTCAATTCTTACAGAAATCAAGGCATCAAAGAAAATTATATTCATGCTATGGCTGACAAGCAATACAAAGGGTTAATACAAATAAACTCGGGCATCAAAACACTTCTTTTGATAACCTGAAAAAGACTCTTGTGTTGTTCTTTCAAAGACATTATAATCAGTGACACTGCCTAGACTGGATGTGGTGCAATGAGACACTGAAAGTTAATTGATGCCCACTCTATTTCAAACGTACTCCACGTGCCTGCGCTACTTCCGACAACAGCACAAATGGACTGTTCAGAGCTGTTTTGGTGTGGTGTAGACATGTTGTAAGCCTTCAATACATCATTGCTTCCAAATATCACACAATCAAATATGACCAAATCAGAGGTGTCAGTGAATGACTATTGTGAACACTAACCATACCTTATTTTTCTCAGCAAAATGCGAAAAGGCCGGAAGAGTTCAGACATGTCCTCTGGTTTGCGGTCGAGGTTAAGAGGCCCTTCAGAGTAGATAACAAGGCCACTAATAAGACAAACCATGACAAAAGATAGCATTACCAGGTGAGCAGACAGAAATGTATGTAAGAAAAGAGTATGACATATACAGTGTGATGAAAATTAACACTTTGAGGTGGATTTCTAGGTGGAAGACATGAAAAAACAGATCATTAGAATGACATATCACTTACCAAACAATGGCAAGTCTAGGGATTGTAAACATGAGAGCTGGTTCGTAGTCATCAATCATGTCTTGTGTGAGATATTCAAGCTTTAGGGCCCTTGAGACGGGAAAACAAGACATTTGTTATTAATAGTGTGTATAATAAATAAACAAGTGAATAAATACAGTACAATTATTTTTACATTTCTTTCCAATTGATAACGCAATGCATCACCATGTGTATTGTATCGGGAGTTAGCAGGCGATACCCAATCCTAGATCTGAATATTCACCTTTCAACTGTCTCACAGAAGAGCACAATCACCTCCTGCTGGATGTAATACTCTTTAGGAGACTTCACAGGCACCATGGCTGACACGTAGCTACAACAGGCAACAGACAGATCCATGATACGTTTACATTAATATGACATTTTGAGACATTAATGCTGTTAAAATAACAGGTTTACAAAGCTAATCTGCTGGTGTATGAAATCATTAGTAACAATAAAGGTAATGATTTATGAACTGTCCAAAAGCATAAATGCACTCTAGGCATCATCATAATTATAACATCTCAAGGTCAGATAAGTGGATGCAGAAATCAAACAGCATTTTAAGGTACCTGAGCTCAAACTCAGCGAAGAGGCTGTCAAACTGACGTAGCACCTCCTTCATGCGGTCTGTGTAGTTGTTGAGATCTCGTAGCGCTTGGTCTCGTGTGATGTTGCGTACTTCCTCCAGGCTACGGGTGAGGTCTTTAGCTAGTGGTCTCATGGCCATGCTCTCGATTTCACGATTCATAATGATCGATCCTGCTGCCAGGCACTGGAGAGAGGAGTGATAATAATATCATCGCTGCTTCTGATGGGTTACGCCCTGTGCCACAAGTGACGGCTATGATACACTGCTGGTAAAATATTGTAATGCAATACTGTTTTTTAGTAAAGCAGATCATCACGTTCTTTATCATCTTGTTCTATTGAAAGTTAACAAGAAAGATCTCTAGGGAAGATGCCTTGTTCTAGAGGTAAGCAGTTAGTGTGCACTACCTCTGCCCCAAACCACAGCTGCCCGGCGAGGTTGTCATGGCGGATCTCTTCTGGGAACTTCACACAAAAGTCTCTGTTGGCTCGGTCTTCGGGTATGCATTCATCCATGATCTGATTTATGATGTTTAACACATTGTCCTGTCCAAATATTGTGAAGAAACACGAAATGCAGTGTTAGAACATTTACTTTTAAGGGTTTAAATATATTTACATTCACTATACCAATTCCCATGATTTGCTTTCAACAAATTGTCATGACTTTTCCAGGCCTAGAATTCAGGATTTTAACATTCTCTGAGAATTCCAGGATTTCTGCTTTTCATGACTGTGGAAAATTACCACCATTCAAAGTTTGGGGTCAGTAAGCTTTTACATAAAATAGAAAAATTGAAAAACTAAAAGTATAGAATACATTAAATTGATCAAAAGTGACAATGAAGACTTCTACATTTAAATTTTTTTTTTTTAAATCCATTTAAAATAAATGCTGTTCTTTTGAACTTTCTTTTTAAATAATCCAAAAAAGTGTCACTGTTTCCACAAAAAAATATTAAGCAGCATAATTGTTTTTAATAGTGAAAATAAGCCATTTCTTGAGCACCAAATCTGCATATTAAAACAATTTCTGAAAGATTGCATGACTAAAGTCTGGAGTAATGGCTATCTTGGTGTTACCATCACAGGTATAGGCTATTTTACATTTTAAAAGGGACCTATTATGCAAAAATCACTTTTATAAGGTGTTTGAACATCGTTCAAACAGTGTGTGAAAACAACCAGCCTATAATGGTAAAAATCCACCCACTAATTTTTTTTATAATCCCAATAAATCATAAACAGTCTCTCTGAACACGCGATTCCAGATTTCTCCCTACGTTAACGTCATTGCAGGGAGAAATCCCACCCATTTGTGATGATCTCTGCCCTATTTGCATAGACACACAGCCCTGAGTGAGAAGAAACAGTCCGCCGTTACTGTTTTCTTGCTGTAGCACCAAAGAGGCATTACAAGTGTTTTGTTTTGGGATGCATCTGAGCTACTGAGGGCACTGCAGTTAAATTTCATTTTCGAAGGAAATGCCCCGGAAAATCCTGCAAAGTCCTATACGTTTGTGCCAATCATTTTACACCGGACTGCCTCACAAACAAGGGTCAGTTCAACGCTGGATTTTCACAAAGGTTGATTCTGAAAGAGGGATCAATACCAACGCTTCATGAGCAAACGTCAGCTCCAGACAAAGTATCACGCCACGCGTCATATTTTGTTTTCCAAATTGCCTTTCTAAAAGAGCTTCTTGGCACTCTGGAAAGGCTGATGTTGCTAAAGCTACCATTGTTTCTGCCTGTCTTCACTGATGCTGCCTTCACGTGCTACCAGAATGATCGCAAATAGGAATGTGGTAGTTTAAAAAGGCTGAACACCGCTACTGAGAGTTTCTGACATTTTCAGTGCGTGAGATTGTCCTGTTTTGTTGTTGCCGGTACGCCGGAGCATGAGCTCTTGAAGCTCCGCCCTCTTCTGAAAGGGGGTCGGGAGCACAAGCTCATTTGCATTTAAAGAACAGCGTGTTTTGGCTCATACTCAAAAAGTGGCAATTTTAAGAAGCTATAAAAATTATCTGTGGGGTATTTTGAGCTAAAACTTCACATACACACTCTGGGGACATCAGAGACTTATTTTGCATCTTGTAAAAAGGGGCATAATAGGTCAGCTTTCAAATATATTCAAATAGCAAATTCTAACAGACTCATTCTTAAACATTCCAGAATGGAAATCAAACACCTGCTGATAAAAATGACCAAACAAGACTAAGCTCTGTACTGTAAGATACAGTAAGTGGAGTGAACTGGTTAACCTGGCAGGAGCGGAACTGGTTGACCAACAATGTACACCTCTGAGGGTCCTTCCTGCCGTCCAGACTGTCCAGCTCAGTGGCCACTTGGTTCAGCTCTTCATCTGCATAGTAGAACTGGGCCAGCAGCTGTGGATCTGACCTCTGTATGGAGAAGAAAAAAAAAAAAAAAAAAATTGTAAACAGATGGTCTGAATGATCTAATCAAAAACCAGATGATCAAACAAACTAGTGCTAAAGCAAGTAAGTATCGGAGTCCTGTAGTACGATGGACGCCTGGTGCTGTATGCCAAAATATCAGAAGAGCATGTAAGATACTAAATGACTGTAGCTATAGCCGTCAGCACTGGATTGAAGAGTATTGATGAGGATTTAGACCTTTGGACCCCTTCTGCTCCATTGGGCACTCAACAGGGAACATCCTCCATGAATTGCATCATAGATGGTACACTGTATAAGTTACAAGGTGTATTTCAAAAGCTGACATACACTACTACTGCTGAAACATTTGGGCTCACAATATGACTTTATTTTTAAGAAATTACTTTTATTCAGAAAAAATGCATTTTTAGAGTTTTACATTGTCACAAAAAAATCTATTTCAAATAAATGCTATTCTTTTGAACTTTCCATTCAAACAACCTAGAAAAAAAATTGTATCATGGTTTCCAGAAAAATATCAAGCAGCATAACATTTTCTGACTTCTTGAGCACCCAATCAGCATATTATAATGATTTCAGATTTATCATGTGATACCGAAGACAGTAATTTTGTTGCTGAAAATTCAGCTTTACCACGGCAGAAATAAATTATGATAAAATTATAATAATAATTTAAATATATAATATTTTTTCACCATTTTACTGTTTTCACTGTTTTTAATCAAATAAATGCAGCTTTGGAGAGCATAAAAGATGTCTTTCAAAAAATATTCTTAGATTGCCAATATTTTTCTATTTTTGACTAGTTCCATTTATTTTTATAATACATGTCAGTGCAAAATCTCCAAAATGATGCTAGGGTGCTGTGGGTAATTACCAGTGCATTGCCATGTGGATACTAAAGTGTTCTGAGTGTTTTAATATGTTGCTAGTCAAGACTCCAAGTCTCTGTGATATTTTGATTCTTAAATATAGCCCAGGTGTCTGTTTTTAATGCAAGTCTAGGATTTTGTTTTGCTAGGATATTGTTTTCACTAGGCACACCAAAGTTTAGTTCAATCCCCTAACCCTAAACAAAGAAAAATAGGACAAGTTTGCCTTAGCAAACAACACTATCTAATAAATGAAGCCTAACTAATAGTCAAGTGTTATCTGCACATTGTGATATAGTATTTGGAGTGTTTCCAGTTTGGGAAGCCTGTTTTCTGGACTGTGGCTGTTTATAATCTGCACATGATTTTGCCTGGAAGTGGCACGTGGCTGGAACATGGACCAGAGCTGAGTATAAGCTGATTTGAACGGGTCAGCCCTATGGTTCCCACACAGTAGAAATCAAACCACTGGAGATCAGAATCACCACAGAACACATGTGGAATAAAATATTTCTGTTGCACAGGTAACTAAAAATAATAAGCAATCAATACTGTTTCGCTTTGGGCGACTATTTGGGTTGTGTACATTAACAGACTTCAAAGTAATGAAAATGATGCCCGCCAAAAGGTTTATGGCTACAGTACAGTTGTAAAATTAAGGCAACACTGATAATGAGGATCTGTGTCAAGTAATGCACTAACAGTGACATACTTTTCTTAGCCTCAACCAAACCAACCTTAAATATTTTATCAAAGACCAATATTTTAAATACTAATTTTGTAAAAACCTGTTCATTTTAGTGAGTGCCTGACACTGCAGTTAATTCCTGACGACAACATCGGGCATGTTTGTGAAGAATGTATCCAAGTGAGTCACAGTCATCGAGGTAGAACTGCACCCATGGGCCAAGGCTTCTTTGACAACAATGAGTGTATACCTCAAGGGATACCTTGGGTTTAATTTCAACAAAACACTTTTCTGCTCTAACATCCAGTTAGACACATTACCAAAAATGGACTGAAAAGTGACCTTAATTTCTCACAGAAAGTCTTTAATGCATTAAACATCAGTTGACAACAAAACAGTCACAAAACACAATTGCATCAGTTCCCCAAAGTGTGGATTACAAGAATCTTTCATCACTAAACACAAATGTTAGCTATAGTGAAATGTGGTTTTAGATGTGTAAAATACAAATTGCTGACAGCAAGAAAGGTTTGGGCCCCACAAAGGCCCATTAAACCTCATCAAAAACCAAACACAGCTGAGAAGATCCAATGTACAGAAATATATCTGAGGCAATCTAAATATATTAATATATGTTTTCATACTGCATATTTTAACAAAGAATATAATTAAATAGCTGCCAGCATACCACACAGCTGTGAACATGCCCATTCATTCTAAAGGGACAAATTCATCTGAATGAATAGTAAAGGGCTGTGTTTCAAAACGTAGTGAAGATACTACCTAGACAGAAATGTTGGCGTATGATGTCCAAAATTGCAGTCAAGGTAGGCAGGTCACATTGTATGACGCTCAAAATGCTGTCTAGGTAGGCAGCTCGCATCATGTGATGCCAAAATAGCTGTTAGGGAGCTTGTATTATTATACGAAGTCCCAAAATGCTGTGTAGGTAGGCTGCCCACATCATATGATGTCCCGAATGCTGTCTAACTAGACAGCTCGCTAGGTTTTGAAACACATAACGTTACACTTAACAATAAAGCTATATGTTGAGTGTTTCTTAAAACTGAAGTAATGGCAAGCTTACCTTTGGCTTATAAAGCCACTTTCGGAACCGATTCATTATTGGTCACCTCGCCAGTTTAGCGACAGCTCCTTACCAAACCCGAACCGGAGCTTTAAACCCGCACACACACAGCTAGCGCGCTAAGATAGCGCCTGCTCTTTTACAAAGCCGCGTTGACAGTGTTAAGTAGAGGCCAAAAAAACAGACACAGGCAGTGTTAATCCACTATTAGTTAATCACGGGCTCGGACTCTGCCCTTATATCCAGCAGTCGAGCGGTTGTCTTTGTCCCTAAACACACGGGCTGCTCATGACTAAGCTATTGAGCTACCGCTCAGACTGACTCCGGAAGTTGCGCTGCTCGACTCATTCACTGGGGTTGCCAAACACTCCACGTTTCTTTGCATTTCCAAATGATTTAGTAGCCTATATTTGTTTTTATCAATCCTTTTTGTTTACATAAATAAACACATAATGTAAAAATAATACTTCCATTCTGTCTTCACACCATTCTTTTTATTATTTTGTACACATTTCTACACATTTATTTAACTTGACTTTTTTTGTAAAGTACTTCACGTTACTGAAATGCTATTTAAATTGATTTTTATTATCATTAATATATATTTTTTTCATTAAATGTTTATTTTTTGGACAAAAGAGAACAAAGGGAATAGCACTAACAGTACTAGGCTACTGACGTTTCCTCTCAGGAAGAGTCGGGCCGCCTCGCTGTTGCCAGGCAACAACAAAACACTAGCTGCTGCCGGATGGATGTTTTTCATAGGACAGTATCTTATATGAAAACCTGTTCAAGACCAAATTTAAGAACACTTTTTTTAACACACCGATCATTTTTATTAAAATGCTCAGAATCAGAAAAGCTAAGTAAAAAAAAATCCACGTTTATCACTATCTATTGATCCGAAAGTATATTTAATTTGGCTGAGAAATCCAGTGAGGATGAACTACAAAGAACTTGTCAACGAGGTCACAAGGCTGCTGGACGAGTTTCAAGAAGACAAACAATGCATTGACAGTTTTACAGAGGATACTGCCAAGGATCTTAAGGTATTCTTTTCTAACACAGGCCTATTCTCCTCCATATGCATATTGTCCATAGTGATCGTGATGCATTATTAAGTTATTCATTACTGTAATGTTTTAACTTTCTAAAAGTACTTTAAAATTACTTTTCCCTTGAAAAAGTAAAGTAAGGGATTACTCTTAATTTTTATGTCATTTAATTGCAGTTACTTGTGATGACAATAGAACAATTCTATACAAAACAATAGTGGATTTAACATCTATTAATGTTCAAATTTATGTTTTTAATGTACCATTCTCCCTTTAAGAACTTTGGTCAGTTTAAGATTAATTTAAGCAATTTTATTTTTACTTTTTATTTGAGAGCAATTTCATGCCTATCCTTGTATTGTTGAGCTGGTTGGGGTTTATATGGGAATTAGACAGTGATTAAGTAATGCAATAGATAGAGTAGAACAGTACTAGTTAGTAATTAGTACATGAAGATGTAATTAGTAGCTAATTAATTACTTTTTTAGAGTAACTTACACAACACTGTTCTTCACTAGAGACAAATATAAATCATAGTCTCATGTCTTCTGTCTTTTAGAATCTCTCCTCTTCCGACCAGAAGTTTATTATTGATATGTTGTATGGATGTATCATGCACAAAAAGCTTTTGGATGTTGTGGTCAACATCTTTTACAATCACCATGGAAAAAAATTATTCAGAGTGGATCGAAACCTGTTCATTGGTAAATATATTTTGTTAATGTATTACAAATATATTTTTTCTTCCCTTAAACTACTGATGGTAATAAACTATAGGCTATACTATAACCCAACTACTGTTTCTTTTTGTTATGAAGTTAAATTAGATTCAGGCCTTCAGAAAGGTAACAGATCTAATTTTGTCTTGTGTTTGGTTTTCTCAGTTGTCTGTTATCTCGCCATGTTCTGTCTTGATGATCTTGGCCTGGATCATTTCAGTAGAATTATCAAGTCTCTCGACATCTCAAAAATGCACAAAGTAAGCAAAACACATGTACTATACACATAAATCCTTTATGTGCACTATTTTATGGACCAGTTTATTATTATGGACCATCAAATAATATTAATCTAGAAAAACAGAATGAAAATGTAATTTACAGTGAACTTGAATAGTAACTGAATATAAAGTACTGATATTTCAGCATTGTACACTGACCAAAATTATAAACGCAACACTTTTGTTTTTGCCCCCATTTTTCATGAGCTGAACTCAAAGATCTAAGACTTTTTCTATTTACACAAAAGGCCTATTTCTCTCAAATATTGTTCACAAATCTGTCTAAATCTGTGTTAGTGAGCACTTCTCCTTTGCCGAGATAATCCATCCACCTCACAGGTGTGGCATATCAAGATGCTGATTAGACAGCATGATTATTGCACAGGTGTGCCTTAGGCTGGCCACAATAAAAGGCCACTCTAAAATGTGCAGTTTTACTGTATTGGGGGGGTCCGGGGGGTCCGAAAACCAGTCAGTATCTGGTGTGACCACCATTTGCCTCACGCAGTGCAACACATCTCCTTCGCATAGAGTTGATCAGGTTGTTGATTGTGGCCTGTGGAATGTTGGTCCACTCCTCTTCAATGGCTGTGCGAAGTTGCTGGATATTGGCAGGAACTGGAACACGCTGTCGTATACGCCGATCCAGAGCATCCCAAACATGCTCAATGGGTGACATGTCCGGTGAGTATGCTGGCCATGCAAGAACTGGGATGTTTTCAGCTTCCAGGAATTGTGTACAGATCCTTGCAACATGGGGCCGTGCATTATCATGCTGCAACATGAGGTGATGGTCGTGGATGAATGGCACAACAATGGGTCTCAGGATCTCGTCACGGTATCTCTGTGCATTCAAAATGCCATCAATAAAATGCACCTGTGTTCGTTGTCCATAACATACGCCTGCCCATACCATAACCCCACCGCCACCATGGGCCATTCGATCCACAACGTTGACATCAGCAAACCGCTCACCCACACGACGCCATACACGCTGTCTGCCATCTGCCTTGTACAGTGAAAACCAGGATTCATCCGTGAAGAGAACACCTCTCCAAAGTGCCAGACGCCATCGAATGTGAGCATTTGCCCACTCAAGTCGGTTATGACGACGAACTGCAGTCAGGTCGAGACCCCGATGAGGACGACGAGCATGCAGATGAGCTTCCCTGAGACGGTTTCTGACAGTTTGTGCAGAAATTCTTTGGTTATGCAAACCGATTGTTGCAGCAGCTGTCCGGGTGGCTGGTCTCAGACGAACTTGGAGGTGAAGATGCTGGATGTGGAGGTCCTGGGCTGGTGTGGTTACACGTGGTCGGCGGTTGTGAGGCCGGTTGGATGTACTGCCAAATTCTCTGAAACGCCTTTGGAGACGGCTTATGGTAGAGAAATGAACATTCAATTCACGGGCAACAGCTCTGGTGGACAGTCCTGCAGTCAGCATGCCAATTGCACGCTCCCTCAAAACTTGCGACATCTGTGGCATTGTGCTGTGTGATAAAACTGCACATTTTAGAGTGGCCTTTTATTGTGGCAAGCCTAAGGCACACCTGTGCAATAATCATGCTGTCTAATCAGCATCTTGATATGCCACACCTGTGAGGTGGATGGATTATCTCGGCAAAGGAGAAGTGCTCACTAACACAGATTTAGACAGATTTGTGAACAATATTTGAGAGAAATAGGCCTTTTGTGTACATAGAAAAAGTCTTAGATCTTTGAGCTCAGCTCATGAAAAATGGGGGCAAAAACAAAAGTGTTGCGTTTATAATTTTGGTCAGTGTATTATACATTTACTCATTCTTTGCTTTCTGTCCGGTATCTCAGTTCCTGAGCTTTTTCTTTAATATCAGCAACCTCACAACACACATCCAGAGGGAATGGAGTCACATCTATGATGCTGTTGTTGTAGATAATAACTGGATCACCCCTTTGCTGAGGTAAAAAATTATAATAAACAAGAAAGAGTGTTTATTAATGCTGTATATCACATTATTTGACAGTGTGATGCACACTTGATACCTTTAGCTGATGTGACCTTAAAAGCTGGTATTGCTTTAAATCACACTATGAAAAAAATAAATACATATCCCAAATTATTTATGAGTGTCTGTATGTCATCAGTTGAATTAGGTATAGGCCTATTAATGAAGTGGATGTTTTTCGGAATCATTCAGTTATTAATGAGAGTATGAATTCTAGTTGGAGGCTTGAAAATGTGTGGCTCAGTGTTTCCTGATGCCAGAACATGTAACTAATAGATCTTGCTCTAAACAAGCTTTTGCACTTTTATTTCTGTTATTTATTAATAGTTGTTAGCAAGCATTGTGCTGATTTCCTTATTCTTATTATCAGATGGTGCAATGAGATTGAGGTGCTGTTGGATCAGCTTGCCAAAAAAATGGGCAGAGGAAATCTGCCAAAAAAATCTCCCAGAAAAAACACTAAACCCAGGGAATTTGATCTGACCCAGCCCAAAGCTCGACCACTCCCTGCTCCTGAAGTCATTCCACAGCAGGACAAACCCAAGCCGGCAAGTATATAAATACTTGAAATAAGAGTATTTAATTTATGAGTCACAAAATAAATAATGGTTCATAAATGTATTATATATTAATACTCTCAATTTCTATTCATTAAAAAATTAAAAACAAGCAGCTTTGTCATAATTACAGCAGAAATATGAGAAGTGGCTTTCAAATATTGCGCTGGACAATGGGGGCCTTTGAGTCAAAAAAGCTGAGAACCACTGCATTATGACATTGTTCACTTAGATGGTAAAATTATGTTGATTGTAGCATTTGCTTGCCTCCTTCCTCAGGTACCAACCACAACTCACAGATCTCCAAAGGAACCAGAGATTCTGGATGATATGAAGCAGAGGAACAGACAGAAAGCTTTAGTAAGCCCAATCAGTGAGATACTGGGAAGCAAACTGCTTTTAGTTTTGTCGGCGTTATTATATTAATTTGCTTTCAGACATCATGATGTTTTTTATTTTCTACATAGCAAATCCTGAATGAAGCAAACTCTCAGCAGTTCAGATGTGCAAATCCGCAGAAGACTGAGAAAACTCAAGTTAGTGTCTTACAGCACAACTGAATTGAGCATTGTTTTTTCTTCAATGCTTTAGCATCACAGAATTCAAAAGCTATAAATGTTTATATTTCCTGATAAACAGAATGTGATATCCCAGATTCTTCAAAGCCATGATGCTGAACTCCAATTTGACAAGCTTTATACTTCTGGAAGCCCTGCCACCCAGAAGGTAATTTGGACTAGATAAAACATGCATTGATAAAAGTTTCTTGACACATACACCATGTGCTTTTGAACCTATTTTCTACTACTGAGGATATTTGTGCTGTTAAAAAGTGTGTGAATGTGTCTGTTTATGACGGCACAGATAAACAGCTTACCTGTCAGACTGAACACAACAGCCATACTGCGAGAGGGAGCTTTATATAATCGTCAACTGGAAGAAGAGTTACAAAGGTAGAGTCACATGGGAATCAGATTTTGTTATTTTTCTCTGTGCAATTACTCAAATGAATTCCAAATTATTTAGACTAATTATCTCAAATTATTAATCATTATTCCAAAGCAGTGAGAAGCAGCTAATAGCATATTAAAGAAATAACCCAAAAAATCATTTACTCATATATTTACAAAACTTATTTTTTCCATGAAACACAAAAGGAGACATTAAAAAAGGCAAGAAGCACAATAAACTGTCTAGTATATAGTTAATATTTTGCACTATTTCTATGTGACTAATCAAATAAATATATGGCATTGGCTCATTTGTACAACAGGAGCTTCCTTGCTGGTACAGATCCTCTCAGATTAGTACAACTTTGTTTGGGTAAGGGAACAAAAATCTAATCTTATAGAGGTAATCTAAGGTGTACCACAAGGCTCAAAGTTAGGTCCTTTGCCCTTTTAAAGATAAGATTTTGCGAGAAACAAACTGAAATCAGAAAACAATTCAAATTTAATTTACATATATTTAAATATGGCACATGGGAACATCATACTAAGACACCTGGTCTGACAACAATATTGCAATAGGCCATTGTTTCTTGAGTTGTGTGGACTACATTTATGGTTCTTCTAGGGTTACTTAGAAAATCATTAAATAAATGTGAGATCATAAAATTTTGGGGTGAGCTAACCCTTCAAGGTCAATCATAAAAGTCATAGAGCGTTTTCCACAACATTCATGCCACGGTGTAGGAAAAATTATTGTGTGTTCTAATGTATATGTATTTGGGTGTTCAGATTAGAGCGATTATCGCAGGGTGCAAGTGAGCCATCTGCGTTCCTGCAGTGGCAGAAGGAGATGAAGGAGAAGGATCTGCAGGAAGAACTAGCTGAGCTGGAGCGCCGAAGACTGGAGGGACGGATCAGCCATGAGGAGGCAGTTCTTGCACGAGAACGTGTCTTGGAGCATAACCACCATAAAGCTCAACAGACTAAAGAGGAGGTGATATCATAATAAACATCAGTGTTTACAGCAATACATGACTCAGTCTGTATTATGTTTATGATGATTAAATGTGTGATTCAGACTGCTGAGCTCATGCGCAAGTATGCAGAGAAGCGTTTGAAGGAGGAGAAGGAAATGAGAGAGCTGGTCCAAAATGTGGCCGATGGTCACAAGAACTCCAAAGCTGCCAAAGCTAAGATGCAAGAAATTAAACAACGAATAGGTACAAAAAGTGTTATACGTATAGCATAACATTTTCTTAAAAGCATTAAATGATAATAAATACATACTACGTTGTTTCGAAACAGTTAAGGAGGTCTCAGAGCACAGCAGGGAACTCCTCAGCCAGGCTCTGGAGGATGCCCAGGCTGAGCTAAGCAGGAAGATGGAGCTTATCCGTCAGATTCGTGCTTTTGAGTCAGTACCTCAGGTCAGACAAAAGTTTGTGGATGACACTGAGGTTAGTTAATTATCTTCTTAAATTTACCAAAAAAATTATGATATACACTACAAGTCAGTGATTTTGATGTCAGACAATTTACGTTTCATGATCTTTAAAAACTCAGACTGCAGGTCACGATTTGCTGTGTGAGATGTCTCTGGCGGAGCTGCGGGAGCGTTTGGCACTCCTGAGAGAGTCAGAGCAGTGTGAGCAGGAGGACAGAAGACAGCGCATCTTTCAGGAGAAACAGCTCAAAGAGCAGCTACTGCTAGAACAGCTGGACAATATCGCTCTACGCAGAAGTCTAGCAGAACAGACCGCTTTGCGCAGGTAACATACTGGCCCTACCACACCTGTTCCTGCATCAACATAAAGTTGGGTCCGAAAGAAAATGTGGACATTGAAAATGTTTGTTTTTCTATTTAAACCTGTGGAAAAAAAGACACAAGACAGATGATTACATTTATGGACAGGGACTAGCCTGGCTAAAATCCTCCCTCTTAGATCACTATGACTTTGTTTGGGTAAAGGAACAGACATCTGATCTTACAGTGGTAAAGTATGGTATGCCACAAGGCTCTGTATTGGGTCCTTTGCCCTTTTAAAGATCTGGTTCTGAACTTCACATTAATTCTTCAATCTAACTTTTCTCCTATTATTATGCTGCTATACAATGAAAAAAAATTTAATTACACTGCCCTCCAAAAGTTTGGAAACACCCCTGGCAAAGTGTGGTTTTGGACGATATCAGCATAAATCCTTTTTTTTTTTTTTGGTGCAAATACATTAAAGTAACTTGACATTATCATTGAAGACCAGCAATAAAACATAGTAATGTCAATATATACATGTCAAAGTCAGACATGCCCCTTTGCCAGCTGTGATGCCTGGTTACTGGTTTAAACTTGGCCCAGGTTTTCAAAAGATTTTTGGGTCAGCACACCTTAATACTGTAGCTTCAATTGATTGCCAATTCAAAGTCAATGCTTGAATAAACTAACAGCTCGGATGCCCAGATTATGCAGAGCTGTAATAGCTGCTAATGGTGGATATTTTGATGAATCAAAAATGTAAGTTTTTTTCTATGTATAAACTGTTTATGTAATAAAATATGTTTTCGTAGTTTGTGTTGTCCCTTATCAGTGCAAAATTATCACAAATTAAAAAGGATTCATGCCAATATTGTCCAAAACCCCACTTTTCTATGGCATTTCCAAACCTTTGGAGGGCAGTGTAAATAAGAAAAATGCAAAGTATTTTCACTTGTGGTCTCAGAGTTCAATATGTGGTAAAAAAAAAGAAAAGAAAAAAGTGCTGACTGATTTGTGTTTTGTTTCACAGTCAAGAAGAGAAAAGGATGAGAAATGAACTGTGGGAGGCTGTCAGTAGAGATGAGAGAGTGCTGACCCTACAGAAGACCCTGGAGCAGAAACAACAGGAAAGACAAAAGAGGAAGACGGAAAAAAACAGTATGAAGAAAAATGAGCAGGTGCTTCTACTCACAGTGAAGACCACCCTCAACAAAAAGGTGAGAATAGACTAGAACACACTCCATGTGTCACAAACTTTGCTTAACACTTCAGATGTTTAATATTGTGTTACATTTTGCCATTAAATGATACAAGCAGCAGGTTCTTGAGGAACAGCATTGGCAGGAGTTGGAGCACAATTTGGAACAACAGATTTACGGGACCTTGCAGCAGTCATCTAAAAAAAATGGTGCTGGCCAGTACCACAGGCGAGTTTACTGATAAATGTAAATTTACACTTTTTTTTGAACAAGTAGAAGAAACTGATATTGTAAAATGTCTAGGAATTATATCAAAATAAAAAGTAATGATACTTGGTATTAAAGCATGTTATCTATATTTTAAGTTGCTCTTTAGGTCATCTAACACAGGCCTGGTTGAAAAAAAGCAGATTTACTGTTGAGAGAAGTGTTTTTGCTGTGGAAATTAAACTGAATGATTGCATGAGTTTGTTTTTTTCATTCTGAAATATTTCTAATCAAAATACTACAGTAACAAAAGGCCTTCTCTGTATTGAATAAGGACATCAGAATAAATCAGTTTAGTACAACTTTTTAATGTTGTTCCATTTCATTTTAGCAAAATTACTACAAATATCTTTTCCTAGATTAATGCCCAAAGAAAACTTGTTGATAAAGAGTGAATTACTCTAAAACAACTGAAATAGAACAGTTCCAAACAACAGAAACCATGTATTGCACAAGAAGTACCATAACAACATGAATTATCTTGAAAATAATCTACATTATTTAGTGGAATGCATTGCGTGTGTGCTACTTAAACATTCAGAAATGTACATAAATGAAACGATGATATTAAACAAATCGTAAATTTCCCCAACAAGACATTTTCATACACACTGTACTCTACGTACAGAGTTTCATAGTGCTCAGACCTTGTATAAAAAAAATAACTATTTTAACTACTTGATACAACAGTATGAAGATTAAACCCTTAGTGTCTAACATGAAAAATAAAAGTTAAAATGTTATTTAGCTGTTTAGAGGTTTTAACTGTATAAAAACAAAAAAAACTAAAACAATTATCCAGTTCCTGATGCATCTTCCTTCACCTACTGATATTTTAAGGAAAACTAGAAAACATGCCCCTGTTTTCATACTACAGACACATATTTTGACATTATCGGTCATATAAAGGTAAAAATAAAAACGCATACTAAAATGATGCAGCAGCTGCCGGCCAAAAGTGCTTGTTTGTAGTGGTTACATCATGAGTGGTTATTACAGACAACTAGCTTTATAAGACATGATATTCACGTGACTTTAACAGTAAATCAAGATTGAAATGAACTGGGTCATCATTGAGTCATGAAAATGAAAACTGTTATTTTAAAAACAATTCAAATAGTAAGACTTCACAAAAAGTAGCAAATTTTGTCTGATTCTGGGTGTTTGTTCAAGCTAGAACAAACAAGGAAGGCCATTTATACATTCACTCCCAGCATTCTCGTCCACATTCTCTTGGCCCCTTGATATGATCAATGAAAGGACAAGAGGGAGTTTATCTCCTTATTAATCCAAGGACATTTCATCTTTCCATAGCAGATCATTAATCAAAGAGATGTCTCGCGCCTCATTAATTCACCAGGCTTTTGGGTTCATCTTCTCTCTGAATGACATCCTCAGTTTGTTCCTGGGGGCCGGCACAGGTGGCTGAGGGGCCTGACTGTATTCTTTCCCAGGATTTTCAGGTATATCCGACTCGTCATCTCTTTTCTGAGGAACGCAAGGGTGCTGACAGGGCTCGATCTGTCCAAGGGGTGCGTTTTTGCGAGTTGATGTGTGGCTCTTCTGCAACTGCTGAATGATTGCAGAGAATTTAGCATCGAGCGAGGGTCGCCCCGTTCGAGGCCTCGCCCCCTTACAGTTCTCTTTCTCCTGATTGGAAAATACGCTGGTAGGCTGAACAAACGGTAATTTATCAGGAGGGGGTGGAGGTGCTCTCCTCTTCTTTTTGCTGGCCGTGACGGGACTCGTAATAGACTGATTGCTTTCTTTACCTGGTGACAGAACTGTTTTTTGTACCACCATTGGCCGGGATCCTTCAAACAGCGCTGCCCAATGAGGAGGCTCTGTGTCCTCTTCCTGACCAATGAGAAAGCGCCCATCAGTTTCCTCAATCTTATTGTGAATTATGTCAGTCAAGCTCTCAAATTTCCCAGGGGACACGATGCCTGAAAAGAATACATTTTTAAACAAGCAATTAACAGAAATGATAGGAAGTTGGACTATAACTCCTCCCAATTCAGTCAAATCAATTGATAAATACATCCTTCATCACTCACTCAGATCATTATAAACAGAGTCCGCTTGCTTGGTGAGAAAGAGCGGGGGTTTGCGTGGTGACAAAACCTCAATTTCCATAAGCTTGTCACATGTGTGTTGCCACTGACCTAAAGAATAAGTTCATATTAATTGTTTAGACATACAGTTTAGTAGCAAAAAAAGATTTCTAACAGATGTCAGGTGAACTTACTCTGGTCATAAATGTGCTGCCAGAGGGCATCTAGCCACTCCTGCAAAACATCAGGGGTTTCAGTAATGAACACATGACTGGCAGAGTCTCCGTTTCCCGGGTTTATCAGGTTGAGTCTAGTGCCAGTCCTCTGGTGGTCCTTTCCTACCACACGAATACGGGTGTCCTGCACGAACACACACACAAACTCTGTACTACATATTTTATAATGGTTCTCCCATCTAATGAATCATGTAGCAATGTATTCCAAGTGGTAAAGCTTTGTCTGTTGCTATTATTGCCATAACCTTTAAAGCCCGTTCACACCAAGGACGATAACTATAAAGATAACGATAAAGATATAGTTCTAAAAATCTTTCTCAATATTAAAGAATAGCAGAGTCCACACCACAACTATAATGATAAAGGCACAGAGAAACAATGTCGTTGGAATCACTTACAGAATGATTTTTTCCAGCTGATGAATGATAAAATCATTGACACCCAATCAGAATCCATCCTACTATCACGAGCTTGAGAATTTAAAGCGGCAGACGCGCGTGCGATAAACAGACGATATCATCCGCTGGTGTGGACGGTAATATCGTTATCTTTATAGTTATCGTTCTTGGTGTGAACAGGGTTTTAATGTTGACTGCAGTTAAATTAATGTGTTAACTATAAACTTTAAGATTAGAAAGGCTGCATTACCACAATAGCAGTCTAAAGTAATGGCCATATAGCAAATTATTAGATAAGAGTTATTGACTGATATTTAGATTAAATCAGGCCATATTACACAGGTAATTGTGCTTTCTCATTTTCCCTATTTTTACATTTAGACTACTCTTGTTGTTGTGATTAAGGCTTATTTTACAAAAGTTTAATAACACTGGGCTTAAAACACTTTTTTATATATTACAGTGGTGTGATGCCAAAATTCACTTTTAGTATCTAAAACAATTTACTTTAATAAGCTAATTTTAAATTTATAGCCAAAATAATTTAATATCTGATTCTGCCATTATTGGTTATAACAACCTATGGTTACTCGTTTTTGGTTTCAGGCCAGAATAGTAATATTGGTGAAGCAGAACTATTTTAGTATTATTTATATACTCTTATAGTGTTTATTAACATTTTGAATTAGCTTTCATATTTGTGCTTTTACCATTAATTTATTTTATATTTCTATATAGCTTCAATTTATTTTTATTTTAGTTTTAGTCATTTTAGCACTTCAAATTATTTTATTTCAGTTAGGTGCCAAGGCAATATTTCTAATTATTGTTAAAGGTTTTTTTTTAAATGTAATATTTGGTCTATTTATTTCAAATAATTAAAACAATTTTTTAAATAGTTTTAGTTAATAACAACACTGGTTCAAAGACAAACATCTTGTTCTTTTTGAATAAAGTACACTAATGAATCATGCATGAGACCTGGATTTTATTTTTTTATACAAACAAAGGCTTTATTTTGATTTTAAATTCAAACATAATAGCACACTTGATCTTAGACAAGAAAAACGCATTGAGAAATAAGAGAAAAAAAAAGCCATTTTAAAAATGTTTCTTACCTTATTTATGGGAATAATGAGGCTGGGCTCCACTTTTGCTTGGATTTCTTCAGGTGAATAATAACATGAAATCTGTCCGGCCTTCAGCACACAGTAAAGCTTACAGCAGCGCTGCAAACCCTCGATGCTTTGCTAAGTGCAAAATCAAAATGCTGATCTTACAAATTTAATTTTATTTAGAAATGTTAGTTTGAATTGTTGTGGCATATATACTTCCTAGAAAAACAAGTTCCTGTCTTACCTGTTGGCTCAGGTATCCGCTCATCATGTCTTGTGTCATGCAGTCAGGTTGTGCCACCAGCTTACAGCACAAGTTACCATATAACGGCAGCCATGACGAAACCTCCACTGACAGACCAATGGCAGAAAGTCAATCAGAACCACTATGCAAGTCAATTATTAAAATGTGGCTTGTTTGCGCTTACCATTTTGCAAGATTATAAGGGAATGAGACTGGAAAGATCCCTCTGCCTGCTCCAAACCCAGTGTGGTGTACGCCAACAGTGAGTATTGAGCACCTCTGTCACAAAAAAAGAAGCCGATATTACAGACATTTTACTAATATTATTAATTTAACAAAAAATACTTTAAAGGTAATGAACATAATATCCATCCTTGCATACAGTGGTATTGGGTTGGACTGGAGGAAAGTGTCTGGATCTCCTCCATCCAGAAGAGGGCAGTGTTTCCTGCCTGAGGATCTGCCAAAAGAGGAGCTAGTTTTTTTGGAGTGTTGCAGCTTCCTGGCTAGTTTTTTTGGAGTGTTGACAAAGGTTGTCTCCTCCTCCAGTCCACAGCTATACAGCTCAAATGTCAGCCAATCTTTATCAAACAAAAAACTTCAATCTGTTGGGTTCAGTCTCAGCATAAACAGCTTAGCTTGCACAGCAGAGTACACCCCCTCGGAATAAATATAAAATATGTATTTTCTTTGAAAATATTGAAACAAAATTGAAATGTATTAAACATATACTTAATAAAAACAACAAAATATAGCCAACATTTTCTGTAAGATAAGTAAATTCAATTTAGTTAAAAGAACAGAAATGAGTACACCCTAGATTTAACAGAGACCATTCAACTTTAAGTATACTGCTCTGACCCTTCTTGGCACAGTACAAGCATGACATTCAATCTGTCCTGTTTAACTCCTGGAGGACGTTTAAATGCTCTGGTCAATGGGGAGTTTTGCTAGCTCGTCTCTACAGAATCCCCCACAGCTTCATATAGAAATACATTCTGAAGGATTTTCAATCTTCATCACTGAAAAAAGCCCAATTGCAGGGAATGAGGGGAGGGTATCTTCTGTTTCAAGTATTCCATCACAAGTGGTGTGTGAAATAGGGAAAGCTGAGAACTTACAACTTCTCAATTTTGACCAGAACATTTTTGATGCTTCAAAGCAAATATCAGTCATTGAGGGATCTGCAATCACCATTTCAGTGTCAAAAATCTCTGAGCCAATCTTTATCAAACAGAAAACTGCCACCCGCTGCACATCTGTTGGGTTCAGATACACAATCAGCATAAACAGCTATATGATCAAAAATAACTTAAATATACTTTTTTTTTTTTATATATATATATACACACACTGAATAATTTTGACACTTTGGTAATTGACACACATTATACAAAGAATACATACTAAGTAAAGAGTATAATTTGTTATAGGGGGTGTACATATGCTGTACTGTATATATATATAATACAATTTAAAATACCTGGTTTCCATTTTCATTTATAAACGCTTAATTTTTGCAGTCTTCATTGTCACATATTGCTTCAGAAATCATTTTAATATGCTAATTTAGTGCTCAAGAAACATTTCTCATCAATTTTGAAAACAGCTGCTTAGTATTTTTGAGGAAACAGTGATCAATTTTTTTCAAGATTCTTTGATGAATAGAGCAGAATTTATTTAATATAGAAAGTGTTTGTAACATTATAAAATGTCTTTATTGTAATTTTTGATCAATAAACAGCTTTGTTACATAATAAAGCTATTAACTTAAAACTTTTGAATGGTAGTGTGCAAGCAAAACCATACATTTATTACAATTAATAAAAGTCAAAACAGGCACCATTTGTCAATAACATTAGCACGGACACTATTTTTATAATAATTACAATGTAAAACAGTCACTTACTCTCTTTGCTGTTAAAATGTTCTGTATCTTTCCAAAACAATGGAATTCGTAGGCCTGGATAAGCAAAAGAAAAATACATGAACCAAAGACAAACTAATACTAATACAAAATTAATACCTATAACAGTTATAAAAAGAGAAAAGTTGTTAACTTACCAGATATGGCTACCTTTCCCTTACAAGGGATTTGATCTGCGGACCTAAAATAAAGGAAAAAATAATTTTAATGACCATTTATTTCTTATATGCATGTCTGATAATAATTTATATTAAACTTTCCACTAAATACTCAGCAAAAAGAACAGCTGGCAAAACACCTGCTGCTAACCTTCTGATGTCCTGCTGCTCCTTCCTCCTCTGGGCTTCACTCATGTAGGCTTTAATTCGGGAATTACAGGTTAACAGACTCCTGGAAGCATCCAACACCTGCTCTTTTTTAGTGCTGGCAACCAGAAGCTTGTAAGCCCCAGCTCTCATCCGCATCTCAAACTCCAACTTCTCCTGAATATCACGGTCCTATTGAAAGGATACAATCCATCAGTCAGGAGAAATGAAGTAGCTTTATGGACAAGTGCTCTCAAAACACAGTTCTGGGTATAAAGACTAGAGGAAGAACATACTGGGAGAGAACAACTCTATCAAACAATCTATTCTACAACAATTCCTAAAGCAGGTGCATAGTGATACATGAAGAGATGAGATATGGGTATTGGGCACCACTGGTCTGGACACTGAAGAAATGAAAATGATGCAATGAAGTAACATCAAAACAGATGGAAGAGAAGTGGAGCTCACAGGGTCTCTTATTATATAAAAGGAAAAGCGGGTCTCTGATAACCGACAATGACGCATGGATTGATGGAAGTAATAGAAGTCTGACTCATTTCTGCGAATCGGTTCTTTTGAACAGTTTGTTTTAAAACTTCGATTCAGTGATTCTTTTGTCCATCCATAATCATGTGGACCTGGTGTTTTACATTTACATTTAATCATTTAGACGCTTTTATCCAAAGCGACTTACAAATGAGGACAACAGAAGCAATCAAAACCAACAATAGAGCAAAAAATATGTAAGTGCTGTGACAAGTCTCGGTTAGTTTGACTCACGCAATTTTTTTAATAATAAATAAAAAGAAAACAAGTAACGTTAGACAGAATAGAAAACGAATAGAGTTCGCTAGTGTTAGAGGGTCATCTTTTAATAAAAAGAAAACAAGTAGTTAGAATAGATTTGGCTCCAGACGAATCAGACTTTGCTCGGGTTTTCGTTTAAATGAGTCAGATGACTTGTTGACGCGAGAACTGCTCGCAATGATTCAGTCCAATTCGTGAACGGATCGGTTCTGTGAATCGGTTCAGCTGATTTATTGGGGAAAAGTCCGATTCACATGAATCGATTCGTTCACGAGAGTGGGTGGTGAAGAGGAGTCGGACAAAAAAGACAAAACAACCTAAACACTCACACTTTCTAAAAAGCAATCCTAATTTTAGAGCTGTGTGATGATGTTTCAGAATTAAATACGCCAAGATTATTTTTATTTGCACCAAATCATGAATTGTTTGCCCCATTGGGGCATTTCAAAACAGAACATGATCACACGCTCCCATACACAGACTACCTTTAGTTTCTTAGAAATCTGTCGTATGTACAACAGATTCATGTCTTCTATTATCTGCTGCGTGTCATTCACACTTGTGCATCGCTTCATATGTCTGTCTTTGGCCTGAGGAAGTATTTAATGAGCCGGTTACGTTAGTCTTGAATAATAACAACCACATTCCAGACATGAAAAACCAAAACGAGAACTTCAGCAACACGAACTCACCTCGTTTTGAAAAAACATGCTTTCTCTTATTTTCTTTCTCTTAATCTCCATAGCGAGAGAGGAACACGACGATACCGTGGACCGAGTGGCAATATTTCGTTTAAAATGTTGAATATCCCGCGCTGGATCCATACTGGCCTCTTCCTCAAGACAAGCCCCTCTCCGCACAACAAACCAACGGATTACACAACCGCCAATCCACCAATCAGCTTCTTTCAAAGCTCTCCGTTGCCGACACAACAGTTGGGCGATACCATTTTTTAAATCGGAAAGGTTGGAATAGCGATACAGCTAAGTAGGTTTGCATTTATAAGTTGGATTTATTAATACGTTTTTGTAACATTCAAAATAATTATAATGTAAAATACATGTTAAGCATGTTTATGAAAATGCTCATGAAGTGGGTTTGCGTTATCACTGTGATTTTGTGCTGATCTCCCCAGTCTGTCTTAAAATAGTTTAAACCGATGGTCTGCCGCACTGCATTCTAATGAATCCTCAATGTTCTGACCGAGTCTTTTCAGTGAGAGCGAGGCTTCTGGATCTTTTTAGATCGATTGTAATTTAACACATAATGCGATGACATTTTGCACGCATTTTGCACACGAAAACTGCATTCAGCATCATATGAAAAGAAATCAAAGTCACCTCCGTCGCTGCTGTCACGCTCATTCTTGACAACGTCGTTAGTACCCAGATGACTTCATACACCTAGATATCGTTTTACTGTATCTCAGTCAGAGAGGGTTACCACTGGGACAGAAATATCAAGCAACAGATAATCCGAGGGATCAATAGATTAAAGGTTACAATACACAATCCCACTGGAGCTCGTTCATTAAGGTATGGTTGCATGCTTGGTGTTATAGAGAATGTCAGATGACTACCTGTCTGATTCTGGCCAGATAGCCTGCTTGCATGAGAAGATTTGCATACATTTCTCCATGGCCGTTTTAGAAGGTTTAGAAAAATTATAGGTCATTAAAATATGAGATGACACGATCGTCGGTTGATTTATGCATATAAGTAAACCATTAAAACAAATGCATTTGATCTCACCACAGAGGTGCATGAATTTGATTTGCCAAAGCTTTATATTAACGTATTTAAGCCGTGGATATGCTTAAATTAATAGAGAACATACTCAAATAGTCGTGATTTCATGGTTATCAGTGGATGGGAATAATCTTGTTTTATTATGAATGAATATACAGTATATCACGCAGCCTGCTCGTGACTTAAGTCTGAAGTGTTGATGTCAGTTTTCTGTCACCATCAGTATGCTGTCTTTTTTGTATTTCAGTAATATACATTCATACATTGTGTCAGAGTTAGGCCTTGTGAAAAGCTTGCTAGATTAAAATAGCCAGTTAGACAGCGAGGTTTGCAGACTAGCTGTCGACCGATATGGGTTTTTCAATGGCCCATGCCGATATCTAGTGGCCGATATAATATTGATACTGTCCGGGGCAAATTTTCACACATTTACTTCATTAAATATTTGCCAGTTTAGGTTCATTTTAAATCAATTTCTGTATAAGCACATACACTAAAGTATGTGCTACAAAAATCGGTTGAACATTTCCACCAGTATTGTCTAAGAAAAAAGATACTGTTCTTTTGTTGACGTTTTGTGACAACATGTCCCGACTCCCAAAATGTGAAAGGAGAAAAACATATAAACGTCTCTTTAATTAATACTGAACACAGGTCTTAAATAATTTACTTATAAATTGAAAGCTACTGTTCAAAATTCTTCTTCTTCTTCTTTTTATTTGTAAGATTTTACCAGCAGGGGCTAACAGCTCTTTGCTAACTCTTGACCAGTTGGTGACAGCTTCACCCATCCTGGCATTAATGAAAAATAAAAAGTTTCACACATTACATATTCATTTTTTAATGTTAAAAACTTTTTTTTTCAGTATTACTCAAAAATCACAAAGAATATTGGCATTATATGCAAATAATGTGCATTGAGAAAAAATACTTTACATATCTCTCAAAAATCATTACAAATATTTGCATTTTATTCAAACTATTTACCTTGACAAGACCATTTTTAACATATTACTCAAAAATTGCAATAAATATTTGCATTATATGAAAATAATATGAATTGACAAGATAATTAAAAAATATTACTCAAAAATCATTACAATTATTTGTATTATATGCAAATAATGTGCATTGACAAAAAATCTTTTACATCTTACTTAAAATCATTACAAATATTTGCGTTATATGCAAATAATGTGGATTGACAAGAATCTTTTTTACATATTACTCAAAAATCACTACAAATATTTGCATTATATGCAAACAATATGCACTGACTCGGAATCAGTCAAGCAGACACATCAGCACTGAAATGCATCAAATCACTAAAATGACCAAAAATACATTAATTAATCAGTTTGCATGATATATTTGTTTGCTAGTGTACTGTAGATTCCTGTTTATGGTTGCAGAGGTGCCCAAATGTTTTAGTACAAAGCTTGATTGAGGGCCACACATAAATGTAGCATTGTTACATTTTTATTATTGCATTATTACAACTTTATTACATTAAAATAGTCGTTTTTAAAAAGTCAAATCCCTTTATATTCTCTATATTTCAAAGCAAAAATAAAAAAGGTGATGCAAAAAGATAAATGATGAAGATATGCTTAAATGACATGTTTTCCCCTTGATTTCCCCCTCTTGTGTTGTGGTGGGGCAAATCAAAGGTCATCAACTTTGGCCTGCGTGCCCTGGTTTGGGCATCTCTGCGATACGGTATTTTTATATCCAAGAACTGGGATGCTAAATATGTAATATTTTTGTTGTTAGGTTATCTGTGTCATGCAGCAGAAAGTGTGCACACGCAACACAGCGCTGTTTGTGAAGAACGGGCAGGCGTGTGGAGCCGGAGCCCCTCCTCAACTTCCTTTCCGCTGCCCTCGATGTGGAGAGCACGAACGTTTCCACAGTCTTTCTTCTCTCAGAGCTCACCTAGAATACAGCCACCCGTTCCACACTAAACATGACATCAGCCTCCTATCCACGAGGGATCTCTCTCACACAGAGCGCACGGAAAGCTACAAACTCTCCAATTCCAACATGCATAAAGTACATGACGCCAGCACGAATACTAACTCCACTGCGTTATTCGGCGCTGACCAAACTCCATCGCAGCAGCCCACAGAGCAAAAGCTCACGCCCCCAGAGAGGAGCCTCAGCGTTGGGGACTCGCCGGGCGGAGCCGGACCCCTCTCGGCTCCTGTGGCGTCAGTGGAGAAGAGGCTGGAGGGGATGATGATGACAGCCAATAGCAGCATGGAGCGACGTCTGCTGCGGCTGAGCTCAGAGCTGGCACAGACAGACACGGCTATCCTGTGTGAGCGTGCTCACTCGCATCACCTGGCCCAGGAGAAACAGGAAGTGCTGGAGCGAGAGCAGGCGCTCAGCAGACAGGTAGACTCCGCTGTTATGGTGATCGCCACACTCAGACAGCAGCTCAGCATCTCGGAGCACGAGTTGGAGAGGAGAGAACAGTGAGTGAAAGATTTAAATATCATTTAACATCTGTAAATACAAGTTTACAGAACACAGTCCCCTTAATCAGATTTCTGCTTGACCATGGGTTTTGGATGACCTATTCTAAACCCTATAAAGTCTACTGTATCAAATTATCAACATGATCAAAACTTTGCTAAAGATTTGTTGTGGACAGTCTCCTCCATGCCTTCTGTCGTCTGATGGATAGTTTGTACTTTTTGGCAAGTTAAAGTCCATTTAGTATACTTATAAAAATGTCCCCCTTCAGGTTGTGTCTTTTTGCTGTGAAAGCTTTACAGATTTTTAGAAAGTAAGAATAACTTTTACATTGTTAGTTTTATATTGATTTACTGGACTGAAGCAAGTTAGGTTTACTTGATTTATTCATACAACATTTTTTTTTTTAGAAAAATCATGTTAAAATGTATCTGATATGATACACTAGGCTCATATAGAGGGACGTTTATTTTTGTCTTTCAATCATTGTATTGCATTGCGTTATATGTCTCCCTCTACACATATACACAATAAAAACTTTGATCATAAAACCAAGCACTAAATATTGTCTTATTAAGACATATTATTGGGAGATATAACTGATATTTATATGTAATGTATGTAAGTTCATTGATTACAATACATTAGAATTTCATCTTACTTTTTGGCCATGTAAATATGAGCAAATGTATCAAATTGCATATTTTCGCTCAGTTTGGACCTCTGAATATTTTGTGTGTGTGTGTGTGTTTTCTTATTCTTCAGTGTCATATTATATGAGCCATAAAAACCTGATGTATCAATATGATACTCAACATAAGAAAAAAACTTTATATTTTTATATTTTGTCTTAGGTTCATTAAACTGTTCCATTAAAACAAATCAGATTGTTATTTCATATGTCAGGATTTACAGGGTTAAAAGAACAGTACACTTTATTTCCTCATGGAACACCAAAGGAAATGTTTAATAGAATGTTCAAGCTGCTCTGTACAAGCATTTTTTGAAGACGTTTTGAAAAGTCTGCTTTTGTGTTCCAAGGATGAAAGAAATTGAAAGCTATAAGGTTGGAATAACATGAGGGTGAGTGTTATGATGAAATGGAGAAATTGTTCAGCCCTGCTGCTCATTTTTATATTGATTTTCTTAAAGGTGCGGCTACAAGAAACAGAAGGAAACATTTATGACTGTTAAGGGGAAAATATGAATAGAAAATGTCTCATAAAGCAGTTCTCTGATAACTACCTTTTACTATATTACAGGGAAGTTATTACCATCCAGAAGTTTCTGGAAGCAGCGGCGCAGCATGAGATGTGTGGGAAGGTTCGTTTGCGTCGGTTCATCGAGAGCCTCTTGCGGAGGATTTCTCTGGCCGAGAGACTGCTGGAATATTATCAGAGCGTCCCCCACAGGCGGTACTGCACGGCTCACTCTGTATGTCACCAACATTTCCAGAAAAATACAAATGTGTATCTCATGCCTTAAACATTCATTTATATATTTTTTAAAAATGGCTTTCAAATAATAGTTTTTTTTCCCCACCCAATTTGTTTTTTATTTCGTTATTTTTTAAAATATAATTCATTTTGGAGTCTTGAATTTTAGGTTTTCTTTAGGCTACTCCATTTGACGTAAACAAAATGCATTTTCATAAAAAGCTCAAATCTGATATTTTAAAAACAGCTTCATGACATTTTATAATAATTTAAAATTGAAATAAATAATAATACAAAGACTATACCAATATTTCAAGAATTTTTGCCTTTATTTTTTTAATTCTCCAAACAGTTACACCACCATTTTTTCACGTTAAGCCCTCCAAAAATGATAGAATGACTTATATTTCAGAAATTGAAAAAGTATTTTTATATGAATTGCAGTTTCAGTGTATTTTTAAACAAGGAAGAGTGTCAAGTCATTGACCCATGTACTGATGTAAAAAAGGAATTTCAATAATGAATCACATGATGTGACCCACTTGTATGATTTTCCAGGATTGCAATAATGAACTTCTGTTTCAGAAATATGTCAGTCCTCTGCATTTCTCTAATTTGTCATTATTTCAGGTGCCTCTGCCATCAGAGCTCGGTCCACATAGAATAACACAAAGCAGGTATTGCATTATTGTTTTTACTTTAAGAAGGAAAGTCACATTACCCCAGTAATGAGTAATTCATGTAACCATTTAACCTCTAGTTTCCTATACTTAACAACCAGCAGAACATTTTCAGAGCACTTCAATATAAATCATGTCCTTATTTGACTCAGGGCACTCGTTTGGCTTGTAGTAGACAGGATGTCCCTCAGACAGGAAGTAATTCATGAGATCCTATAAAGACAGTAGAAGATCATGTTGCCCTGCCATAAATAATGATTACCCTTCTTTTCCATTTAATCAGTCTTAAATATTAAATACACTTGGTTCATATGTGTGTTGGATGATAATAATTGTGTTATGTTGCTGTTCTTTGACATCAGGTCTTCAGGAGAACATCTTGAGCAGGATGAAGAGCAGCAGTTACTTGGTCAGTCTGGATGGGGACTGTCTAAAGGTTCTTCTGATAGACTGGGTTACGACAGCTGGTCCCAGCGGAGGAGGTCAGATGGGTACGAGGTTTAGAGAGCTTAGCAATGAATGTACATGCAAATAACACTATTTCAAACATTACTGAAATATGTTGAATATATTAATATTTACACAGTGGGGTCCAAAGTCTGAAACCAGATTGAACATCGTATTTTTTAATGATTATTTATTATTTTTTTGTAATTACAATATGGTAACGTTTGGATAAGTGTTTTTTTTATTATTATTTATGTAGCACATAAGTTTTTTTTTTTTTAGCAAGGATTCATTAAATTGATCAAAAGTGACAGTAAAGACATTTCTAACAATTAACAAGATTTATGTTTCAAATAAATGGCAATAAATTTTAATAAATGATAAATAAATACAATTAATAAATTAATAATTTAATGAATTAAATTAAGAAATAAATCTTTCTGTTCTTAAGAATTCTGAAGCAAAGTATCACTATTTCAACAAAAATATTAACAGCAACTGTTTTAAACATTTTAAAGGTAAGAAATGTTACTTGAGCACCAAAATCAGCATATTAGAATGATTTCTGAAGGATCATGTGACACTGAAGACTGGAGTAATGATGCTGAAAATTCAGCTTAGCCATTACAGAAATAAATTATATTTTAATATATATTCAAATAGAAAAATAATTTTAAATCGTAATAAAATTTCAGAATGCTTTTTACTGCATTTTTGATTAAATAACAAATCGTCATATCTAAACATTGTCATATGAACACAAGCAGTCAGTAATTACACTGATTTCAGTTTCACAGAAGTACTGAAAATTGCAAGATGCACATAACTGAAAGTAATGATAGCTTGCAGTTGAGTAGGTGAGTCAGATGTAGATATAGTAACCATACTGACTGATTCATTGAGTTTTCATGATTACAAGAACCTGAATACTCCCGTCTGCCTGTATGTTTGTTTTTACATGCAAAATCATTTCAGGTTGCCAAATACTTTGTTGATATTCATGTTCAATTTTCACTAGAAACAGACTTTTGGACACCACTGTATGTAAATATGAGTTATACAAAAGCCCAGTAAACAACAGCGATGTCCAACTACAGATGGCAGATTAGATACTTATTTGATTCTTGAATGTGATTATGGTCCATCTGTGAAATATTTTAACAATAGGATTGGCTGTAGAATGAACACATGGTGAAGCTGCCCTTTAATTCAAATAGATACAGCTGTCATTACAAGTTACTAACATGAAGTGAAGCTATAGTTAGTGCTTGTTGTTTTCTAACCAACACTACTGTTCAGGAAAATGAATGTAGCTATATTATCTAAATGCAGGATGATGTTAAAATACAACCTGTGCCGTACAGGTCGGATCTTATGCCACTTTAAGCTTGTAGTTTGTTCACAATCTTTGCACTGTTTCAGCAAGAAGAAAAAGTATGTAGCAAATATCAAAATCATTTACTTGGGTCTGTTTTTTGTTGTGTATTTTAAATAGTGGTGCTACATTTTAAGGGATGAATATACATGTCCCTGCTTATGTTAGCCAGCCTCATTAGAAGGAGAGAAAGAGGAAACTATAACAGAGAAGAAAGTTCTCTTTCGTTTTAAAACATGCAGCTATTGGAATATGTATGTTAAGTGTTCTTAAATTAATTGCCAAGAAATTTGATAATAGATCACTTTTGCCATTCTGTACAATTGGAGCAATAGCACTTATGGTCTTTGGCTGAACTGTGAAACGATTCTGTAAAGGAATGTACTTTCATTTAAAGAGATAGTTTACCCAAAAAAGACTATTTACTCACCATAGAGCCCTATGAAGATATTTTGAGAAATGTTTTTAATTTTTTTTGTCAATGGTCAACCAAACGGTTTACCGACTGGTTACCAACATTCTTTAAAATATCTTCTTTTGTGTTTCACAGAGGAAAGAAATGCAGGTTTGGAACAACACAAGAGTGAGTAAAAGATTTGGTATCAAAATGATTTAATTTTGAGAATTTTCATTTCTGGGTAAGCTATCCCGTAAAATAATAATAGTTACAGTATTTAAGTCCTTAACTTAAAGGAACACTCCACTTTTTTTGGAAATAGGCTCATTTTCCATCTCCCCTAGAGTTAAACAGTTGAGTTTTACCGTTTTTGAATCCATTCAGCCGATCTCCGGGTCTGGCGGTAGCACTTTTAGCGTAGCTTAGCATAGATCATTGAATCTGATTAGACCATTAGCATTTGGTCATCAAAAATGACCAAAGAGTTTCGCTGCGTCATATCACTGCACCTGCTGCACTCATGGTACGGCAGCAAAGTTCCTTGATTATTACGCCGGAATGAGAGTATAGTTCCTAGCCATATCAGCCTAGAAAATCACAACTTTTCATTTTCCGTCGGTCTTAGTACACGATGTAACTACAGAAGTGTCAAGTTTTAAATAGGAAAAATATCGAAACTCTTTGGTCATTTTTGAGCGCGATGCTAACGGTCTAATCAGATTCAACGATCTATACTAAGCTACGCTAAAAGTGCTACCGCCAGACCCGGAGATCGGCTGAATGGATTCAAAAACGGTAAAACTCAACTTTTTAACTCTTGGGGAGTTGGAAAATGAGCCTATTTCCAAAAAAAGTGGAGTGTTCCTTTAAGTTGCATCTAGCACTTAAATCAAATGAATATTCAGTATTCAAACAATGTTAAGCTCTATGGACAGCTTCTGACTGTTCTAACTGTACTGTTCTTTTTATAAGCTAAAGGAAAGTCACGATTCATTTTTGTGGCATTCAGGAGCATGTTACAGATACCATAAAGCTTAACTTGTACAAAGAGCTACACTTGAAAAAACTGAACATTTTAATTCCCAGGCAGTTCATTCTCTACACAACTGGAGTAGCACTTATTCACATCTTGGGCAAAACTGTGAAACAATTCAGACAATTATAGCGGTATACTACCAAAGTCCATTAAAGGGGACATCGGATGCCCATTTTCCACAAGTTGGTATGATTCTTTAGGGTCTTCATGAAATGTCTGCAACACACTTTGGTTCAAATTCCTCAATGGTCGTGTAAAACAACACACTTTTTACCTCATCAAAAACAGCTCTGTTCACAGCAACCTGTTTCAGTGCATGTCTCTTTAAATGCTAATGAGCTGCTCTATATATCCATATATGGTTCAGAGGTGGTCTTGTTCAAATAGCTAGCTATCTATATAGAAACTGGCTGCAAATTGAAACAGCTGCTGGATGACACAGTTTCAGACTCAGACGGCCCATAAAAAACTGGCTGCATGTTTTTTCTTTTAAGCTTTTCTGAGCTGGCAGACACACCAGTTACCCAACTGAATGCAAAAAGCTAAAAAAGTGAACATTTCATCCAATGTCCCCTTTAATGTACAAAAATACTGACTTACAGTATAACATTTGAAGTATAATTTTATGAATGAAGAGGGTATTGTTCGTAAAACCAACAGACTGGAGGAACAGGGTAGTGCTTTTGGTATTATTAATAGATTGTAGTGGTCTATAAAGGACCACTGCACGCACACACTTGGGTTTAACCTTTATTTGACTTTAACTTCTCAGCACTTTGACTTCACAGTATTCAAAATCAATGTTTTGTAAATACCAGTATGTATTTTTTGTCAGATGCAGGGTAGATCTCATCCACCGCACCTTAGTCTTGATATGAACCGAGTCAGTTTTAGGGGAAAAAAGCCAAATGAGGGCATTTGCTTATATTTCAGCTCAGGCTACTTGTTTTGTTCAGTTTAAGCTCTGATTTTTCCCATATTATTCTACAAGTTGCATGTGACCTGCTAAATAGGACCTCTTGGCTTCATGTGTGAGACTTTTACCTTTTTAGAAAAAAATATATATACAAAAAGCCCAGCAGAAATAACAAATGGCACTTGGAATTTGAGTTCAGAAGACGAAAGTATAAAAACGACTAGTTATAATTCTTGTTTTAAACTCTTGTTTGTGCTGTTTTGTTCAGTGGTGGCAATGTCATCCACTCCATTGTGTGCTCAGTTCTGACACTGTTATTAATATCTTATTTTGTCTTTTGTGGTCTCTTCATGTTTCTGTATCACTAGTTTATGTTGTGTTTAGTTAGAAAGAGATCTAGAGTACTGTAGTGCTGTGTGAGCATGAGGTAGTTCACATCCATCAGTATGTTATTGTGAGTGAGCATGCTATAATGCTTTATCCATGGCTTGTGCAATATGTGACAATATTTTCATGATGGGAGGAAAAGAAACAGTACTGTACAGAAGAAATCTGGAGGACATAATAGGGTCATACAAGGTCAAGTAGGGCTCAACCTAATTCACATGTGATTTTATTCATGTATCTATTTGTTTATTTATTATAAATATAATCAGAGACAGTGTTCCTATGTATTTTTTTGTCTTGTATCAGTACCAACTAATATATACTGAGCAGCACAATGTTCACAACACTGGTTCAGACCATCATTTATAAGAATTTATAATGTTTTTGGACTGACTGAAAACATAAAGATGGATGCCACTAAAAATAAGATTGATATGCTATTACTTAGTTTGCTACCATATTTCAAATAATAATAATATTTGGCCAATTGTGTAAATATTTGGCAATATGTTGTCAATATCAGGTTCGATTTTAAAATATACAATATGAGTGGCCGTATCAGTACAGTAGCAGTCATATATGGCTTTTAAAATCATTATACATCTGATTAAGCCAATAATAGAGCCGATGCTATAATATCTACATATATACTACACAGTTATTCATCTATTCTACATTATAATGTGTGCTACTTTAAGACTGAAGAATAGATTTTTGTAAATGAAAACAGGTATTTATAATATCAGCCATACCAGCCTTTGGCCATTACATTAAAATAAATATCAGCTGGTGTATCATAAAAAATGGTATAATGATGCATATCTAAAATGAATAGTTCTGTGAACTAGGTTGGACCCTAGAAATATAGGTGTGCCATTATAGATGTGACAATCAGAAGTAGAACAAAGCTGAATAGCTTAACATTTTCTGTTCTATTGTTTGGTGTTTCTTGATAATAATGAGTATAATTTGAGCTAATGTTTAATGTTGTGCCATGTTGTTTTCTGTTAAAAATATTGAATTTGTTTTCTCTAGACTTAATTATCTTAATGTTTGTGCCTTTCTCTTGAAACATTGTCGTCTGTATTGCACTTGTGATACTGTGAGATCTGAAGTCTCACGCGATCCTTGCTGCTCTATGTGATATTCTGAATAATAGAAATGAGATTAGAATTGATCATTAAAGATTGATTTGTTAATTCTATGCCTGTTTTCCATCTCTTGTGGCTACTGCAGCATTATTAAAATCTGAATGGTCATTCATTTGATCAGACCAACTTGTTTTACTGTGTTTTTTTCCATATGGTGTTCTAGATTTATATATGAATTTTTAATTCATACTCAAACTTGGACTTTGCTGAATAAGATGAGATTTTAAATTTATCTTCACGTCTTCAGTCTCAGTTTGCAATGTAAAGGATGAACACTAGAGGGTATCCTTGATTTGACTGTTTATGTGAAACTGATTGTTGGATCTCTGAGAACAGCTCAGAGTGCAGTTGTGAGTATTTGATTCGTTTTCTACAGCGAATTCAAACTTGAATTTGTGCTACCACCTTCAATGAAGTCTGTTAGAACGTAAAGACCTTTGGGATCCATCTGTCTGCTTCCTTACACAATGTATGAAATAGTTTTATTATTTAACACCAGCACTCCCATTACATGTGACATTTTAAAATGTGGATTTTCAGTCCACCTCAAAAAATTATTTTTACAGTGAAATTGTCTTCTTCTTAAGTGACATCTTTCTGTGAGGAAGAGAATGATTTTTGTCACAACAGGCCCAAGTCACTTTCGTTTTGAAGATAAAAAGACTATCTTCAACATCAAACTTTTCCTTTTGAGTTCACCAGAAGAATGAAAATCATTTGGCTGTGAAATGATGTAATTTTGATGTGAAATATCCCCTTGAGTAAGACTTTGTTCAGAAAATGCTTCAGAGATTAGAGGAGAAGAGCTTTGGGGCCGTTTGGCTGTGTTTCAGGGAAAATAAACCTCCAGAATGGAAACACACACATTAACCAGACTGCATAGATCTATGGTCAAAGGGCGAAGACCTCTCTGCTACATTAAACAAAGATATCCATAAACAGAGACCAGAGAGTGAAAACAGGGTCAATCTTGTAGTAAATAGCTGCAGTGGTACTAGCTGACATAAGAAGATGGTGCATGTTAACGTTTGTTTTCTGTGTAGTGTTGAAGATCAAAGAATCTCGTGGTGTTTTTGATTGGTTGGCTCTGATTGTCGTCTGTGAGTGTATTAAAGGCTCTGATGGCTGCAGCATCTAACGCTCGGACTGACGTCACTCATTACATTTAGAATACTGAGGTCATGACCTCTCTGATTTACATTTTTCAGAAGGTTGTTTGTCTAACGGAGGCCATTCATGACTATTTCGGCCTAATCAAACATAGAGTACAGCTTGTGGATATGTTCTTGTGTTTAATACAACCTCTATTCAGTAGCCTGTATGAGACAAAATGACATTTACAAAAGTGATTTTATATACACAGAAAGCATTTTAAATGCAAGTGTCTACTTTAATGTTTCAAATAACTTTTGTGAAAACATCAAAATATAATGTTCCATCATCATTCAGCATAACAGATAGGCCTATATTTATGTTAAAATGAAACAACATTCTGTACTTATTAAAATATATAAAATAATAAGTGATCATACTAATGGGTAAAAACCTGGGTAAAACCTAAAGGATAGTGACAAAGACTGGTGAAGATTTAAAATTACAGTTATATTATATTATATTATAAATATGCCTGACAAGATTTTTTGGTATACAAACTAAACTAATAAAACTAAGTAAAAAAATTCAACAGGACACATTCTAAAGTACAAAAACATTGTAAAGTACATTTAACATTTTTGAGAAAACCTTGATATATATATATTTAGGATTCTTTAATGAACAAAGTGCAAAAGAACAATTTATTTGAAATAGAAATATTTGTAAAATTATAAATGTCTTTACTGACATTTTTGACTATCTTTACTGTCATCTTAATGTTATCTTTTATTGTTTCATAAGAAACAAATCTGAACTAATCTAAATAAATCTAAATATTTTCAAAGAAAAGTTGAAATATTTCAAAGTTCTTAAGCTGTAAAAAACAAACAAAAAAAGAAGTTGAGCAAACTTAACAGTTTAAGTCAGCCAGCTTCAGCAGATTTCTGAGTTTTCTCAACTTATTTTTGTATAAACTTAAAACAACAAGTTGAGAAAACTCAAAAATCTGCTGAAGCTGGTTGCCTTAAACTTCTAAGTTTGCTCAACTTCGGGGTTTTTTTACAGTGTGGGGTCACATACCCCTCGTTGGGAATCACAGCTCTTGTGCTGTTTTTACAGCGGTCATTTCTAAATAATAAAAATAGATGCAGAAGTTCACTGCAAAGCCAATAAACTTCTGCCTGCGAGGCCTCTGTTTGTTTGAGTTGGCTGAAGAAAGTTTACAAGCCCTATTAATAGGAGGAGACAGAAAGAGTGAATAAGCAGACCAATATTATTAGAAAGCACACTTGTTTCCATAACTAAAAGTGTTTTTCAGTCATATGTGTCAACATAATGAGGACTGGTGAGTTTCTGCGTTTATTAATGTCTGCTGTGAATCCGGATGACATGGTAGAGCGTCTGTGTGATGTCATCTGAAATGTTTCTTCACAGTCATATTGTGATTCACACACAGTGTGTGTGTGTGGTTTTCCAAGCTCAGAGGACTGGAGGAGGCGGCAGTGTTGCATCCTGTTACATAGCTTTAGCTTTTTATAGATGCTCTGTTTTTATGTGTATGCCAACAAATGAATAGGCGAAGTTTGCAGGAATAACAACATGACCACAGATGACTAAACTGTCCACATATAAATATATATATTTAAACAATGTCATGCAAACATGTTTGTGAGTCATAATTGATTGAGCACCAGTCTGCTTCTGCACTGATAATGAGATTACTGCTTCATCAGTTTATACCGCAGACGATCATTTCATTCATTTCTTGCCCGTAATTTCGAATCTGATTCATGTAACACTTAATTATGTAACAAATTATTAAATTGTGCCAATATGGATTGGAAAAAAACCAGCTCACAATGCTGTCACATTTCCATAGACTGTAGTGATAGTGTTTGTAAGCGCTTCAGGGATATTTCTGCATGATAGATTTAATTGGCACATTTTTTAAATGTATATGCGAATACAGTAGGTCTCCCTTTGTCAGCCCTGCTGGAAAAAAAACAATAAACACCATCACAGAATTTGAATGGTTTTACTGGTTATAATGGGACTTGTATTGGTTTTATGGTCTCTGTGGGTTTCTGGTAGCCTAATTGATCGACTTCTATTGGTGGCTTGTTAAAACCAATAAATCCTAATGGAATATGTCCCAAAACACACTACAGAAACATTTTTTAAATGGTTTTAATGGTTAAAAGTTGATAGTTTGTAATGGTATTTGAAGTGGAAACCATTAGAATTTCTGTGATGGTTTCTATTCTATTTTTGTTCAGCAGGGAGGGAGTTTATAATTGCAATATACTGTGGCTCCAGAAAATATGGATTTTATAGGGTATTTCTTTAGTTCTATCATCATTAACTCACCCTCATGTTGTTTCAAACTTTTAAGACGTTCTTTCTTCTGTAGAAAATAAAAGAAGATATTTTGAAGAATTTTGGAAACAAAACAACATTGGAGTCCAGTCCATTGTTTTTTATGTCATACCTTTCAAATTTAATTTCCCGTGCTCTTGTTTGGGACAGAAAGAAAAAGGCACAGCGTCCGTTTAGTGTATTAAAGTGGGTGAAAGAGGGAATTTGTGTGCTGCTTATTCTTCAGAGCAAACTGGATGTAATTTTAGGATAAAAATAATCATATCTTGAAGGGAACGCTAATTAACAGGTTATTTTTCAACCTGCAACTGATACAGGGCAAGCTAACATAATTGTTTTACTGAATGGGCTAAGCTATCTACATATCTATCTTCTCTTCTTCTAACTGAACGCTCTCTCTCTCTCTCTCTCTATCTATCTCCACTCTCTCTCTCTCTCTCTCTCTCTACCCCCCCCCTCTCTCTATCTATCTCCACCCCCCCTCTCTCTCTCTCTCTCTCTCTCTCTATCCACCCTCTCTCTCTCTCTCTCTCCCCCCCTCTCTCTCTATCTACTCTCTCTCTCTCTCTATCTCTCTCTCTATCCCCCCCCCTCCCTCTCTCTCTCTCTCTCTCTCTCTCTCTCTCTCTCTCTCTCTCTCTCCCCCCCCCCTCCTCCTCCTCTCTCTCTCTCTCTCTATCCCCCCCCTCCTCCTCTCTCTCTCTCTCTCTCTCTATCTCTCCCCCCCCCTCCTCTCTCTCTCTCTCTCTCTCTCTCTCTCTCTCTCTCTCTCTCGTGCGCTCACGCACGTATATCACCTTGTTGCCAAAGTTGCAGAACATAACAACAATCTTTTGCGATTTTGCTACTTTATAACAGAAGACGGCAAAATTGTACCCAAAATCGTGCAAATTTAGTGAACATGACAAGCTGGTTCCCCTCAGGCTCACACAGGTGTCAGCGCTGTACGTTCATCACGTGAACTATACATTTAATGATCAAAAAAGTGTCTAAATACTTATTTGTTTTGAGTTTGAACTGTATTCCTTTTGGTATTTCTGTACAGTTAACATTCGCAACCTAAATGTATTTTGTGAAATTTGTGTGCTTCTGCACTATTCCTCAAAAATAAATGCCACCTGGTTTGATATTTTATGTTTATGCGATGATATTTACAATTTTATATGTCCAAATACATTTTTGTGAACACCAATCATCCATGTTTTTCCAGTCTCACACTTAACAGCATTTCAGAGCTGAGTATTGTCTGAGTGGCGGTGAAAGACTGAAGTGTCGTTGCCCCTTGAAGAGAAATGTTATGGGAGTTGTAGTAACCAGCTAAACGTGTAATATCTCATGCAACGTCCGTATAGGAACTTACGAAGATCTTTTTATTCGCGAGAGACGAGTTTGGTTAAAGTTTACAAACATTAAAGCGCGAGTTCTAGCATCATTCGTTTTGTAGTTTCACTCTAGTCTCACAATAGCGTAAAAACTACGTTTCCCATAATTCTCTGCATGACGTATAACAATGTTGACGTTGCGTACGTGTGAATCAGATGCCTGTATATGGAGTAGTCATGGCCAGGAATGACTTGATCTTAACGGTATTCCTAAGGCTGCGCTTCAGCTTTTACACATGGTGTCGATTTTGATGGCCTAAATAAGAAGGTAATCTCTGATACTTGATATCGCAGAAGGAGCAAGGCGCGTAAAGTTGAAAGTCAAGTTGACGCCGGACACTTGCGCGTTATGATGCCACGAGACAACATGACTTCCACTGTCCAGAAAATCGCCAAACAGGCCCTCGCGACATTCTGCCACCCCTCGGTTGTGGGAGAACACAATAAATTATTTCTGGAAAATCTGAGCAAGCTGAAAAGCCTTATGGCGGAGGTCAGAGCGGCGGATTTGAAGATTATTCCCCGGACCGTCGAGAACACACCGATGCCGTCGCAGCGCATCGCGCCTCCCGTTACATACATGCACATCTACGAGACCGACACGTTCAGCATGGGGGTGTTTTTATTAAAAACGGGCGCTTCTATACCGCTGCATGATCATCCGGGAATGTACGGCATGCTGAAAGTGATTTACGGCAAGGTACGAATCAGCTGTTTCGACAGGTTGGATAAACCTAGAAACGGTGCAAGCGGCGTGCAGTTCAACCCTCCGCTTATGCCCTTCCAGAGGAGCTCGCTTCGGCCTTCAGTGCTGAGGTCGGTGGGGGAATACACCGAGGAGAACGGCCCGTGTGTGCTGTCACCCCAAAAGGACAATATCCACCAGATAGACGCTGTTGACGGACCCACGGCTTTCCTTGACATCTTATCACCGCCATATGATCCGGGTGAAGGGAGAGACTGCCATTATTATAAAGTTTTACATGCCCGTTCAGAGGCTGCAGACATAAAGAGTGAAGCCCAGGAACCCGGTGACCTGTGGCTTGTGGAAATACCACAGCCTAGTGAATTCTGTTGTGGTGGTGAACCTTACCCAGGGCCTAAAGTGTCCCTCTGAAGGATCTGACTATAAACTGGGTTCAGCCTTAATCAACAGATTCTGTTTTCTTTTCCTTACATGTCAGACTGGCTACCTTATCAAGAGTTCAGTGGTTTATTTGAAATACCCCAGCTGCTGTCTTTAACTTTAATTGTCTTTTGGCTATTATTTTCTACATGCGTCCATACATTTCCAATGTGTTGCATGCAAACTGTGTTCTGATTTTGTGTGCAGGTTCGACAAAAGAACTAGTCTCTGTTCTTTTCTCTGTTGCCTGGATTCACTTTGTATAGCATGTGATAAATATTTAATTTTTGCAGCAGATGTGAGATTTGGTTTAACAAAGGCTTCAAAGCCTATCAGAGCAGGAATCTGCTCATTCTGTTTCCATTGCTATATTGTGTTAATAATGCATTAAGCGATCAGAACACTGAAATGTTTAGCAACGGGCTTGACAACACTCACTTGACAAATTGGCATTGTAACACTGGATACTTATTTGAACACTCCTGGTGATTATGATAATAATGCACTTAGCCAGGATGACAAGTCTAACTGATGACAATTAATAAGACAATATGACCTGAAGAATGTGATGTGAATTTTACACAAGAAATTAAAGTTTTGTTTTTACTCAGACATACTTTGGCTAATAAAAGATGCAATAGAAACGGGTCTTGTTGATTATTTAAATACATTTTTACATTCTTTACAGCCAACATCCACTGCAGTTAAAAGGTCTCTTATGCTCAATAAGACTCATTTTATCAAAAAATACAGTAAAAACAGTAATACTGTGAAATATTAGAATTTCAAGCTATAGTTTTCTGTTTTAACATTTTAAAATGTAATTTATTCCTGTGATAGCAAAGCTGAATTTTACCCATGCTTCAGCGTCACGTGATCCTTCATAAATCATTCTAATATGCTGATTTGGTGCTCAGTACACACTCTTATAATTATCAATTCTGAAATCAGTTGTGATGCATAATATTCAAATATTTTTTACTAAGTTCAAAAGAACAGAATTTATTTGGAATAGAAATATTTTGTAACATTACAAATGTCTTTACTGTCAATTTAATGCGTCCTTGCTGAATAAAACTCAATTTATTTAAAAAAGAATCGTATTACAATGTATATTTTACTTGCAACCTGCCCTTACAGTTTATCAAAGTGCGACCTCTAGTGTTATAACTTCGTAATGCCATACAGCATCCCTTCCATTGATTCTCAAAAGATTACACCTTGTGTTTATTATAATTTTATTCAGACACATAACAGTAATAATGTCAATAAAAAAGACTCACTGTAAACACTATACATCTCAGAACAACTGCAATTTGCACCACATGAAATATTCTCTTATAAGGACGTTGTCTAGGTACTACAACAAACCACATTCAACACTTAAATCATAAGCTGCCTTTGTATATTTGTGCGCGCACACAAAACAAGTTCCAGGTTTAAACGGGACAACGACTATCCCAGCAGTCAGAGCTTGTTAAACTGTTAGTTCACATCGCTGTGAGGAGGCGCGGACCCCTTTCTATCTCTCTGTCTCTGGTGGATTTTTGTGTGCCTCCTTCGCTCGTCGCTCCTGGCGAACTTTCTGCCGCAGAAGTCACAGGAGAAGGGCTTCTCTCCAGTGTGAGTGCGTGTGTGCGTCGTGAGGTGGTCGCTGCGGCTGAAGCTGCGCATGCAGATGCGGCACTGGAACGGCTTGTGGCCGGTGTGGATGCGCACGTGGCGCGTCAGCTCATCCGAGCGAGAAAACCTCCGGTCGCATCCCTCCGCCGGACAGGGGTACGGCCGCTCGTGGACCGGCGTCTTGCACGGTCGGTTCGGGTATTTCCGTGGCCGCAGAATCGGCCTGAGTGGGACGCTTTGCGGATTGGGGCAATTCACAGGCGGCCTCGGTCCGTCAACCGGACACGCCAGAGTAAAATTTCTAATGGTGTTCAAGGGAGTCAGAGGTGGAGGGACTCTGATAGACTCCAAAGCGCACGAAAATGGCTTTATGTCCTGAAACACTGCCATGTTGTCCCTTTGGCCGTTGCTGGTCTGATAAAACCCCCCATAGTCAGGAATGATGGAGAAAAGCGTTCCGTCTATAGATGGCCTTGGGGTTGAGTAGGATGGAGTTGCGTAAGTTATGGGGCACGTGGTGGTCGATAGGTAAACCGAGGGGTCCTGGTAACCATCTGCACTGCAGGTGTAAGGGGGCGGGCCTGTGTACATATGCTCCATGTTGGCAAGGGTTTGGGCTATTTTGGAGTAGTCTGGGTCTGAGGGGGAGCCCGTGGAGAATGATCCCGGGGAAGGTGGCCTGTCTTGCACTCCTGCGCTGACAAAGTTGATTATTCCCTCCTGATTCCAGCTTCCTTGCGTGTCGATGGAAATGTTCCCTGTGTAGGCGACAGGCGCGCTGTGTGGAGAAAACTTGCTCGGGTCTGTCAGTTCAAGGCCCCGTTTTTCCACGCCGAAGCTGTCGGTGCTCAAGCCACCTGTGGGAGTAAAAACAAGACGTTTCTATTGAGCAATTCCCTCTTATTGCGCGTGTTTCCATCATATCACGTATTCGGCACGTGGTATCTATATTCAGAAAGCTATTTGTTTTCAAAAGATAGTATGTAGGTGGCAAAATAAATGCGGGGAGCCTATCTCTTGATATTCTGGTTGGACCAAATAGACTGCAGTAAAATAGCCTATTTTTAGTCTCTAATACTGAATTTCCTTCCACTAAATGAATTGGAGAGAAGATATAAACAGCCTATTCAATGTTTTATATTAAGATTATAGCCTAATGAAAACTTTTTTCCTCCGATGCGAGTTTGCTTTTAAAGTCAGCTTGTGTATAGACAACTAGCCTACCTTAAAGTTTTGGCTACAAAACGTATTGAATATTTCCTTATTAGTAGGTTATAAGTAGCTATTGGATTTTTTACTGTTGAAAAAAAAACAGTTCATTGAACACACGTTCAGTTTGTGACAACGTGCCCCGATATAAGACCGCAATACATACACAATAAAACATGAACACACGCAATTAATAAAAACAACGAAAAAGTAAAAAGTAACGTGGAAGAAATTAATACATTTTGAAAATGTAGGTACAAAAAGCCTATGCAATGAGATGATGACAGTTCAGGCTCTCGCCTTGCATACCATTATGATGTTTATTTGTTTACCCAACGACTATTCCATATGATGATAAACTAAGCTACGAAAATATTCCAATTCACTAAAGTTTTAAACTTGGTGTTTGAAACCAACTTATGAACAAGCAATCAAATAAATCACAGGACAAACAGGCATTTCGTATGGTTACTAATCTACAGCCCTTGTGAATATGATCACTTTTATTATTGTAAGCATCCTAATATGTTCTTACCTCCCGACGCCTCACTGAACTGGTCACATCCCCCCACACCCCCCTGAGAGGAGACTGATGCGGGGGTCTCATCCAGAGAGAATCCGTGTGATGGCAGACAGCGCATCAGATCACTCAGAGCCTTCATTTTCTCTCTGCTAGCTGTCGCTGTCATTTTGATCCTCGGCGGGTTTTTTAAAGAAGTTGAATTTTATTAAATTGTTCTCAGAGCTTTTATGATCTAATTGATGTGTTGTAAATATGTTCACTTCAGTGTAGTCATCATAAACGCGCGCATCAGCTCATCAGCTCTCTTCATATGTGCCGCCGCTATAAGTGAAACTTTATGTCGTAGAACACATTTAAGAAGAGCCTGTCAATGCCCCATGACGTCACTGACCATACAAGGACAGAGCAGGACAAAAAAACGGGTTGGGCTTCTTGCTCTTGGCCATGTGACGACACGAGCGCTCTGTTTAGACAGGGCTCTGCTATAACTTTAATTTGTTGTGGTTGATACAATTTGTTGTGCATATATTGATATTATATCGAAATAGATTTGTGGTCTGTGAAAACAGTTAGACGCTTCTTCATTTTTGTTGACTTTTGGTGTATGTTATTATCAGGAATTCCGGTTAGAGCGCATCCCATAAATGGACATCATCCGGTAATCTCAAACACGCCCTTTTTGACTTATATGGGCGCATCCGGGAAACTCGACACGGAAAATAACGAGGCACGACGAGTTCACGTCCCACAGAGGAACCGTAATAAAACTAAATCCAGGAAAGTGATATCTGAATATGTTGGAAAGTTATTCTGGTTTCTAGAGAGCTAAGGAAACTGATTTATTAATATAGGCTACAGAACGGTTTTGTTTTCCTCGGTAACAAGATCACTGCGATTAAACATCTTGCTTACTAAGAAAAGACTTTAGCTAAGATATACTGTCTTTACTGTGAAAAATAAATCAGTAAAATAACAGAAAGAGTACAGACAGATCATTACTGGCACAGTGTCCATTCATTTGACAGACATTTCTGTTCACTAAAACACGATGCAATGAAGTGTAACATTCAAAATACAGGTAAAACTACTGAAAATAAATAAATACAGAAAATTACAGAGTGTACCTTGTAGGAGTTGCAAACAATTTTAATTGTAATATTTAACTAGGTCTATATTTTAGACTTTCACAGCATTTTGAAGCTTTCAGACATCTCAAATTAGATTTAGAAGCTGTCAATAGATAACAAAATAAGCACTATTAGCTTCCATTTGGTTTGAAAAACTTATACATATATTTAGCATATTTATAATATAGCCCTCTTGTTCTCGCTCATCATGACTGACACATGTAAGGCTCTTCATCATCTCTCTCGTCTCTTTTTGTTTTATCTTCATCCGGCAGCGTGAGCAGCAGAGCTCTTGCTGGATGTGTCTGAGGCACACACACTATGGAACAGCCCCTTCTCCATGGAGCCTCTCTGAATAGATCTGCATCTGCCCTCCTCTTACTTCTGTACAGACACCCCCGGCCTGCCTGCCTTCTCTCTGTTCTCATTCACACTCGCCCACATGTACAGCACTGCATGCTGACTGAGCTTCTGTGCGTGCCAGTATTGCACATTACAGTCAGTGCAAACCCAGCTCTTGAGATCGTATTTAATACATCATAGTTGGATTTAACATGAAAAAATTAAACTATAAGTGCTTTATCTACTGGTGTATGGCAAAACTGTGTTTCCAAACATGAAATCATATAACGTGTATGATTTTTTTATAGGTTTATTGCCTGAATGTTTGAAACATCATGCAGAAGTAAATTGAACAGTTCATATAAATAGATGCTTTATTACTAGAAAACTGAAATAATATTACGCACTATAGTATTTTTGATAGAGCCTGGAGAACTATCTATCTATCTATCTATCTATCTATCTATCTATCTACATTTATTAATTTTTGGTGTTTGTTTGTTTCATTTTTAACCTCAGGAATGTTTTGTGGCAGGTTTGTGTGTGTGTGTGTGTGTGTGTGTGTGTGTGTGTTTGTGTGTTTGTCTGTTTATTTCATTTTTAACTTTACAAACTTTTGTAAAAATGTTTTTATTTATTTATTTATGTTTATGTTTGTTTGATTGTTTGTTTCCTTTTTAACCTCAGGAAAGTTTATTTATTTATTTATTTATGTTTGTTTGTTTCATTTTTAACCTTGTGTGTGTGTGTGTGTGTGTGTGTGTTTGTTTGTTTTTTTATTTGTTTTATTTCATTTATGTCGAAATGTTTTTATTTATTTATGTTTGTTTGTTTGTTTGTTTCCTTTTTAACCTCAGGAATGTTTTGTGTTTGTTTACTTATTTAATTATATATGTGACCCTAAAGTCAAAACCAGTCATAAGTCACACAGGTATATTTGTAGCAATAGCCAAAAATACATTGTATGGGTCAAAATTATTGATTTTTCTTTTATTACATTTACATTTAATCATTTAGCAGACACTTTTATCCAAAGCGACGTACAAATGAGGAGAACAATAGAAGCAATCAGACCATCGAGAGAGCAACAGTATACAGTATTTTATGCCAAAAATCATTAGGATATTAAGTAAAGATCATGTTCCATGAAGATATTTTGTAAATTTCCTACCGTAAATATATCAAAACTTACTTTTTGATTAGTAATATGCATCGTTAAGAACTTAATTTGGACAACTTTAAATGTGATTTTCTGATTTTTTTGCACCCTCAGATTCCAGATTTTCAAATAGTTGTATCTCGTCCAAATATTGTCCTATCATAACAAACCATACATCAATGGAAAGATTATTTATACAGTATAAATCTCAATTTTGAAAAATTGACCCTTATGACTGGTTTTGTGGTCCAGGGTCACATATGTTTGTTTGTTTCCTTTTTAACCTCAGGAATGTTTTGTGGCAGTGTGTGTGTGTGTGTGTGTGTGTGTGTGTGTGTGTGTTTGTTTATTTCATTTTTAACTTTAGAAACTTTTGCCAAAAGCTTGGTTTGCTTGTTTCATTCATTCATTCATTCAATTTTTAAGCTCAGAAACTTTTTGTGCAAAAGGTTTATTTTTATTTATTTATTTATTTATTTATTTGATTTGACTTTTAACCTCACAAACCTTTTGTGCAAAAAAGGTTTATTTATTTATTTACTTATTTTAGTGCTGTCAAATGATTAATCGTGATTAATTGCATCCAAAATAAAAGTTTTTGTTGACATAATATATGTGTGTGTACTGTGTATATTTATTATGTATATATAAATACACACACATACAGTAAATATTTAAAAAATATTTACATGTATTTACATGTATATATTTATATTCATATAATTTATGTTAAATATAAAAATATTTAAAATATAAACATTATATATTTTTATTAAATATATACATGCATGTGTGTGTATTTATATAGACACAATAAATATACACAGTACACACACATATATTATGTAAACAAAAACTTTTATTTTGGATGTGATTAATCATTTGACAGCACTAATTTATTTACTTACTTACTTACTTAATTTTTAGGAAAGTTTTGTGCCAAAAAAATATAATGTATGTGTGTATTTTTTAATTAACTTAAAATAATGCAATATTCATTCATTCATTTTTCATTAAATTATTAGTCTCAGGTACATTTTGTGCCAAAAGGCTCATTATTATTTATTTACTTGCTTACTTATCCTAGAGAGTTTGTTTGTGCCAAAAAGATTCATTGTTGTTTGGAACTGAGTAAAGAAACCTAATTTTGAAGAGTTTTTATACATGGACGGTCTACTAAAGCTGATCACACTGTTGTTTCGAATGACGTCTAATTAATGAGAATTAAGGTCCGTGGTATTAAACACACACTTCCCTTCCAGTCATCTCTGATGTAGCTCTGATAACGAGGCTGATCTGAAAGTGTGATCAACAGTATCAGCTCTACATCCTCCAGCAGTCAGTCTGAGCCTGCTGTCATTCAGAGAATCAGCAAGAACCTGCTCAAAATATGATGCCCAACAGCTCAGTGTGTTATTATGATTCATGAGTTCAGGTGTCTTGTTAAATGAACAGCATCTTTCTCACAAAAGCCAAACATCTATTCATTCTCAAAATTGTTGGGGGCAGCGCAAATGTTTGCTTCCTTTGTCTTACGCCTACAGACTCAAAAATGTCTCGCTATTGTGTCAGTGCTGCTATTCACCAGAAAAAGTTAATTGCAGCTGTGGAAGACACAATACTTATATAACTCACAAGACAACCAGCTATAGCAGAAGTATGATCAAAAATGATATAAAAAATAACTGATTATATTAATAATAATAATGAAAAAAATTACTAAATAAAATAAATCAATTATTGCCTTTTCAGCCATTCCCATGATCAAACTGATCATTATATATTGTTAAATAAAGTGAATTAATTCTTCATAGCAGATGGTATATTATTTGGGCGGGTTGTTTAGTACCCCCTCTCTTTGTGCCCCTCTCATGCCCTCTGTGCCTCGCTCGCCCACACAGCGTCATGTTGGGATGGGTTCACAGCCCATTTTGTTTGCGTTGGCTTTGGTGTTGCGTGGGGGTTTGGTGACCCCTGCACACGACGATTAATCAAACGTCACTCTGTGATTTCTCCAAAACTCATTATTCCTGTTTTAGAACACAACACGCCTCTGTTAAATGCAGTTTTTTGATAAATCACCCCTTTATGTCTGTTCACACTTCCATCTGTATCTTTTTACTTATTGAATCTAGCTAAAGAAATTAATTTCCAGTTTTGATAACTGATCATTTACATCATCAGTTGTTTTATTCACAAAGAAAGAGACACTTCATTTTCATAAATTAGAAAATGACCATTAAAAAGTTTGGAGTTGGTCAGATTTTACAGAAAAAAATAATAATATTGTGAAATATTATTTCCATCTAATTTTTTTTTCTATTTTATATATTTTAAAATGTATTCCTGTGATGCAAAGCTGACTTTTCAACATCATTACCTTCAGAAATCATTCTAATATGCTGATTTGATAATTAAGAATCATTTCTTATTATTATCAATGTTAAAAACAGCTGTACTGCTCAATATTTTTGATGAACCATGATATATATATATTAGGATTCCTCTGGTGAATAGAAAGATCAAAAGAACAACATTTCTTATAATTTTTTTTGTAATGTTATAAATGTCTTTTACTGTCACCTTTTGATAGTTCTAGCTGAATATTCATTCATTAAAACAAAAGTACTGACCCCAAACTTTTGAAGGTATATCTTTTAGAAAAAAATTAGGAAATCCAAATAGTTCAATAGTCATAATTCTCAGGAAACAAACCCACCCATCTCACACCCATACACTCCTTCAACATTACACAATTCACTTCACTTTAATTCAGTTTAACACGTACCATTCCTGACGGCTGCATTCTGCTGAACGTGTGTTTGGTTTTCATGACCAGCGTTGAGCTTTTCTCTTGTCCGGGTTCTTCACGGCTTTCTTCTGCTGTTCACCCAAACACAGCCGACACTGATAACATATAGTCCTCTACATCTCTCAGAGGAGGTTCATATGTGCTTTTCCATTCATTCAGAAACCAACCAAAAAACCGGACACGGCACTTGTTCCCACCTCCAAACACCCTCACGATTGGAGCTGGTATGGTAATGAGAGAGATCTTGGGGAGGACGGCAGATTGGGCCAGAGAGCGTCTCTTTGAGTCGGGACGGGGCGGCGTAGGTGTGAGGGTTTGGTTTAAACGTGTTACTCTTAACAGCTGACCCTCAAGTGATGGGGTCCAGAGCAACAGCAAACCAAAGAGTTTTTGGTTTAGAACGTTCTGAGAATGTCTGTTTTTGATTCCCGGAATGTTCTGAGAACAGCTTTTGGAGGTGTGTATTTGTTTAGCCAGTAAAGTTAGCTATATGGAAACAGAATGTTCTTTTTAGGTTGTCAGAACATTAGGAGCACATTCTATGTTTGCTGGGAACATCCCAGATAACAACACCATTGTCTTACTTTTCAGTTTGATCACTTTTTCATACTTTTGATGTAAACACCTGACTGGAGAGCTTTATACATATTAATATACTGATAATTACATTAAAAAACTAATTAATCTAATTCAAAACTCAAAAGTTAGCCTAATCTATTAACTTGATTCACTTACCTGCAGTTTTATGATCATGTGTTTTATAGTAAGTGCAGAACACTGTCAGGGCTGAATGTTATGTTTTCACTGCAGGTCTTTATGATTTTGATCGCCATCCAACAGAACCACAAAGAATCACTTACATGCCTAGAGCTCGAGATGATACAGCAACTAAATGACTGCCAGAGAACAAGGGACAGTCTGTGATTAACCATTAGGAAATGAAGCAATACATATGATTAATCTCTTGTGAAACTGTGCTACTGTCACTACTGTACCAACATATCTTTAGTTGTTTATACTGAGTGTGCAATAGATTGTCATTTATTTAGTGTCAGTCTGTATAAAATATGGCAGAGTGGATGTTGCACAGATGCTCATATATAATGTACTTTAGTTTAAATGTATAGAAATGTTTAAGTTTTGTTATAATATCAGAAGGGTGACTAAATTAAATAAGACAGAGTTTATGTAACGTGTCATTTGAATATTAATTCAAAACTAAAATTAATCAGATTTATATAAATGTTCATACCCAAAATAATTTATAAAACGTGTTATTTCAGTGTTTTGTATTATAGTATTTATTAATATTTTAATAAGCTTTTATTTTTATATTTTCAGTTTTCATTTTAATTTGACTTTTAGTTTAGTGCTTTTATTTTTATTAGGTTTTCTTTTATATTTCTTTTTAGCTTTAATTTATTTTTTAGATTTATATATGATTTATATATATAAATACTATATATTATATAAATATATATATATATATATATATATATATAGTAATTTTAGTACTTCAGCTTCAACTTTTATTTCAGATAGTAGGCTTTAAATAAATGACCAAATAATATTACTAACTATATAATATAACTAACTTAGAAATATTATTTCATATATATATATATGTGTGTGTGTGTGTGTGTGTGATGTTGAATCCAATTTTATAGTGATATCTGATGATTTGATGAATAATTTAACAAATTCTAAGCAGATATAGGCACACAATAATAGCCCAAGCCAAGTATTTCTGTATAAGACTGTTTTTCACAGGGATCAGTGAACCCCGTCACATGCGTAGGAGGAAAGAGCAGAAGATGGATGATCAAGCCCCTATAGTTTGATGCTATTGCCCATGTCATCAGCAAGAAACAAAGACAGAAAGCAGCAGCACGAGAGGACGGGAGCGTGGATCATTAGATGAAAGCTGAAATACCACCGTCGCTCACATTGTCCACCACTTTCTCTTGATGCCGTTCATCTGTGTGTTTAAATGTCATAAGATGAATGACAGAAGCGGAGTTAATTAGATGTTGTTAATGTTATGTCTGATTTCAGATGTTCAGCCTTGTCCTGTTCAGTCAGCAGATATTGCTCAGGGCTCCTCAGACAAAACATCCACCCCCAGTGAATGAGCAGAACACTATTCAATAAAATCAATTACAAAATCAATCATACAAATATCAGATGAAAAGAGACTAAGAATAAAATGCATGCCTTGGAACGGCTCTCATTTACTTCAACTATTACCCCAAATCCAAAAGTGATTTATTGTCTTTAACTGTAAAACGTCACATTATTTAAACTCGTCACAGTATGTTTGAAATTCAGTCTGAATAGATCAGTTGTGACATTTGTCATTTGTGCCAAGAAAAGCTGTAAACAACCACATTTTCCTCCAGTTAAAGAGATAGTTCACCAAAAAATGAAATCCTAAATATCATTTGCTCACCCTCCACTTGTTCCTAACCAAAGATATTTTGAAGAGTGTTCAGCTGACGGTAGCCATTGACTTTAATAGAATGTGTTTTCATACTATTGAAGTCAATGGGTACCAGCATCTATTTGGTTACCAACATTCTTCAAAATATCTTCTTTTGTGTTCAACAGCTGAAAGAAACTCGTACAGGTTTGGTAAAACGTAAGAATTTGATATTCTTAGGTGAACTGTCTCTTTAAACTACTGAGCTTGAAATGTAACGTTTGAATGTCACTATTGGCCAATACACAGGCTGATATTTTGATGGAAGCGTGTCAAGCGTATATTTGTATAGCACTTTAAAAAGGTTTGTATCTATCAGATAGTGTGACTGAGTACAGTATCTGTGATGTTAGATACATTATCTGTGACACATGTGACGGAAAGAGTCGTAACGCACTGCTGCTCGTCACAGGATCTGAACACGTGACGCTGTTTGTGATAAGAGATCCATGACGTGTCTGTGTCGTCCAGCAGATGGCGTCATACGCTGTGAAGTCACTCCAGCACGTGTCGCGTCACTCAAACCGCTCGTGAAGTTGCGCGTGGTGCTCGGTCACCGCTGCTGTTGTGAAATCTGTCTGCGGGGTCAAACCGAAACGGAAGGAATGGACAGCCCTCTAAATCGTGTAAGTGATTTTTATTAATCACAGTATAATATAAAATGTTCTGGCAACCTGTGGTTACTTGAGCTGTTAGTTACAGGTAAATACAAGTGTTTCTGTTGTGGTTTTACATATTTAAACTTTTAAAGGTGCAGTATGTAATATCGACATCTAGCGGTGGACATGGGTTCTGCAAAAACAGACATCAGAGTAGAATTACTGGCTATAGCATTATTTTTCAGAGAAACAGCCATGTTTCCTAAATATCTACAAACATATGTTATTTTTTGGCTTTAGAAGAGTCAAAAACGTTCATACAGCACCTTTAAATATCCATCATAAATTTATTGTAATTACCAAATGTTAATTGGTCAGGCCCCTATGTCTAAATAAATAAACCAAATCATAACTGACTTGCAGGATTTTAAGAATTATGAAATGTAATAACTGGCATGTGCTATTTTGGATTTCATGTTCATGTTATTAGCATGACTGTTGTTTTTGCGCAGGCCCATCATTTTGGCAGAAAGGCAGATCAGTTGGTGGCAAAGGAAAAGTTTGAAGAGGCGATTTTATACCATAGTAAAGCAGCAGGTAAACCAATGAAGCCCCTTTTGTTCTCTTAAGAGCAAGCACACATAAAGAACTGGGATGGCATGAAGATAAATGAAGGAGTGAATGAATCTGTATTTGTTTCTTTCTGCTCAGAGCTGTTGAAAGAGGTCTTGTCAGTGACACAGAGTGAACAGGTGAGACTCCACTCCAGCGGTCTGGCATGTCTGAATCATAGGGTCATAAGCTTTTCAATATTTTAATATTCAAATACAAAGTGGAAGCGTTTTTAAAAAGTTTAAGTATGGTTGAATATATATCACAAATTCCCAAAAATCTCAATCTTAATTTTTTTGTGTGTAAAGACAGGCCCAACTGGAATCTGGAGAATGTTTTCTCATTTTGTCTGTGCTAAATTTAGGATTTGTCTTCTTTACTCCAGTCTTCAGTGTCACATGATCCTTCAGAAATCATTCTAATATGCTGAGTTAATGCTCAAGAAACTGAAAACAGTTGTGCTGCCTAATATTTAATGGAACTCTGAAACCCCCCCCCCCCCCCAGGATTCTTTGAGGAATAAAAAGTTCAAAAGAACAGCATTATTTATTTATTTTAACCATGTTAAAGTCTTCAGTGTCCCTTTTGATCAATGTAATGCATCTTTGCTGAATAAAAACTGTCCAGCTTCCTGATACAAATACGTAACATATAGCTGTAAAATGTTACTTTTGAAGGGACCAAAGTAACAATCTGTATCTTAACCTAAAATGTTGCTTTTTCAGTGCTTCAGTGCACTAATGCTTTGCAAAGTGCATTTTGTCCATGGTTTTAAAAGGTCTTCCATGTACTTTTTAAGCTATTGTGAATGAAAAGGAACACTTGTTCTTTTATGTAAAGTACACATTTGTACTCTCATGTACCTTTTCTTTCAGAAAAGCACAGCCAACATTTTAACCATTATCACATTTTCTGTCAAGGTACGGCTATCTTTAGAGCTGCAGAGAGACAGACATCTCCAACAGCAGCGACTGATCAAGATGAGCTGCAAACAGACTAAACTCAAAGGAAAGCTCCTGGTCAGCCCTTCAAAACACACCTCAGCCCTGATAACACACTGTAGCAGTCCAACAGCCCTCCAAAGTCCTCCACTCGGCTGGAAGGCTGCCAAAGACGACAAGACTCGGCTGGAAGAGCAGAGCACTGCCATCGCTGACCTGTGGAAGCTTGTGGCGGTTCTGCTGCTGGAGAACAAGCGGTTGCTGGAGGAGCATGAGAAACTGAAGGCAGAGAATGCTTGTCTGAAGAGAGACCAGTATGAGGAGCATCAGAGCCCTCCGGCTTCTCTGGATCAGCCTTCACCGCTGGGCATGAGACTCCTGAACGTGCCTCCTGACCTCCAGCAGGAGATCCAGCTGCTGTTGAAGACGGCAAATAACAGCTAGACCTGCATCCACAAAAGATTAGATCATTAAGATTGTTTTTGTCTATTGTCTCTTATGCTCACCAAGGCTGCATTTATTTGATCAGAGATATAGTACAACAGTGAAATGGATATATTTTTACTATTTAAAATAACTTTTTTATATTAATGTATTTTAAAATGTAATTCATTCCTGTGATGGTAAAGCTTAACTTGGATGGTGTCTTGGTTTCCACAAATATTAAGCAACAAAATCGTTTTTCAAGATTAATAATAAGAAATGTTTCTTGAGCATTAAATCAGCATATTACAATGATTTCTGAAGGATCATGTGACACTGAAGACTGGAGAAATGATGCTGAAAATTCAGCTTTGCATCACAAAAATATGGTACATTTTAAAATATATTAAAATACAAAACATTCTTTTGAATTGGAATATTTCACAATATTACTTCTGTTTTTTTAATCAAATAAATGCAGCCTTGAAGAAACTTCTTTCAAAAACAACTAAACAAAAAAAAAATCTTTATTCCATCTTTTGACTTTACGGTGTGTACTGTAGATTCCACTGTCTATATTGGGGCAAAGTACCCAATTTATTTACATTTTTAAATACATGTTCCATGTTCCTTACTAAACATGCATTAATAATAATAAATTAATAAATCAGGAAAACCTTTTTCTTGTTCAACACACCCGATTCACTCCAAAAAACAATCACAGAAGTAAAATGTGGTACTAGTAGGTGATAGTAGTTAAACAGCGTTTGTTTGAAAACTACATTTATACTTTATGAAAGTGTTTGTGTAAATGAGGGGAATCAAGTGAAATGCAGTTTTGGATGTTTGTTTTTTTACATGAGCAATGGGAAATACAGTCTCATTAACAAAGTTGTTAAATTCAGGTTTGTTTTCACCCACAGAACACTGATACTATTGCATCGTTTCTGTTAAAGCTTGAAGCTGGTTACAATTCACTGCCATTATATAGACAAAATACAGGCAATTTTCTATTAATTTCTCCTTTTGTGGTCTGAAAAAAGAGAGGTCGCACAGCATTTGACCAACACCAGGTTAAGTAAAAAAACAATAGAAGTTTTGATTTTGAGTGAACTGTCCCTTTAAATAACCTAGAAAACCAACTAAATCTTTTAATGGATATACATGGATCATGTAAACAGTCATGACAAACTAATTATTTTGATTATTCCATTTTTAATGGAAAATGTAAAACATCTCTTTAACTTCAATGTACATACAGTAGCAAACAACACATACAGCAAATAAAGCACACCATGTTATAGAAAATCATAATGAATATATATTTATATATGTATATTCTGCTATTTACATATTACATTTCAGCTGAAAATTTCACAAGATCTTTTTTTTTTTGTAAACAAACAGAATAAACTGTAATTCTTTAATATTGTCCCTCTGCACAGTGAATATTTGCCAAACTGTAAATAATTTAATGTTGCTTAAACATAATAAAACCTGTCCGTTTGGCAGCTGCTGATGTGATGGAATCGCTGCTCTCTAAAACTGTCCAAAACACAGCATGACAACATGGTGAACACTTTGCAGTGCAAGAACTACTAATAAAGAACATGTCATGAATCATTATCGCCTTTGGAAAAACATGTATTTGCCAGTGTTGCTCTTTCTAAAGGTTTTCCGTGGTCTTCTGCATGTGTGGCAAGTGGAAGTGATGGGCTTTGAAGTTCACTGCACCTGTTTGGAGAGCACAGTGTACTACTTTTATCTGTCTGTTTGTTGTACCTCCACCCCTTACTACGCTTCCTGTCCGTGCAGGAAGACATGATGGGGAAGTTCAAACAAAGAGAATAAAATCAAAGAGAAGACAGTGACATCCTAGAGGAAGTCACAGAATCTTGCAGAGTGGCCCATTTTGTTAGAATCACGTCTTTAAGAGATTTCTTGCTGGAGAATCCTGGGATTGTCTTTATGCTCCAAGGGTTTGGACAGAGGAGGAGGAGATGCATTGTCAGGACTCCTCCTGTTTCACATCGTCTGTGTTCTTCTCCTTCAAATGGTTCCTCAGTGTGGCTACAGCATCTTTCACAGAGTGATAAAAGATGTTCTTCACCTGAACAATCAAGAGAGATGAAAGGATATTGTGGAATCAGATTTTACTTACAGATTTGGCTCATGCCTAATTGCACTTGGGAACATTATAGTATCAACTTAAAGGAATATAAAACTGCAATAGCAATTTTGGCTACATCATGGCACTTGTCACAAAAAAACTGGAATACACTAATACAGTAGGCATCTTACACTTGCTGACTTTATAAGTGGCTAGAGCGGAAAAACTGGGAATTATACACAAAACGATTGAGGATCACACACTACCAGATGTTCAAGTCGTTGCGAGCACAACAAAATTGCAAGCCTCCACATGTGCCTCATTGTTAGGTGACGCAGGAGAACTGAAAACAATGTGTTCTAAAATCAGTGCAAAATATCAAACGTGATATCCTCCGACTGGATGAAATCATAGTCTGAAGCTAGAAAATCAAAGTCTGTGTCCATCATACACTATGCAATTTTCGGTGACTCCTCTAGACTGTAAATCGGGTCAAATAACTGGTGTATTACAGCCTCAAACCAGAATTAGAGAGAATAAAGTCAAAATGCTGTGTGAGACAATGCCACACAACAAATCAGAAAGTAACGTTATGTAAAGCATGATTTTGGACCAATGAGGTTCCACTATGGGTAGGGTTACCAGCATGATGCAGAAGAAATGGAAACTAAATGATTAACAAAACAGGTCACAGTAGGTAGATGGAGGTACCTGGAGTTTGTCTTCATAGTTCATTTGGTCTTTGAGAGGGCGGAGCTCTTGGGTTAGATAATAGGAGTTGTGCGCATGTTCAGGGGACACAAAGTCCACATTCACTTGGATGCAACTGTGCAGATTCATCACCTAAAAAAAAAAAAACACACGGCAGGTGTAAATACTGAATACTGAACACCTGGTGGAGTGACAGCTTTAGGAAACCAGTCATCCTTCCCAAGAGCCCAGGACGGATTGCTTTAGTGAATGTGGTAATGTACCTGGTGCAGAGCTCCAGCAGGGATGATAACAGCATCTCCATGGAACTGGAGGAGTGTGCGGCTCTCTATGCCATATTCATCCTGTAGCCTCTGCCTCAGCCTGGGGCTCAGATACCAGCCGCCTTCACGCAGGGGGTCGGAATCACCGTCCAACTCTGAGTCAGAGTCTGCCTCTGGATCCGCTTCAGCCTGCTGCTCAGCATTGACCTGCAAACACACAGAAGCATAAATATCATATTCTCATAATGGTGGGGGGTGTCTATTAAAACAGCAATACATGTTTAGTGAACTAATTTAATCTAGATGAAATATAAAGCTAATGGATGGTTTTAGGAACATCGACAGGGAGAACAACAAAGGGCACAAGACAGAGCCTTGTGGCAAACCAGCGTTATATCGGACAACTCATCCCTTACCAGCAATTAAATAAGCTCATAAGCTTTACATGATCAAGGAATGCAGTACCTTTTGTAGAAACTCCTGGATCTTTTGTAGGTCTTTACTCATATAGATGTGCCACAGAGCACCTGGCGTCTCATTAGGGTCTTTCAGTCGTTTCTTTACACTCTCATCCAGAACTTCTCCTTCCAAGAGCTTTAGTACCCCTATCACAAAGGGGTTGACAGCCAAATTAATGCAATCTTACACACACATTATTGCTCACAATGTTCCATAAAAGTTCTTATGGTGGCATGTTAAAGGACACCAATACATTTTATTTCAGCAATTTTCAAGACTCTGTAATAATGCAAGTATACTGCTGAGTGGCAAATCTCAAGCCTAAATCTAATAAACAAAAAACATTTTGATTTTCATTAATCAACATTCAAACAGCTTTAAAAGAGGCATTATGGAAGCAATGATCTCACACAAAGTCAATGAATGTGTTAATGAACAACAATTGACTGTTGAATCATCCTATTTTCAAAATCCATTTACAGAATGTTTTTGGATCCAGATCCGCCTCTCTTACAAAGCAAATAATTTTACTGTTAAATAATGTACATGCAAACCTAATAAGGCAAAATAAATATTTTAGAAGGAAAACATCAGTGCCACAATATCATGTTTACGTACAAGTACCTGCTTTGGATGCGGCTCCGTTTCCTTTGGCCACCCCGACATATACCAGAATACTCAAGGTGTCTGAGATTTCAACATGTAGATTGCTGGTCCCGAAGTCTTGTTCTGGACATGTTGTTACACCTGAACAAACACTGGAACATAAGCTCCATTGCATAACAAAGAGCACAACAGCACTGTCAGTGAGTACAGGAAAGAAAGAATACCGTGGGCGCAGCAGAGGCGAGGACCAAGGTCAGGTCGAATGAAGAAGGAGGGCAGATGTGAGGCCAGGTTCAGATGTGCCTCTGGGTCTGTGTACTCTGGTACTGGCAAAGACTTCATCACATCATGATATCTGAGGTGGGTGAAAGCATTACATCATCAAATTCCTTTGTCTCAAAAATATCAGTAAAACCCCATTACACACCATTAAATCTAATTTGATTTTTTTTCAATTAAAAAAATATATAGAATAGCATTACACTTATTATAATAATATATATTAATAATAATAATATAACAATTGTGTTTACTTTATAATTGTATGGTTTAAGGTGACTTGATGGTTTAATAAAAAAAATGTAAGCACTCGTTTATGGTGAATTCTTGTTTTGTTTGTGATTTTCATTCCAATTTATTTTCAAATCAAGAAACAATGTAGATTCTGATGGACGTATGTGTAAAATAAAAAGCAATTCAGCATTTTTCATTCATTGGAAGACTGACAGACATTTAGCACTTATTTCTCTATGGAGAAATTCAAGTGTCTTTATTTCTGGAACTTCTTGTACTCTTTTACTGCATGCCTGAGTTCCAAGCTTGAGAAGAGGTTTATTCAAATACTGGTGAAAGTATATTCAAATCGAGGAAGCATTAGCAGTACAAAGTGGTATTCTATGCAAATTCTAGTGAGGTCTGAAAGACAACAGATGCTTCAAATGTTTCCAAGGGCAGCAATACCTGGCAGGCATGATGGCCAAAAACTCCTCCCCTGATGGCCAGTCTTTCAGTCTATACACCACTGACTCCCCTTTATCAGATTTAGGTCTCTCTGTGGGTCACATACACAAGAATGCAAATAACATTTAGTCCACAGAGTCAAACAGCAAAATCATATTCAGCAAATTAGAATAGAATTATGAGTACTTAATCGCTCACTTGACACATCTTCAAAACCATCCCAGAACTCCTTGACCTTGGAGTTTGTGACGCTACCATCTCTGCAATTGTAGAGGTCACTATGAAGGCTGGAGAACTCACGGCTGAAGTGCTCAGGCTTCCACAGATTAGCATTCAAACTCTTGTGCAATCCGGACACCAGCACTGGCTAAAGAGACATTGCACCAACTACAGCTTCAGAAGCATTCAATATGAAGATACTTTTTACATTGTGTTTTCATACAAGAAACCGCTTTGAATGTCAGTTTAAAATAATCAAAATCAATGGTTACTTTTAAGTAATTAAATCCCAAGAGGTTTCATCCTGTCAATCCTAATTCTTACAGAAAGTAAAACTATAATTCACTGTAACTTCTCTTATGACTTAATTTTCTTTTCACCCAGTATCTGTAGAGATATAGTTAATACTCCACTAGCGTGAGCATTACAAACCTGCTCTTGTGTCCAGTTCTCTTTGAACAGTCTTTGGTTGCCTTGGTGACGGTGATCTTTGAGCCAAAGCAGTCGGTGGTTTCCTAGCCAATCGTGAGGGACAATGGCGTGGGGATCAGCCAATGGGCTTTCATCAAGCTTCACAGCCTCTGGACGCTGCCCCACCTCCCCTTCTGGCAGCGAATCCTGATTCAGCCCCACCCTGGCCATCTTTGTAGCGGGAATCTTATTTTCTACTACAGAAGCAATGATGTCATCCAGGATGTTAGGCACGCGAGTGTTTTGGGCTACCTAAAGAATGAAGCATGAATAGAGTTTGTTACAAGTCATACACCTAGTTTAGTTATCATCTTATATTCTTTTATTTACCAGTCTATATATATCTAACCTGTTCAGACAAGTTGTAAACTGGTGCAAAGGCACCTCCGGTGGCCCCGAGACGTAACTTCCCAGCTGTGGAGGTCAAAAGGTCACGCAATGTTGATCCTTGTTCGGGGCTCGTGTACTTCCTACTGTGAGCTTCCATACCATCACACCCTGCCTTCTCTATAAATAAGAGGAAACAACACGTCAAGAGCATTTTTTTCAGAAAGTACACAGAATTAGCCAGAATTGTGTCAAAACCAGGCAAAATGGGAAGTTACCAGCGGCAAAAATAAAGTGACAAACACAGCCTCACACAACACATTTGAGATTTAATACACTATGTGGAGGACATATTTTGGACCAATGAGATTTCATGGTAGGCAGGGCTACCTTCATGTTGTGAATAGTGCTGTCAATCGATTAAAAAAAATTAACTAATTAATCACACATTTATTTCTGAAATTAACCACGATTAATCCCACCTAACATTAAAGTTTTTAAATACACTTTTATATTGCAATAATTTCACATTCAATCTTCAAATTAATGTAGAAACAACAAAGACAGTATATTTTTAATATTTGTTTAATGGCATCTCTTTTTTATGACTGAAGGGGAGTATCACTGATACAAATACTGATGTCTCTATGAAATTCTTTTTTTTCCTAATATTTAACCATTGACTATATGTAATAGTGACTATATTAACGTTACAGTATAAATGAGAGCTATCAATTTTAACATTTATTAGACTTTAAAAATAACAACTTCTAATTAAAGTTAACTTAAAACAATCTTCACATAAACCCATTATAATAAATGTCATATTTACCTGTGCCCTTCAGCAAGTAGGAAATATACAGAAATTGAATAAAGTTAGTCAAACACTAAATTTAAATATAGATGAAAACTTAAAGCTACAAAAGTTATTTATTTCCTCTTTTTTCTTTTGTTCTTTGATTAACAGACATCACAGCAGCTGGGATATTTGGTTATTTGGCTGCTATGACTTTAAGAGCTGCTGAACGTGAAACGGATCTGACACGCATGCTCGTAGTTTCATTTGCGCTTTAATACAAAGTAATATAGGCTACAGTGTGTGTCGCCCTATTTGTGTGTGCAATTGAAGAGCATGTGCTACATGCTACGAGCACAGCATAACAGCTGACATGTAGCCTGACAACATTTTTAACGCCGTTAAAATGGAAAAAATTAATCGCCTGCATTAATGCTCTAATTTTGACAGCACTAGTTGTGAAAAAATACAAACAACCAATAAAGCATCTTATTGCGCATTGTTTGTTGTGGACTGTATTTAAATGAAAGAGATACAAGTGCAGAATGGATGAATGATGTGTTTGGTGTAGAGTGTTTGTGTAGGACATTCCTTACCTCTTTTCTCAGTGTGCGCTTTCACTGTGACATGCGAGTTCTTCTGCTGATCTGGGATCTGCCGGCTCTTCAAGTCACTCTGATCTGTGTCTGAAAGCTGATGTCACACCAAACACTCTTTCATAAAATGTTATTCATTCAACTATTCAGCTTCACGTGCATCTAAACATTCCTGTAGCCCAAGCAGCAGAGCAGAGGTGTCCAATCTTGCTCCTGGAAGGCGAATGTTTGCAGATTTTAGCTCCAACACACTTGCCTAGAAGTTTCTAGTGTGTTTGAAGACCTTGATTAGCTGGTTCAGCTGTGTTTAACTGTGTTTTGGAGCTTTGGAGCTAAACTCTGCAGGACACTGGCCCTCCAGGAGCAGCTTTGGACACGATGCAGTAGAGCATTGTGTTACCAATGCCAAAGATATGGGTTTGATTCCCAGGAATTTATGTACTAATAAACTGTATACTATGAATGCAATCTAAGTTGCTTTGGATAAAAGTGTCTGCCAAATGCATAAATGTAAATGCAAAGTGGAACTCTAAACTTGCCAGGAAATAAATATGCCAAATACATAATGTAAAGTTGGCGTCTTACTGGTGAGAGTCCGTTGGTAGTGGCTGTGCTGGGGTTGTGGGTTTTGCTGTCAGTGCAGGAACAATGGGATGGGATTCCAAACTTTTCTCTCATTGAGTGCACAGACCTCTGCATGTCCGCCAATACTTAGGAAAAGATGGCATTGCACTACTTTTACTATCAGGTACACAGTCAAAGATGACAAAAAAACGGATGTGATGTTTAGATACATACAAGTACACAAACCTATACCTATGCTTACCTGTTTCAGGGACAATCTGAGTAGGCATTAAGTTCTTGAAGTCATGTGGCTGGTTCTTCACGCATCGGACCCAGGCATACAGTTCCTTATCTGAATGACAAAACATACAAATTGTCAGAAAGAGAAACAGTCAAAAAAAAAAAAAAACAGCATATGTTTGTTTTGGATGCTGGTGTCCCCATATGGCTTTTTAGCTTAACTAGCTTAACCATTAAAACTGAAAACAGGTCTCCCACATCTTTTGATCAGTGAAGTTCTTGAGTATTCCACTATTTTGTGGAAAGGATTATATTATATTATATCCTGAAAATCACAATTTAAAATTTCTAGATTTTTCCATATTTTACATGACCATCGCTAACAGGATATTGGTCGACAAACAATAACATTTTTTTTTTAAGGTGCTAGACCGAAACCAAACTAGTGTAAACCACCTTGGACCAGAATGGAAAGTCTAAGCAGGCTTTTTCCAGAGAGGTGAAAAGAAAAGGGCATCCTATAGGTAAATTAGGTTAAAAAAATCAATAGGAAAATCCATGATGCATTTGCAACTGACCTTTGGGTTTCTTCTTCTCTCTGGCTTTATAGCAGTCCATGCAAACCACAAAGCCACATTTATGACAAGCCCAGTGCATGTTGAAAAGAGTGGCCTCACACGCGTCACACATCTCCCTCACACCTCTCACTGCTCGCTTCCACAAGATCTGAGCTGGAGAAAGGGAAAGAGAAAGAAGACAGCAGGCCAAGGTGAAAAAGACAAAATGACAAGGAATAAGAGACTTTGTGTATCCGTAATTCCACACAAGCATACTGTCTTTCTTGACCCAGGTGAAAGCAGTGTCCTCTGTCTTTATGAGCTGGCAGAACTTGTCTCCGATGAGCGCGAGGACGGATTTTGATGTCTCAAGGTCTATCTTTCTCCTCTTCTTGTCCTCCTCATCCTCTGAGCTGCCCGTCCACACCGTAACCGCCTCCTCATCTGTCTGCTCAGACACCGAAAACCCATTCACACGGATAACGCCGTTCTTACTGTACGACAGACTGAAGAGAGAGGGGGAAAATTAGTGTATGTATAAATTGTGCTGTCTGACTGATGATGCGATTGGATTTTAAAAGACAATAGTTCAGATGTTCTTACTTCCATTAAACATGTGCAAATCATGGATAATTATCATGTTTTAAACAAACTTGAGTGCATAACATTAAAGTTGGACTCCACAGTAACTTTATGAGACTTGAGTAAATATTGCACCAATGATAAACCAAATAAACCCCAAATGAAGTGTATCACAGGGAGTTCACATATGTCCAAGAACAGTGCCAACAGTATTAAAGACTGACCGTCGGAAGTAGTAAAATCGGCAGAAGACGGGTGAGATGGCAGGCTCGTGAGTTTTACGTGAGCGATCCAAGCGACACTCTCTGCACTTCTGCACGTTGGGCCCGATCTCTGTACATGAGTCATCTTGTAAGAACGCTTCTCCACTTTGCTTGAGCTTCCTCACCTTCCTCCAGTCTTTCAGCACAGAGCGAGGGATGCCATCTGAGACATAAATAACATAGTTGAGTAAAGTACACATTTGTATCTCAGTGTTAGTTTGAATATGCATGATTTGAATTGTCATGGCTTTCATTCCAGGTTCTGAATGCCATGGTGAAACTGATACTCAATTACATTTTGGCAGAAACACACAGTATGCATAATTATTCAGCCAGTCAATTTAGCTTAAACAGCTGCTATCGGATAAAACACTGAATACTGCAAAGGTACATTATTTTCCTATTCATATTTTCTAGGCAATGGAGAATAATCTTCTATAAAGACCAATCAGGTTTGAGATGACTCGACACTAAAACATTTGATTAAAAAAAAGAAGTATTAAAAAATGGAAAAGAAAAAAGTGAAAAAGCCAGTATAAAACAATATAAACATACTGACTATATTTGACACAAAATATAATTGACACTCATTGTCTGTGGAGTTTATCATCGTTAATACCAATGACAATGTTTTGATGGTCTAATTATTAACATTTTCTTCGGGTCTAAACACACATCAGCATTTAAACAGGTGGAAAAACTCACTGCTGTTAGCGGGTCTCTGTTGAGGCTTATCCTTTGCACTTTGCAGAGTTCCATTGGGTTTGGCCTCTTCCTCTTCTTCCTCCTCCTCCTCCTCTACTTTCTTCTTCTGGTGGTCATTCTGCTTGATTTTAAAAGAGGACTTCGGCTGTCGTTTAAACCTACTTCTTGATCCTCCACTCTCGCTTTCATTGCCGGAGTCTCCTCCAATCTCGCTGTCACCACTGGACTCTAATGGCCGTTTCTCGCCTCGTTTCTCCCTCTCAGGCTTCATATGTACCGGGGTTGATCGTTTTTCAATAGATTTCTTGTCCTCCACAACGGACTCCTTACTCTCCAGCTTGCCGTTTCTGTCCAAGACAGGATTAACATCTTCTAAGGAAGGCTTCTTGCCCACTGTCATTGATTTCTCATCGGCTATGACAGATTTTTTGTCCTCTGAATTGAAATTTAGAGCATCACTAGCAGACGTCCTATCCTCTAAACCAGACTTCCTGTTCTCTTGAGTCTTCTTGTTCAATATTTTAGACTTTCTGTTGTCTAGGGAGGGATCTTTATCCTCCTGACTGAACCCATTATCCACCAGTCCGTTAACTTCCGGTTTAATTGGCACAGAGGTGCTCGTGCTGGTCAAAGTTACAGCTGTCTTAGTGCCATCTACTGTTTGGGAGACCGTGCTGTCTCTGTCTTGCTCAGAATGGCGGGTCAGCCAGGCTTTTTTCAGTTTATGGTAGTTGTTCTGACCAGATTGAGATTGGTTGGTTACGGCCGAAGCAGGTGCCTGCTCATTGGTTAGTAAACCTTGTTTGGTTGTCAGCACAGGGCTGGAAGTCCCTGATGCCAGTCGGAGACATTCAGAAGAACTAGTGTTGAATACAGACTCTTTTTCTCTTCCTGATGTATGTGCAGAACACACAGGGTGTGTAGTGAGCGTAGTGCAAGACCCCCACCTGCTATTTGAGAGGTGAGAGGTATGTTTCATAGCATTTAGAGGATGCGTAGTGTGTTGAGGCTGAATTGTATGTGTGTTATGTCTAGATTCAGCAATAGCTAGTCCAGCTCTGTGTTTCTTCAGGTGAGGGAAGTCTCTAGAAATGCAACAAGAGGTGGGAGAGTACTCCATCTTCGGTTGAACAGCACCAATCTCTCTTCTCTTGCAGTGTTCTGCTATTAGGTCTATCCTAGAGCGTGCAACATTCATATTTGTTAAGGGTTGAGCTGTGTTAATAGGTTTAGTTGTCATGTTTATGGGTGCATTGAGATCTCCTTTATGGGCTGTCATGTTGATGGGGTGAACAGCATCCAGAGGGGTCCACAGGACACCTCTCTTATGCTGAACAGCGCTCTCCTTTGAGTGTGGGTTGGACAAACTTTCCAATGGTCTTATGTGGCCACACTGCATCTGGGAAACTGAGCTGTCAGACACTGTGTAACTTATTGTTGTATGTGTGTGGTTTGTTGGATGTACAATAACTGACGCAGTGGCTGACTGTGGTTTGACTACACCTCCATTAGTTGTGTGTCCACCGCCCACTTTCTCTCTGCCATACATGACTCCACCCCATTGGGTATCGTAGGCTTGTAATGGCATTGTCATTTTCTCTGGCACAAGTCTTTTCCCGTCTAAGGCGACATGTTTGAATTCAGGCAACAAGGTTGGTGGCCTCTGTTGCTTCTGAGCTTTTCCTGGCAAGCTCATTGGCTGGATGGGTGTGAGAGTAGGCGGGGACAATCTGCCATGTCCAGAGTCTTTTGAAACCACAATGGTTGGTGCCGGAGGGTGAAAAATAGGCGCGCGGTGGAGTAAAGGCACGTTGCGTGGAGAAGAAGAGACAGAGATGAGAGAAGAGCATGGCCCCCTTCTCTCCACAGCTGCTACCTCTACTGCTTCCATGGAAGATGCTTTATGAGCCAGTTGCTCTGTGATCTTTCCCAGTAGACCTTCTTCTTTCTCATGGTGGCGTTTAACAAGAGGCGGAGGTCTGGCTGTCATTGAGACGTGTGAGCTGGCAGAAGTTAAGAAGGGGGCAACTGTGTTGCTGGCACTGAGCCTCTCGTAGAGTTCTTTGCTGGCTGGCACTCTGCGCTGTGGAGGCTTGTTCTCCACACTGTTAGACAGAGAGGCATAGTAGCTGCTCGGAGTGAGGGTTGGGGTGGGTTGGGCCGAGTGCGGCCGGGGAGGTAGAGTGTGTCTGAATGCATGCACATCTCTCTCTCTGTCTCCGTCTCTGTCTCTGTCTCCGTCCATCTCTCTCTCCCTCTCCTTGGCAGATGTGGAGTTTCTAGGGTATCGTGGTTCCCTATCTGAGCCCAGTTTAGCAGTGAATGGTGCCACCTCACTGCTCTCCTGAAGAATGCGGAGGTTCTCTTCCTGGTAGCGGTTAGGTCTCTCTCCTGTGAGATCATAAACAACATGTGGCTGTTTGGTTCGACTTAGGGACGACTCAAGGGCGACTGGGCAGTAAGTCTGCCCATTTTTGCCTGCTGCTGTGCGGAGACGCTCCTGTTCAGACTTGAGGTGAGTGTGGATGAGTGTGCTCTCAGTGACAGCTCTTCTATCCAGCTCTCTAGAAACAAAAACAGCAGGAATGAATGTGGAAGAGAGCCTGTCAGTATGTCTGATAAGTAAGATATAATTAACAGTGGACCATAGGAAATTAATTCAAAATTAATGGACACAGTTAATGCACATCCCAGGTTGGTAATATGAGTTTTAATAATTTAACGGTCAGGTCTTGTTTTAGACTACCGCTACTAATTTGTAAAGAATATGGCGAAGTGATATGAAAGTGTAGTGTTGTCAATAAGCAGTTATAGAAAATAACACGCAGCAACATCTGTCAGTCCATTACAAAGCAACAATGTTGTGTTATTTAAGGCACAAAAATTATATCAAGTGGGAAATGTGTGTAGGAGTTAGCTGAAAACTTACTCTGTGGTTTTGGAGGAGGGTGTGCAATGTTGAGTGTTCCTAGACACTCTCTGAGGGTCAGCACTGGAGGGTCGGATGGGTAGTGGGGGTTGCAACCCTTGACCATCTGCATTAGTAACAGTGGTGGGCTGAGAAATCCAATGGCTTGGGGTGTTCTGTTATCACACAGACAAACATACAGTGTTTCATACAAATGTATAGGACCTGTTTTGGTTTGATAGAGATTTATCTTTATCTATCAAAGGACTTTAAAGCTTAGGAAATAAAATAGGAAATAAAATTCTACACAGTGTGCAAGGACATAAGTCAATCCCTTCCAATACAAGATAATTATTTGTCTGTACACTCTCACACACATTGAAAAACACAATCTTGTTTATATCCATAGTACACGTAAAGATGAATAGTGGTTTACAGACAACTCAAGGATGTCCTGATACCATATGAATAAAACAGAGGGGGGGAAGTCTGCTGCCTGGATGACTTTCTTTCATTTCATCATTCTTTTCATTGCTTGCTGTAGCTTTCTTTTTCATTTTCTTGTTCCCTAGTCTCCTGTCCATCTCTACACACAATTCAAACAACCCACTGCAATATACCTCCATAATACCATAACCTGCCTCTTGATGCTTTATCTCGGCTTAAAAACTAAACCAGACAATATTACACAATCGTCATTGACTTGCATGACATCCTTATAAAATCCAGAGAAGCCAGCATAATACCCACTATGTCTACAGCAGAATTAGCAGTAAGGGAGCTCTTTTCCAGTATGCACACCTCAGGGGATATGCTCTGCTTCGTCTAGACTTCTCCCTGACAATCTGAGGTTTAGCTATGATCTCATAAGTACCATAACAACTACACAAATATCATCATCTGTATACATAACAACGCCATGATTAACACAAAGCATGTGCTACCAATACAAAGTGTTGGAGTGCTTACAACCAGTTTTGACTCAAAACGACTTAAAGAGATAGGTAACGCAAAAATGAAAATTCTGCCATTAATTACTCACCCTCATGTCGTCCCAAACCTGAAAGACCTTCATTCATCTTTGGAACACAAATTAAGATATTTTTGATTAAACCTGAGAGCTTTCTGACCCTGCATAGACAGCAACGCAACTACCACATTCAAGGCCCAGAAAGATAGTAAGGACATCATTAAAATATTCCATGTGACATCAGTGGTTCAACCATAATTTTATGAAGCTACGAGAATACTTTTTGTGTGCAAAGAAAACAAAAAAATAACGACTTTATTCAACAATTATTATTTTCCGCGTCAGTCTCAGCCGCCATTCACGACAGTACCACGATGCATGTGTGTGCATTGCTCTGCTTGAAAAAAAGCCACAGCACATTTGTGCTCTACGTCAGAACGCCGGCTCCTCCGTCAGCAGCACCACATGCATGCATCGTGGTACTGTTGCGGAAGAGAAGAACTTTTGAATAAAATTGATATTTCTGTTTCCTTTGTGCACAAAAAGTTTTCTTGTAGCTTCATAAAATTATAGTTGAACCACTGATGTCAAATGGAATATTTTAACCATGTCCTTCCTACCTTTCTTGGCCTTGAATGTGTCAGTTGCGTTGCTGTCCATGCAGGGTCAGAAAGCTCTCGGATTTCATCAAAAATATCTTAATTTGTTTCCCGAAGATGAACAAAGATCTTACGGGTTTGGAACGACATGTGGGTGAGTAATTAATGACATAATTTAAATTTTTGGGTGAACATTCCTTTTAAAAATCCACTATAGTGTTAATTTATTTTTTTAAATAAAATATTTTCCTAAAGTCATAGGAGCCCTCAAACCCAGTTCCCCACAAGCTCATTATATGTCAGAGCAACAAATTCTGTGCCACAGCTCTTACCAGGCTTAATATCTTAACTGACTCCAGAATCTGGGATGTGCATGCTAGAATTGTGTGAGGCCACTTACACTCCTCACGCTGCTGTCAGAGATGCCAGCACCATCTGGGAATGTCCATTTGGATGCTTGCAGGCCCAATCCAGGGTAGCTATGGGCTCCGTTGGAGAAAGGAGGCCACAGGAGGGGATAGAGACCAAGAGTTGCCAGAGGAGCTGCACCAGAGGTCTGGCCCAGGAGAGACGGGTTACCTGGAAGGGCCAAAGGATGATGGGGAAGTCCCAGGGCTCCGATACGAGGATGTCCAGACAAGAGTGCAGGAGGCAGGAGGGACGGGAGGAGGTGCGGATGAGGGATGGTTGAGTGGGGTGTGCTCAGGGAGCAGAGGGGAGGCTGGGAGTGGAGGGGAATGGGCGAGAGGTGTGCAGGGTGAGGGGAGGGACTCAGTAGCCTGCTATGGGAGGAAGCAGGGGTAAGGCCGGGAGAGCTGGAGGAGGGAGAAGGAGTCTTCAGGTGGTGTTTGGGGTTTGGGGGCGTGCGAGGGGGCTGAATGTAGGTGGGGTGGGCCTCAGGCTCCGTCCTGATTAGTGCAGGGTCTCTATAGATAGTGAAGGGCTCCTTCCTGTCCACAATGAGGGAACGTTTGGTGGACTTGTCAGGAGTGGGAGTGCGATTAGGCGTACGGGAAGGAGAATGTGTTGGGGTTCGGGATCGGTTTGGGGTTGGAGAAGGGGTCTGAATCAGGACTGGAGTTGTGGAGCAGGTCACTTTGGGATTGGGTGCCATTTTAAGGCCGCTAAGAGTTCTGTCCATAGATTTAGCCAAAGGAGCAGCATACTTCAACAGGCCAATCTCTAGAGATGCACTCTGCTTCTGCTTGGACGTCTCCCGTACAGTCTGAGGCTTAGACATGATCTCAGGAGAGGAGCAAGGACTGGTGTGCACACTAGGCTTGTGGGTAGCTTCCAAGGAAGTTACAGGTCCATATTCTGCATTCACAGCTGCTGGAGAACAACTCTGTTTAGAATCCACATCCTCCTCTTTCTTGCAAGGTATGACTGGAGAACAAGGCGGTGGTCCTCTAGGCTCCTCTTCTACTGGGACTGCATTGTCTCTGCTGACTTCAGAATGGGGAAATTCTGACCTCCTGACCTCTGATTGGTTAAACTCTGACCTCCTAGGCTCTGCGTGGGTGAACTCTGACCCTCTGACCTCAGAATCATTCGTCGACATCTCGTGCTCAGCCTCTGCTCCTTCACAATCCAGAGGTGATGCATGTAGCAGCACACATGTGGCTTCCATGGAGACCAGCTGCTCACTCTCTTGGGACGCCAGAAGCGCAGACACGGCCTCCGAGTCCTCCCGAGACGCCCCCTCGCTCCTGTCCTCTATTTCTGTCATCCCTCCTTCTCCTTTCTCTTCTGATTTCCCACCACTAACAACAGCACCAGACTCAAGTGCATCTGTGTTCCTGAATGTTCCATTGCAGGATGCACTAGGGGAATCGGATGGAGAAGTTTTTCCCATTTTCTGAGTCTCGCTCTCTCCTAATTGGTTAGGCGAAGGTTCCCCACCTCTATGGGAGGGGTGAACCTCACAGTTCAATGGCCTCTTTGAAGTGTAACGCTGTTTCAGCTGTCTCTTTGATCCTGAATCCGAGGATGAATCCTGCACTCTGCAGCTGGAATTTTCGGAATCACTGTTCTCTGACAGGTCGGACACACTGCCTGCTTTCAACCTCTTTAACCCACATTTATTTCTCTGCTTGTCATATTTTTCCTCATCTTCTTTCCTCCTTTTTCTCTCACCATTGCTGTTTTTAGATTTGGAAGAATCTAAAAAATAACAGATCAAAAATACTGATTTAGAAAAAGCTACTGTACATGTAAGATTCTCATTAACACTTTGTAAAAATCAGAACTCTGTATCAAGCTAATGCCATAAATCTGAATCCAGCTAAATGCAATTTAACACAGATAGAGCTCCTAATATCATCATAATCATTATCCATGGGTACAGCTCACCTCTTGCCTCATCACTCCTCTTTTCATCCCTCATGCCTTCTTTTTCATCCTCTTCCATGCTGCAGTTCTGTGCACTCATCTCAGACTGCTGCTGCACTGTCCTGGAGCTGCACACCTTCAGCAGAGAGACAGAGTGTGTTTTCTAACTAGTCGATGTAAAAGTATACTGCTGTGATGCATTTGGAAGTGTTTTAAAGTCTCTACCTGGTCATTTGTTGTAGTGTTGTTTGATATGCTTCCTGTGCCCTGGAAGCAGATTTAAAAGAGGTAATGAAGACAACAACAAAGACAAAGACAAGGCACAAACATTTACTTGGCATCTAAATGAGGACATACCATAGACTAGAGGTCTTCACGGGTCCAAAAATTCGTAGACCCGAAGAGACCCGTAAATATGCCGCACGGAACCGACCCGGACCCGTATTTCATTTGAAAGTGGGACCCGAACCCGTGCAGACCCGAGAAATACCTTAAATGTACTACCAGGACCCGACGCGGACCCGACCATTATTCGAAATTTGGACCCGAACCCGGCTGGGAAGACACAGACCCGACTGCACCCGTCCCGATTGGCACATATTGCACAGCAAATGCTATTAAGTCAATAAAACAAGTTGCGAAAAAAAAACTTTTTGCCTGTTAGTAGCCCTCTCCCTGACTGCGATGCATACAATCCTCCTTGCCAATAAATTTCCATCCATGTTCAACTGTTCCTCTCTCTTGCCGACTGAAAGAGCCTTCTTAATCCACTCATTATTACAGCTTTAAAAGTCTACTTGCTGTCACGGATGACTAATGCAACTTCGCTTTTTTTTTTTTTTCATCTCGAGTCAACTTCGACTGTTACGTTTACCCTTTTGAACTAACGATACTTTTTGTTGGTTGTAATAAAGACTCGGAGCAATTTTTTTTTTTTTTGCAAAAAATGCACAGAATTAGAAGTTTGTTACACTTTACGCATGTTTAATAACAGGTGCGTCTCTTCAGTTTTGTTTCAGCTTTTTTTTTTTCACATCACTCATGAAGGAAGGCAGTCCGCCTGCAGTAGCCTACTAACATTAACTCCGCCCGCACTCTGTTTCTGGCGGCTGAGGTAACGCATGTTTTTTTTTTCTTCCACCTTATTTCCCGCTCACACTTTTCTCATCCTAATTTTACAAACTGCAAGTTACACACACGCATGCTGACTGACACTGATCTCTGTCGGGTCCTCCGTGAAGACCTCTACCATAGACTTCTACTGCTATATGTGACCCTGGACCACAAAACCAGTCATAAGGGTAAATTTTTCAAAATTGAGATTTATAAATCATATGAAAGCTATTTGAAAATCTGGAATCTGAGGGTGCAAAAAAATCTAAATATTGAGAAAATCGCCTTTAAATTTGTCCAAATTAAGTTCTTAACAATGCATATTACTAATCAAAAAGTAAGTTTTGATATATTTACTGTAGGAAATTTACTAAATATCTTCATGGAACATGATTTTTACTTAATGTCCTAATGATTTTTGGCATAAAAGAAAAATCAATAATTTTGACCCATACAATGTATTTTTGGCTATTGCTACAAATATACCCCAGCGACTTAAGATTGGTTTTGTGGTCCAGGGTCACATATAATTGGTCATATGAGGACAATTTTGTCCTGCTATTAGTATGTGTACACATATACAAAAATGAATGTCTTCACTCACAAGAAAAATCCTATTGATCTTGGTGATATGTGATTTGCGTTTTGAGTTGTCTCCCATCAGCGAGGAGTGGGTGATATCATCTAGCAACATCATCTGAACCAGCGACGGATCTACATTCATCTCCCGAACCTTTTGAAGAGGAAAAAATAACCTTCATATAAAAACACATTTTTACATAATCTTACTATACACAGCCTAATATATGTGTGTGTTAATGTGGTCTCACCTGGTCAGTCATGACAGCTACGGTTCTGTTGTTCTGGTCGTGATGTGTGATGACTCCAGACAGCCACTGGGTTTTGGACTCCTGTCTGAACACTTTCACTCTTAGGCCCTTTAGAGAACAAGCACCTGTCGCACAAAAGCAAATATCACACACATCAAAGAACTACCATTCACAACACTGATCTAACAGATCTCACTCTAATCCTCAAATCACCATTGAAATCAAATTATAAACACACTCATGACACGTTAGTTCTTAAATTAAGCAAATCCTTATTTGAGCCAAGTTTGACCCATAAAATGAACAATATATAGTATGATGTGGCAGCATTCATATTAATGCACCAGTGCTTCACATTATTGCACCAGTAAGATACTATGTAACAAACTGTAACAAACTATGTAACTTGGCAGAAGGATTAGTTACAATTATTATTAATAAAATTAATTATTTATCAAACTGGGGTGTCTTTTTTCACATTTCTGTTGCGACCTGTTAACTTATTTGCATTGTTTTCATCCTAAAATCCTCACTGTAATGCATGGCATCTTGTGGCTATTTGCCATCTTCTAAAAATGCTTAGGTGTAAACTTTAATTGAATAAGCCACAATTAAAAATGTGATGCATGTGATTTTGATTCTACATGAACATGTCACCTTAACCGTGAACAGCCACATTCACACCGCATCTAAACCAGACATGATGCAGTACGATTCTAGCGTCAAGCAATTTGTCTATAAATACCAGACATAAAAAGCCATGACAAAATCAATCATACATCTTAGCCAATAAGCAAGCGCTGTCTTGCACTCACCACAAAATGAGTATATACTTTAATAAAACCAAACCATTTCAACATGATTTAAAATACATATTCATTGGCTATGTATTTAAATACAACTTTTGTCATGGAACGCACTTGTTTGTTCACATTGTCGGGGAGTAACTAGTTACATGTAATGGTGTTACGTAATTTAATTACAAAATAAATGTAAGTGTAATCCGTTACAGTTATCCGTCCCAAATTGCATTGACTGCTCTAATATATGAGACACCAGTGTTTCAGGAGTTTAGGACACAGAATAGGACACATGCTTATTTGATCAATGTTTTATTTCCTATTTGGATTTATGTATATGCTTTATTTATTTTAAGATTAACTGTTTTTTCCAAGGCATTGTTAGATGCCAGTGATTTCTCTCATAGCTATGCAAAGAATTGATTTTAAAAACAGTGTCATAGCTATTAAACTATTTCCTGTTATGATTTTTAATCTGTATTTAACCTCAGAATTATCTCAAAGTAAAAAGAGGTGCTAATGTCTGATTTCGTGGCATCTGTGCTTTAAAATTACTACTGTAAGGTTAACCCTGCCTGTTTGAAATTTTTTAACAGTTAAAAACGTTCGAGAGAACTCTAGAAAAGCAATCAAAAAGTAATCAAATGTAATCAGTTACATTACTTTAAAAAAGTAGGCTAATTGAAATAGTTACACTACTTATTACATTTTAAATAGAGTAACTTGTAACCTTGTAACCTATTACATTTCCAAAGTAACCTTACCATCACTGTTTGTTCATTTGGATATCACAGTTTGAACATTATTGTTTTCTTTATTTTCAAGATCCGAGGTAAATTATACATTGTCGCTTTCAATATGGTTATTTCAGTCCTGCACAATGATAATCTAACTACAATTAAACCCCTTTAAGATTATACAAAGCACATAATCAGCACCTGAGATTATCATTGTGATTAGACACAGTTTATATGTTCTTGTTCCCAGCCACAATCAGTCACAGAAATTGAAACCATTTCTAAAATAGAATCCCCTGCTATTTGTTGTGTATAACTGTTGTGGCTGGTTAGGACAAAAACTGTGATTAACATACATTTTTTATTGTGTTTTCACTAATGAACTTGGCAGAATAATTGTTTATTTTGATTACTAATAATAAATGTGAACTTTTAAACAGTAGTATCTTGTAACGTTTTGCAGTAGTATTTTTAACATTGCTCTGCCTCATGCTGTGACAGAGACAACCAAGTAATGGCCTCTCGTGGCTTATAGCTTTATTTGAAACCAGTCAAACATGAGTGCTGCTGAGCACTAATGAAGATATTGAATATGCAAAATCCTCTGTGTACTCAAGCAGAGAGAATATACTGAGCGAAGATGTTTGACAGTAAGGCTTCAAACAGTCAACTCTTGAGTTGATCAGATTTACTCAAACATCCTTATCAAACGCAAACTAACAGAACAGATACCACAATCAAACCAAATCACAGGATCCTCACACAGATCAGCATTACAAAGATTTTTCCTCTGAAGAATGAAAGCAGAGAGAATGTAGGCTAGAATACCTTGCTGAAGAATGTTCTGGAATTGGTTTTGTTTGAGCCAGGCCTGGACCTGTTCCTGGAGAGACGGATCATCTCTCACAGCTGGATTTCCACCGCCCACTTCATCCTTTAACAGCAAAACAACACAGCTTGAGACAAGTTCTGGTTTTCTTTCCTTTTTTGAGGAGTGCTAAAAACTTTATCTGTTATGATCACACCGAAGGCTCCAAAAGCAAAGATGAAAATGAAGGAAAGCAACAGTTGCATACCAGAGAGCTTCAGATGGGGGAGGGATGTCAGAGAGAGACAGCACGCTCACACACATACACATGGCATTACTCATCCATGTACACAATAGACACACCTCCTCACTACACACTCAAGACTGGAAATTGCGTAACGGTAGTGTGCGAGGGATATTTAAGCCGAACTGCAGCTGAACTCCCAAAACCTCTGCCTGTTACACACACACAGTGAATAAACACAGAGGCTTCATATCATTTCCAATAAATATTACATCACACATCTCTCTCTTTCTGTCACTTCCATCCAGTATTCTACAGAGATCACGAGTCCTGACACACCATGTCTGACAGCACACCTGGATTTACATTCTGTTTTTTTCCCTTAGGATCCAAGTTTATCTTTTGCTCTTGAGTAAGTCAGTTTTTTTTGTTTGTGACAATAGTTGCTGAATGTATGTGAATGTATAAGAAAAATAAAATGATTGTTACTAATTAATACATTATATATTAATTAATAATATCAATAAGTAATATGTTATATAATATATATATAATAATTATTTATTGTTAATCATTTAAACTGTCAGTAATTAAATATATTGTATTTATATATAAATATATTATTCAAAAATATCAATAAGTAATAACATTATAAAATATATAATTATTTTATTGTATTTATTATTTATCATTAATTATTAAAACAATTTATTATAATTATAAAATATTATATTAATTAAAATATTTTTATTGTATTATGTTCTACAATATTATTAAAACTTAACTAATTAATTAATTAATCAATCAAATCACTTTGAATTGAGATAATGAGTGGAGGAGTTAAAGAAAGCAGTCAAATTCAATCACAGTTATCAGCGCTCTCTCTCTCTGTCCATCAGTCTTCATCTGGCTATAGTCTAATGTCTCAGTCCAGTTTCTCCTCTGTGACTCATATACAACTGACCCCCGAGTCTGCATCATCATCATCTTCCTCTCTCTCTCTCTCTCACACACACACACACACACACACACACACACAGACACACACACACACACACACACACACACACACACACACACACACACACGCGTACAGAGGCTCAGGTGCAGGGAAGAGAAATCTTTCACAGCAATACTGTGAACTGTTCCAACTGACAGAAAAAAGCCAAACTAAAGAAACAAATGATGATATCACTGATTGTGCTGATGCTTATCCAGCATGACACACTTACAAACATGTGATAGAAACTGCTCTTGATTTTAGAGATGCACACCATATCTGTATTGGCCTATATCAGCATTATTTATTTTTTATTATTATCTTTATTACAAAGGATGGAATCAGTGGCTGATAATATGTTATGTTTGTAGATATTGTTTCTATGCCATTGCTCAAAGGTATTTAAGGGGTTTGTATCATGTAAAACTTTTTTTTCTTAAAATGTTTTATTTTGCAATAAACAGTTAAAAGATCAGAGAGTACATGTCCATGAGGCCTGTTCAATACACTCATTTACATAAAACTCTTAAAGGCACAGCAGCAAATAACGACCCATTGAATTCGGTGTCAGAGAAGGTGAAATATGGTCAAGAAAAGTTTGTCTAAATTGTCCCAAAAAATGCCCCTTTTAACAGCTACCATGTCTTCTGTACACTAAGTTTATATATTTATCTAAATAACAATATATGTGAAATGTAGGGAGGAATTTCCAAGATGGTCCAAGTAAATAAATATTGTTAAAATAAAAAAAAATTAAATTTGGGTCATCATCTCTATTATGTCGTCACAAAAGTTTATCATTTGCATGTATTTTTAAGCTTTGTCGGTTTTAAAGACCTCATTGGACTTGTTGATTAGTTTCTTTGTTCTTTTTTCAAAACTGACTGTTTAACTTATTGTCACTAATTGCTTGGGAACTTTTAGATTTTATTTGATCATATTTAAGCCCATATAAAGTTTTAAATGGTATAAGAAAAGCCTTAATTATTTCAAGAGGTCTTAAATTTGTGGACAGAAAAAATGGAATCGTGATATGGCCTAATGTGATTATTAAACTTCAAAAAGCTCTGACTTAAATGTGAGCGCTGCACATTTCAAAGTAAAAACACTGTGCTGTTGCACATCCTAGGCTTGTGGTTTCAGAACAGTTTGCAATCAATAAACAGCCTACATTTATGCCAAGCCATTGCTTATGATCTAATATGTTTATATCACTCTCGTCTCGCCTGGATATATCCGGAAATATCGCCTGGATATTTTCACTGTTCTAATAACACACAACTGCTTTGTATATACTGTATTTCTGCTGTTCCATAATCACCACCTACTGTCAGAGAGTGAATTTGAATTTTCAAATTTTAAATATAAATATACTAAGGTATCATTTTGACTTTTCTTTAAAATGTTCAAATGAGGTTTAAAATTTCTAAACTCTTAGTTTTTGTCAAATCCAGCATTATTTCAACTCTAAAGTTGTCGAAATTGTAATTTTTACAGTATATGGTATCAATATGGTATTAATAACAAATGGTGTTAATTTAATTTGTGCAAGTCTTAAGAAGGGCTTAAAACCTTTAATTTTAACAACCCTTGTGTAGTTAGGCTATAGTATTGTGTAGTTAGGCTATAGTATTAGTTTTTGCTGTCATCGGAATTGGTGAAATTTCAAGAATTGTGACATTTCAATAGTATCTAAAATGTTAATATCCTAACAACCTTATTCCAGCAAAAATAACTATATGTGATCCTGGACCACAAAACCAGTCATAAGGGTCAAATTGAGATGTATACAACACCTGAAAGCTGAATAAATGATCTTTCCATTGATGTATGGTTTGTTATGATAGGACAATATTTGGCCGAGATACAACTATCTGAAAATCTGGAATCTGAGGATGCAAAAAAAAAATCAAAATATTGAGAAAATTGCATTTAAAGTTGTCCAAATTAAGTTCTTAGCAATGCATATTACTAATCAAAAATTAAGTTTTGATATATTTGTGGTAGGAAATTTACAAAATATCATCATGGAACATGATTTTTACTTAATATCCTAATGATTTTTGGCATAAAAGAAAAGAAAAATCAATAATTTTGACCCATACAATGTATTGTTGCCTATTGCTACAAATATGACTGGTTTTGTGGTCCAGGGTCACATATTGTAAAACATATTGTTATAGTGAAGCAAAAACTACTTATACAGTGATGTAAGATTTTGGTCATCCCACCCCTAAACATTATTAACAAGAGCTCACCGCAGTGGGGCAACGGGATCTGCTGCTGCCCAGCTGTGTGGGTGCGATCAACGTGTATGTGCAAAGAGTTCTAATAATATCAGTGTGTGTGTGTGTGTGTGTGTGTGTGTGTGTGAGTGTGTGTGTGAAAGAGAGAGCGAGCGGCCATCTCTGATTACTATCTGCCCTTGCATAGCAAACATAAGGCGATGTGTGTGTGTGTGTGTGAGCAGACTGCATGAGAGAGGGAATGAGAGAGAAGGAGAGCAGGACGGAGAGAGAGAGAGAGAGTGTGTGTGTGTGTGTGTGTGTGTGTGTGTATTACTCATCCGTGCTTCAGTTCTCAGGACGAAGAGAAGACATGATTTATTCATTTACCCGCAGGCAGGTTTTGATCTCTCTCTCTCTCTCTGGCTCAGACTGTCTTTCTTGTCTCGCTCACACAAACATACACAGTCTCTCTCGCTGTCTCTCTCTCCCCCGCTGTTTCTGTGCCTCTCTCACCTCGTACTCTGTTTCTCTCTTTGACAAACACACACACACACACAGCTCTGCTTCACTGGCCTTTAGGAGGAGGGGTAGCGAATGGAGGAGGAATGAGAGAGGAGATAATAAGACGGGGGGATGAGGGAGGTGTGATTGGAGAGAGCATTATGTGGGCAGGATGAAGGGCAAATCGAGCTAACGATGATGGTAAGGTTAATTAGTGTTAATTAGCATGTTACAGCTTGGCTTTCTTTGATTGGTGAGCTGGTTTTCCTGCTTTTAAAGTTCTCGAAACAAGCTGAAATTCACTCACTCCATCAATCAAGACAAACAAACAAACACACACATAGTCAAACTTACTCTGAAAACAAAAGCATCTCTGCATTTCCCTCATACATATGGAACACACACACACACACACACGATCACAATCTCATTAACTCCTAAACATACACACATAAACAAACAAGCTCTAAACTTGACAGAGCACATACACACACACCTCAGCTGACCAAAACTCATGAGAAATGAGATGACGGAGAAACACAGTGACTCAAACACACTCCAGAGCACGTGTGACGCACCGCAGGACAGAATGAACACGACGCTGAGCAAATTAGATCTATTATAAATGCATTTCATTTACTCTGTTTATTCTTTATCTAATTTAGCAGCACATTTGGATATTTTAACTACAGATTGTCTGTCACTGCGAAGGCTGTGTTAATGTTCATGTCTGTCTTTATGACAGCTACTTTACCCACAAGAGCATCAAATTATCTCCATTTACGGTATTAATACTGAACCCTGGTCTTGAATATTCCAGGTAAAATACAAGTTGTAGTTCACACAGTAGAGTATGATGCTAACAAGGTCAAGAGTCTGATTCCTAGGGAATGCATGAACTGATATTGAATGCAGTGAGAGTTGCTTTGGATGTAAGCATCTACCAGCTGCATATGTAATGAAATGGAAAGTGAAGCTTTATTAACGACATGCATGACATTCTGTTGACCGCCTAAGGCAATCATTCAGACTCATACCTCAGAGTGTAAAAACACAGAAATGTGTTGACAGTTATGCGCGTACAATAGTTAAGCTTATCTTAACCCTGTAATATTCCTTTAATTTGTATGATTCATGTTATTCTAAAGCTCTAAACCTTTTCATTAGGCAAAAGCAAGCTTTGTAGGCCGCATATAATTTTAGTGTACATGACTTCAAAGTAACCAGGTTTAATGTTAGGCCATTATACAACAGTTTAATATTATTATAAAACACAAGTAAAAAAAAACATTTAAACTGACAGTACAGTACTTCCAAATGTTTGGGGTCAGTAATATTTTTTTTTTAAATAAATTAAAACTTGCAAGGATGCATTAAATTTATATAAAAAAAGTAAAATTTAATTTCAAATAAATGTTATGCTTTTGTACTTTCTATTAATCAAAGAATCCTGAAAAAAGTATCATGATTTCTACAAAAATATTAAACAGCCGTCTTCAACATAATAATAAGAAATGTTTTTTTGGGCACCAAATCAGCATGTTATAATGATTTAAGTCTGGATTAATGATGCTGAAAATTCAACTTTGCCATCACAGGAATAAATTACATTTTAAACTATATTAAAAAAGTTATTACAGTAAAACAGCTATTTTTATACTTACTAATTATAATGACTGGTATTACTGTATTTTTGATCAAATAAATACAGCCTTGGTGAGCAGAAAAGACCAAGGGCCAGTTTTACTAAACAGGGCAAATTAGCGTGAGAGCGTAATTCCAAAACAGCGCAGATGGGCATGGAAATATCTGCAGGTGATTTACTAACAACCGCGGAGGCCAAAAAATTAAGGTTTCAAGAAGTTTTGATAGACCTGGCATTGCGTGACTCCAAGTTGGAGATTCCAAGTCGTCTTTTATTTCCTGAAGCAAATTAAATATAACATGGTCTGGCAAACTATATGTTCGGATAATGTGTTCTTCTTGCATTCCAAATAAATTAATACGTGTGGAAAAAATCCTCTCCATTCTACCACGTGCTCTCTGTTCTTTGCTGTGCCTCTCCTAGGAACAATAATTGCAGCCATTTCAAGCGCAAAATAGTTTTAAGACATGCTTTTTTGAGGCGTTAAATAATGGCGCAAATACCAGTAATTTGACGAGCGCAAATGATAGTAAATCTCATTGCGTGATTCATTTTCTCCTCCCATCAATTTTGCGTCTGAAAGGGAAACTCCAAATGCACATTCAATAAGGTCAGGCGCAAAAATAACTGTCCACGCCTTTTCAGCGCTAATTCTTCACTGCGCGTCTTTAGTAAAACCTGACAGTACTATTTTAACGCCAAAAGATGGTTTGCGCTGGCGCAAACTGTTAGTAAAACTGGCCCCAAAAATTTTACTTTTACAAAGTGTATGGCACTTCACAGGCAGCGGTTGTCCATTAGCCACAGGTTGAAAACCACTAAAGAAAAAGGGCCAACCAAGAAAAAATATATTATATTAATGACTAACATCATGGCCTACTTTCCATAATCCAATCAGCAGTTTTACTTGTAAATATGTCACATTACAGAAATGAAATTATTGACTTAAAAGCAGTTAATGGCATATTCAGAAATATACATTGTATATTGTATTGTATAGGCTACTGTATTTATGAAGTACATATGATGATAGCCTGTAAACAGATTAGCTGTTACAAACTTATGGAGTTACAAAATGGGTTATGACAGTTATAGTAGACACATCAAAATCCAATTCAAGCACTGATACAAACCCAACTGCACTAAACAGAATTGATGGATGCTATGGTTGTATTTGTATTTTTAGAAACCGAAATGCACGGTTGTGTTTAGTCATCAGCCACGGTTTAGTTGTGAGGTTTAGTGGTTTAATTCCAGTTTCAATAAAAGTTTCGTTTGATCTTTTTCTCCACTGTCATTTCTATGTTCTACAGGATGAGAGAGAGGTGAGACGAGACATGCTGCTGCTGCGAGAGAGACAGACAGGATGGGCTGATAGAGTCGTACGAAGAGTGAGATGACCTCAGTCTAGCGCACAGCCAAAGCATCACCACGGCAACATGTGCAAGAGAGGCATCGGGCTGATCCAACTATTGCATCAGGAAGAGAGTGATGGGGAGGGGGTGATGGAGAGAGAGAGAGGGAGAGACAGAAAGAAGGAGGGGGAAAACAGACATACAGACAGATTATTGAAAAGGATGAGATAGTATGTTTGTAGCAGCTTGTGTTTACGTATGTACAGAGAAAAACCATAGCTGGAGAGAGCATGAAGAGAACAAACAAACTCGTGCTCATTCCTCCGGCGAGAACAGCCACACACACACATCCAGAGAGAGATACAGAAGGTTAGAAATAGATGATGCCGAAAAGTGCTTCATTGAATTCAAATTTGAGAGCAGAGAGAGAGGGAAAGAGAGGGAGATGTGCGTGTTTGAGAGAGGAGAGACAGAAAGGCTTGATTGAGAGGGACAGAGAGAGAGAGAGAGAGAGGTGTAGAGGGAGGGTGATGAAGTAGATGAGATAATGACAAACAGAGGAGAGTGAGTGAGAGAGGAAGGATAGAGTCGCAGACTGACACGCACAGAAAGAGTGCTCATAAAAATCAATGCAGGAGTCTGAAGAGCTGTCCTTCAGTAAGAGAAGAACTACAAGTGCTGGATCAGAGACAGAGAGAGAGAGGTGCTCTTACCGCTTAAATAAGAAAGCCTGTAGTATATCACTGACAGATGAACAGAAATATCTACAAAGCAGATCACAGATTTCACTAAATGTAATTTAAATCTGAAGACAGCGATTTATTTTCTGTTATAACACTTCCTCCTATGCTTTACTGACAAAGCAGTTCAGCCACTGGTGTGAGTTTGGGGTGAAACTGCCTGATTCCCTGACCAATATAGCAGACTGAGGAAGTCTTGAAGAAGAAACTGGTTTTAAAGTCATATTTTTGATCATAATTGTTGACACAAGTGGCACAAACATTACAAACTTTAACGTGAACTGAATGAGAAGATCATGTTGTCGTCCACATTACCATATAAACACACTGTACATTCATCCGTTCGTTTTTTTTCCATTTTATTATAAATAATATTTACTAACAACATAATTCAACATCCAACTCATCAAATCCCAATGAACAAACTACTGATGCATCCATACAGGAAATGCGGCTTATACCATTTCATTATTAGTTAGTTAGTTAGTTATTGATAAGTGAAATACACACACACTACAGCAAAAGACAGAAATAACTGACTTGAAACCATTTTTTAGCTGGTGAAAATACTAGTATTCTAATAATTTTGGCCACCACTGTATACATACATACATGCATTCATACTGATGCTGATAAAACAAAAAGCTGCCAATACAGCTATGGCCCCTGCCCCCTGATAATCCTGTTGAATGTTATAAAAGGCTGTTTCATATTGGTCATGCAGTTTATGATTTATTTAGAAAGATAAATTGTTTTATTATTAGATTGTTTCCTTTGTTACTATCATAACAAGTTTATGAGTTTATTATTATTTGAAGGTTTAATAACATTTTATTTAAGTGACAGAGTGGATGAGAGTGAAAGCATAAATTAAATGAAAAATAACTCTTGTGAATGTGTGTGAAAGCAGCTTTTCTTTTACACACACAGAGTGAAGTCTGTGTTTGCGCGTGTGTGTGTGTGTGTGTGTGTGTGGATTGAGGGTGGCTGACTCACAGCCGAGTGTCTTTCTCACCACAGCCTCAAAAGGGAAAGTGTTCCACAGAGCCTAATGGAAAACACTCTGCCTGCTTTTCCCTTCAGTAAACCTCTCCCCCTTCTCTCACTTACTTCAGTCTATCTCTGTCATACACAAGAACACACACTCACTCGCGCAGGCAAACACACTCTTTGGAGCTTCCTAAAAACAGCTGCACTGTTCCCATTTCAGCTTACCAGGTCAACAGTGCTTAACCCTTCCCTCTACACACACACACACACACACACACACACACACATCCTCTCATTACTTGTCCACTTGCATACTTTCTCTCACACACACACACACACACACACCCTCCACTGGCCCCTTAACATGTGCTAAGTAAAAACACAGCTTTGAGTTGTCAAGGAAACAGCAATAAATACACACAGTCCTCTGTCCATGCTCCATTTTCCCTGATAGATCTCTCTCACACTTTCTCTCCACCTTTATCTCTTTCTGTCTCTGTCCTTCTCTCTCTCTCAGGCTGCTCAGTAATTCACTCACGTCTCGGAGCTCAACATTCAGAGCTGTGGGTAATAGAGCAGTGGAGAGAAACACAGTATAGTAAGTAGAGCAAAGAGTAAAGTTGAACATAAAGGGAACAGAATAGAATAGTTGAGTGTAGTACAATAGAATAAAGTAGAACAGAGTAGAATGCAGCAGCATTGAATATTACAGAGAAGAATAGATTAAAAGTGGAAAATAACGGAGTTGAGTACAGTAGATTAGAATGGGACAGAGTAGAGTGTAGCACAGATTTTAACAGAACAGAGTGTAGCACAAATAGACCAGAACAAAACAGAGTACTGTCAAGTACAGTGAAATAGAATAGAATAGAATAGAACAGAACAATTAAACGGTAGAGCAAAGTGGGGTAAAACAATAGATAAAGTGAAGTAGAATATAATAGAATATAATAATATAATAATAGAGTAAAGTAGAATAGAATAGATTGAACTACAACAGCACTGAACAGAACAGTATAATAGAGTGGAGTACAGTAAAAAGGAACAGAATAGAAGAGTATAGCATAAAATATAGTGTATTAGAATAGAATAGTAAAAAATAATAATACAAACGGGAAAGTGGAGAACAGTAGAATCATAGAAAAATGTAAAGTACAATAGAATGGAAAACAACACAGTGTAGTAGAAGCATGGTAGAATGGAGTACAATAGAATATAATAAAATAGAGTAGCATAAAATAGAGTTTAGCAGAGTGGAGTACATTAAAATATAATAGTACAACAATAAAATAGCATAAAGTGGGCAAGTAAATAACAGAGTACAATATAACAGTGGAGTACAGTTATTTTATTTAGTTACATTAAATAGAACAGAACAGAATAGAATAAAGCAGAAAACAGCAGAAATGGTACAAACAGGTACGTACCACAAAAAAAGAATGCAGGAAAGTACAGTTGCACAGAATTATAATAATAATAATAATAATAATAATGTAATGTATTGTCAAGTATGGTGACCCATACTTGAAATTGGTGCTCTGCATTTAACCCATCCAAGTGCACACACACAGCAGTGAGTAGTGAACACACACACTGTGAACACGCACCCGGAGCAGTGGGCAGCCATTGGGGGTTCGGTGCCTTGCTCAAGGGCACCTCAGTCATGGTATTGAAGGTGGAGAGAGTGCTGTTCATTCACAATTCCCACCTTCAATCCCTGCTGGACCTGAGATTCGAACCCACAACCTTTGGATTACAAGTCTGACTCTCTAACCATTAGGCCACGACTTCCTTCTATCAATTAGAATGGACTTGAATAGAATGGAGTACAGTAGAATATAATAGAACAGAACAGAATAGAACAGAGTAGAGTAGAGTAGAGTAGAGTAGAGTAGAGTAGAGTAGAGTAGAGTAGAGTAGAGTAGAGTAGAACAGAACAGAGTAGAGTAGAGTAGAATAGAACAGGACAGAACAGAGTAGAAAATAACAGAAATGACTAGAGTAGAACAGAGTAGAGTAGAATATAACAGAACAGAATAGAAAATACTAGAGTAGAGTAGAGTAGAACAGAACAGAACATGTGGCATCAGAGTAGAGAAGGGTTGTGGTTTAGAGGCTGTTCCTCACAGAATTTACAGAGCGGCAGCATTCAGAACACATCAGTGTCATGTGCCAGTGCTTTATCTAGACTCTCTCTCTCTCTCTCTCTCTCTCTCCTAATGCTTCCCCTCCCTCTGCCTTGCATTTCTTTCTCACAGCCTCAGTTCCTCCTCCACACACACACTCAGATGAAAGAGAGGGGGTCTCTCTTTTATCATCCATCCACAGGCATCAGAGACCGGGAGTGATGAAATGATGCAGTGGTGTGTGTGTGTGTGTGTGTGTGTGTGTGTGTGTGTTTCTCCACAGCTCACAGTGAATGTAAACAGTTTTACGCAGAGGGCTACAGTCCTGTGTGTCATAGTGTCTTCTCCTGCACTAAATTATATGATTGCGCCATGTGATTATGATAAACAAACACAGCCTGCAGGCATATGTAAAGAGTGAGGAGCATGTGTCTATGGCTAATTACACACCCCTTACAAAAATACACACTCACACACTGTCGAATGCACTGTGAGAATAAGCTCTAAAACACTCTAAAACGAACATACATTACATACTGCAAAATATATTTAACCCCTTCAGCACTACCTGGACTGTGCAAACTAAGAGATTATTATTCCATGTTCTAACCATTAAGGTTTCAGGAAAATATGAAATGTTGCTCTTTCTTTGCTCTTCCCCAAACTTTGCAAAGCTGATGTAGCTTCTATATATAATTTTGTGGGAAAAATACTTGATCATGTTTTTTCAATGGTGGGTTTCCCTTTGCCAATGATCCTTCAGATTCTTTCAATTAAACCAGTATTTTAAATGCCTCATTTAATAATTATTCTTCAGCCCCCAAATTTTTTTTTTACATTGGCAAATGGCAACTAACCAACATGCACAATATATATTTAGATCTGAATAAATTTGCTTTGACATAAAAACTGTATTTTACATGCCATGCAGTAGATTTACTTTGACATGCAAAAATTATTTTTAGGGTTAAAAAAACATCACTTTTCTCATGTGATTCTCATTTCTCAACCCCAGGCAGCTGTATATTGCTGGCCTCATTATTTCTCCTAAATGTACTAATTGTACATGTACATTGCCTGTCAAAAGTTTGGAGTCAGTAAAAAGTTTTTTGAAAGAAATTCAGTTCATTCAGCAAGGATACACAAAATTAATCAAAACTGACAGTAAAGACGTTCACATTGTTACAAAATGACCACCAGTATTAACCACCAGATCAGCATATTTGAATTTTTTTCTGAAGGAACATGTGACACTCAAGACTGGAGTAATGACAGCTGTAAATTCAGCTTCGCATCACAGGAATAAATTACATTGTAAAATATATTAGAATTTTACTCTATTTTTGATCAAATAAATGCAGTCTTGGTGAGCATAAGAAAAAATATTTAAAAAATATTAAAAAATCTTATCAACTGTAAACTTTTGAATGTTATTGTACACTACAGACCATATTCTGAACACACAGAACATACTCCATAAACCCTGCAAAAATACTGACAATGTTCTATATAAGCATCCTCTAAAAACTATTAGATGAAAAGCCTTACTTTCAGTACTGTGCTGTCTGCTCTGTTAGAGGTTGTAGTTCATATAGGAATATTATTATAGAAATCTATATTCCTGTGTTTACATCGTAATGCTATTTTCCATCAGTGTTTCCCCTGCAAAGCTAACATTTAAATTGACTTTCAGCTGTTTAGTGAATATAAATCTCATTATTCAACAAGTTCTATCACATTTTTTTCATTGCCATAGGATGAAATGGTAATTTGCAATTAAACAAACTGTCTGGGACATACACTCCTAAAGGTGCTTTCACAAACGCTAACCGGCACTACAAACAGACTAATTAAACCAGTAATGACTGGGAAATGTCATCATACATCACACTTTTATGAGGAGGTCTGAGAAAGCAACTACACAAATCATCTCTTCAGAAAAAAAATGTAACACCTAGAGCAACAGAGAGAGACTGAGCATGGAGGTTTATTAAATATGGTGGTGTTGATAGTAAATAAAATTAACTATTTTTTCAGCATAGACTGTAAAGGGACATGAGAAAAGGCTAAATGAATTATTTAATGCTTTAAAATATAGCTGTCAATGCAATATCAGTATATCTTTGCTCTTATTCATTATATTCAAGGTTCTTATGCTGATATTTTATGAACGTGTTTCATTCATGTCATAAAAGACTTCATGTCTAAAAAGATCAAAAGCTCACAGAATTCCAGTAATGACTTGACTTAAGAAGAAAACTTCTTTCTAAACTTTCTACATTTTAACAAAACTTTTTTTATGCAGTGGACTATAATTTCATCACACTGTTATTTAATGAATGTCAATCATACATAGTTACACAAATGCAACAACAAAACACCCACACACACATGAATCTGAATCAAAACAACTTGCGCACACACCTCGAATGGCTGGAGCTCCTCCTGTTCTGTGTAGAACTCCAGCTGTCTGTCAGAGATGAACTCCACCACTGTCCAGCCTCCTACGCATGACTGGCCAATCAGAGGCTGGAATCTCTGTAAAACAAATATCACAACCAATCAGTCTCAACACTTCATCAGAAGACTTCATCACAAACTTTTCAAGACCAGACAATCTTGAACTCATGTGACTGTTCATTTAAAACATTATTGTTAAAAAAGTTTTAAGTTAAAGAGTATTCTTTACAAACATTTCATTTTGGGGAGTCGCACCACATGATATTTGACAAAAATAGGATTAGTGATATTCCAAGAGTTTTTTAGGTCCTTCCTATGACAGAATTTCCCATTTTATCTTTTTATGCTTGTCCATTTGACCACTGGACTTTTTGGTTAAGTAATAAGTTTCATTCTCTTTTTTTTTTCAAAATCTGCATATTAGAATGACCTAACTGCTATGTAGTGGTTAGCTGGTGAATTACATACAGTACATACTGTAAGCATGTCAAACCCTGCGCACTGTTGGACTGACCAATGTGCGTGTGTGTGTCTGTGTGTGAGCCAATATCTTGTGAGAATTTAGTTAATCTTTCATTGATCAAGTCATATTCTCTATGCATGGTTTCTATTTATATAAATACTAGGCTAGCGTACTCAAAGTTTCCATGTCTGGCTGCCTGTTTCATGTGTGTGTGTGTGTGTGTGTGTGTGTGTGTGTGTGTGCTCATGTACTGTAAGTCGATGTGTATTATACAACACAACAATTTTCATGTCTTTGAGGTATCCTGAAGTGAAACCTAATCTACATGCACCCACAGTGTTATGGGATGTGTATACTGTTTGTGTGTGTGGGTTAGGTTTGGCCTACATTGTTTGGACCAAAAGTCCAGCCAGCGTGGAAAACGACTTAATAAACATAATAAATAATGTCCTAATGAAAATGCAAAAAGGCTGGGGTTAGGTTTATGTCCAATGGAATAGAAAATATCATTAGCTCAGTATAAAAAAAGACAATGGAAAGTCCCCAAGATAGAAAACCAAATATGTGTGTGCTTTTGCAGAGGCCTGCTGCATGTGATGACTTGAGCCAAACATCAGTCATCCAAAACCTCAATTCACAAGTACTGTGTGCCAGTCTGACTATGTATGTGTGTGTGTGACTCATAAACCATGGGCTGGAGGGTAAGGGGACAAACAGAACGCGTGTAAGCTATTTTTAGACACTCTGCTGTGTGCAGTGCTCTCACATACACTCTGTCACACACACTGCACACAGTTACACACGTTTACCGCACTGTGGTTTGAGACTCTGTTCTGTCAGTGAGGCAGACAGAGAGAAAGGACAAATAGTCAGGACAAATATTCTTTTGCAGAAACAGCATATCGATTATGACATAAATCTGGGTTAATACATGCAAACACTAACAGATGAACTAATACAACCCTGACACAAAATATTAATGAACAGACTAATTTAAAATACTATAGGCCTACATAAAAGAATCCAAGGTGAAGTGATCGACCAGGTTGATCTTTAACCATTTTGTGACTGTTGTCATTGGCTCGTTCTAAAAGAAGCGATAGTCATTTCAGTTAGAAAATCATCAAAGAAGTTGTCAGTTAGAAATAATCAACATTATAATAATAAATATATAAGTACACATTAAATTGATCAAAAGTAACAGTAAACACATTTATTATGATTGTATAAAGATATCTGAAGGATCGTGTGACACTAAAGACAACGGTTGATGAAAATTCAGCTTTACCATCACAGGAATAAATTCTATTATAAAATTATAAAAGTAAATATTGTGTCAAATAGGTGTTCATAGCTGTTTTAAGTAGGTCATCATATTGTCCTTCATCCATCCTGATATCAGAGTTGGCTATTAAAAATCCTAATCAGCCGATCACTATGAAAATCATTAATGCATTATGTAAGGTGTCCATGTAAGAATAAACCAGTGTCTGGAGTGTGATAGCACAAAGGCTGCGGCTAGCCATAAAACGAAGTCCAATCTTACTCTAATCATAAACTTAAATGAGATCCACTCCATCTTCAGTCCATGCATGTCTGTTTAATAACTCGCACACCATTTCCTCTCATGCTGAGAAGTTTCCATTGACTTCTGTCGTTTTATAGTGAGTGAACTACTGATATTTTCTACCCCCAACCCTAAACGCACACCTCACAAGTATGTGTGAAGACTGCAAACGTGTGCAGACCTTTTGATGACCCGATGGGTCACACTTACAACATGGAGTTGTAAAAATGCAAGCAAAGATTTTTATGGAGCTTTATTTATACATTTTGAACACTTTGCGCTTTAAAATAAACATCTAAATGTCTGTTCAATAGTCCCTATGTAACAGACAACACAAATTAATTGTGGTGTTAAGTGATAAAAATTTGCAACACTTTATGTTTTACTACCAAGTTATATGTAATATCTAATTAATTTAACTTACACTAAAAAGTTGTCCTCAAAATTGATATAAATCTCAACTAATTGTGAGATAATGTTGCAGTTATGATGTATTAAGTTATAATTATGCAAAATAAAGTGAGATATAAACTCAAATGGAAGACTTTCCATATCTCTTCTTTCTTCTGCGGAAGATATAAGAAGATATTTTGAAGAATGTTGCTAACAAAACAGTTTTGGTGACCATTAACTTCCACTGGACACTCGCTGAGACATTTCTCAAAATACATTTTATATGTTCCACAGAAGAAAAAAAACCCATATAGGTTTGGAACGACATGAGGGTGAACAAATGATGACAGAATTTTCATTTTTGGGTGAACTATCCCTTCAGGTCTTAATTTAGAAAAATAAAGCTACAGCTGCGAGAAATAAAGTCACAATTACATAAAAAGAAGTCAATGTTTTGAGCTATAATATGTCAGAACAACAGAAATAGAGTCACAATTTTGGAGAATTAGGTTACTATTTTATTTTTGTAACTGTGGCAGAAATGAGGAACTCATAAGTGCTTTAAAAAGCCATTTTTCTCATGAGAACTGTTGACTGGTTCCCACAATGTAGGTGATTTCATGTTTTACGGCCCTTGTTGTGACATTTGATCACTGCAGTGTAGGCAAACAATTAACCACACACACATCACATTCAACACAAGATCAAAATCTGGATCACAAACGCACACGTGATCAAACTCTGGAAGCCTCTTTTACAGTGATACACACACACACACACACACACACACACACACACACACACACACTACTTTCCCCTCTCCCTCTGTCCTTTCATTTCTCTCTCTCTCGCAAACACAATCTAGGTCACACACCTGCTGAAGCACGGCCATACACCCTCACTCTTGGCAGAGCACACAGTGTTGCCATGGTTTTAGTGTGTGTGTGTGTGTGTGTGTGTGTGTGTGTGGAACATTAAGACTTCATTAAGCCTTTAAAGCTGCTTGAGTCTGTCTCTACACATGCTTTGAGGGACAGAGAATGTTTTTGTGTGTGTGAGGGAATGCATGAGCGTCTATATTCGAATTTGAGACTGTTTATATTTTGTGTGAAGATGGATGTGTGTATGCAATTAGAAACATCTGCTCAGCACAAAGCCACATTTAGGAATACTTATTAAAATAGGTCAGAATGCGTGTACACACACACACAAATACACAGAGGGTCAATCAAACACAAGCAGGAGTCGCTGCTGATTGAATAAACAGAGATAAAACAAACAGTTAGATGGTAAATGTCATATCAGTCCACACCCAATGACAGAGAGACAGACAGAGAGAGGGACGCTGAGGAATAACAGCAGTGTTAATCACTGACCCTTGGGCTATGACATACTGACACGTGTCTCGCCACAGTAGCTGCTCTTTAACCCAAGCAGGATCAATTTCAGCTCGTCCCTTCTGTAAGTAACATGCGTATTTTCATTCTACTGTACTTTAGTAGTGTTCAACAGGAAGGAAAATCACTTTTATATGCCAACTGTTTCACCATGAAAACATAATTAAACGGAGAACAAACGTAGACTTTTGAGAAGTCTAGTCAGATTTGGCTTCTGAGAAACGACCCAGGAAACTCTCGTCTCCTCAAGAGTTTCAGAAGTACATTGTCTCATACTGTGGTCACAAGCTAGACATTTCAACTTTCAGTATTTATCATCAAATCCTCCCAAGACCATATTATCTATGCTAGCCACTTGAATTTTATAGAGCTTCACACTTACTTTATATTTCACCAAAACAAGAGAACAATCTGTGACAAAGTTTGATGTTTTAATGAATCACTGAGCTATGAAAGAGCGATCTGTGAGCAATATTGTCCTCTGGAATAGAACTAGTGCTCAAGAGCTACTAAATGTTTCACAGCAAGGCAGAGAGCGTTTCTGAGTTGTCCTGCTCTGTTCTCTTTGGGTGAACGTGACCTTTCGTGTCTGTTTTTTCCCCTCTTGGCGAGACTGCAGTCACAGAGCTTGTTCTGGATGAAGAACTGCCTCTGCTTTGAATTTCTGATGAAGAGATTCAGCTAATACTTTCTTTTTAGTGCTTGACTGCATTCAAACTGCTCTGATTTAGTGTTGAAATCCCTCCAAACTCAAGCTGTCTTTCATGAGAAATCTTTCATAATGGAAAAATGTGATTGATGTTTTATACCTTTATTTTTCCAAGAGTAGTTTTGCTAAAGAGAAAGCTTATTTGCTACAGCTTATTTTCCCTTATATTTATATTTAATTATTTATATATACATATATATATATATATATATATATACACACATATACATACTGTTTGTTTATTATGACATGTTATTAGATTTTATATAGTCAGATATTTTAAATCTTTCATAGTTCAGGAGACTATGAACATTATCTCATTAACATCTCTTTCTCCTAATATTCCTTAAGAAAAATACAGAATGAGTGTAAAAATTTGAGAAGCAAGAAAAGTTCTTCATTTTTTTATTCTCCATTTAGCATGTATGAGATGATATTGTAGTATTCATTCATATTTTGAAATAGCTCTTTTCAGTTTTTATTTTAATTCTAGTTCAGTAATTTTAGTACTTATATTTTCAGTACCTCAGCTTATTTTATTTCAGTTAGTTGCAATGGGCAACATTTCAAATTAAAGTTATTCAAGTGTCTTTTTATGGCTAATATTTTATTTTATTTCAAACTATTTCAATTCACAAAAACACTTTTAAATACTTTAGTTTTAGTTTGACAATAACAACACTGAAAAATACCTCATTGATCCTTTTTTACAGGTTGAGCACTACTTGTTTTCAAAATGTAGGTTGGACATTTCTTATTTGTTTCTTCATATTTTTAAATGTACCTCTTGAATTTAGAGTCATTGGATGTATGCAAAAAGTGCTTCTTTTGGGTTATTATTTGATTAAAATGCACCAGCTCTGTTAAGAAGCTATCATAAATCAGTTTTTGTGTTTGTGTGGTTCACTGAGCTTCTGTTAGGTTGTTGAACTCACTGTAATGCACAATTAAAGTTGATACTGCAGCAGTGCGATAAGAATAAGTGATCTTATATTTCACACGACATGACCTCAGATTGAGCTCTAGTTGACCTCCCTTTGAGTTCAACCGTTAAATGTACGACTGCATCTCTCTGACCGTAATTCATGACACAGTGGGGAAATTATGTATATGTATGTGTTGTGGGAATTACTTTTATTGATGCTTATTGTCACAGCATACAAGTTTCAATACCTAAAGAAAATATAGCCCCAAAAAATGTTCAAGGAAACAAAAATCTCACATCCTGGGAATGTAGTGTGATATGAGTGCTGATCCTCGCACTTTGCTTCATGACAAATGCTCATGCACAGAAAAACCGAGAGTGAACAAAGCTTGTAGGCCTTAGAGATCTCCCAAAGTGCACAAAGACGGACGGAGAGGTTTTCTTTCCTTTCTCCTTCTCTCACTCTCTTGCTCTGTTTGTGTGTGTGTGTGTATGTGCATGTGTGTGTAAGAACCCTCTTTGTTTTGGCTCTCCAAGTGGCTGACGCACAGCCAACAGCCAGACAGAGCCTCAGTGTGTGTGTGTGAAGGAGAGAAAGAGAGAGCTACAGAGAAACAGGGTAAGAGAGAATGTGTGTGTGGCGGGTAAATTTATGTCCAGCTGAGTGAGTAATAGTGAATGCACTTCCACAGAGATGACTCTCTCTCCTACACACACACACACACACACACACACACACACACACACACACACAGAGATCAGTGGTAAATATGTACACATAAAAAACAAATCTGCCAGCCATAAATAGAAAATACAAACATACATCATTCATGACCTTTGCTCTGCTGTACACACAAGCAAAACTAACACACACACCAGACCTGGGGCAATATACACACAAAACAAATTTGCCAGTCATAAACAGAACTTTGTGTAAAAACTTTTCTGCTACACACACACACTGGCTCTCTGCTGTGGATCTAGGTCAAATTTGTCTCTCTAGACACCAGTTAAACACACACACAAACACATTGCCTATTACCTCCACAAGCACCAAATTACTAGCTTAACTGATGTTGCTAATGGCAACTTGGACAGACATCCACAACTACAGTCTTGCTCTGTGTGTGTGTGTTCTTGTTTTCTGTTTTCGTTAGTGTCAGGGACAAAGCAGGAAAGAGGGACAGAGAAAGACACTTTCAATTTAATGATCAAATGAGTTAGCAATTCAGAGGCATCAACTCCCTCTCTCTCTCTCTCATAGACACACACACACACACACACAGACATACACACACCCACATAGTAATGTACTGAGTCACACAACTGATTAGTCATTTGGCAGCTATCTGCATGTATATGTGTGTGTTGAATATGAATAATTTGCTACAGTAAGAGATGGAAATCCTTAGAGGTTAGTTTTGCTAATAGACAGACAGATACAACTGGCTGTGTCTGAAAACGAGTGAGCAACATGGACAGCATTTTTGGCCATTATAAAAACATTCAAATATACTTATGATGCCCAGAATTGCTGAATTAAACACTAAAATGAACTTTGCATGCAGAATGAATAAAGTGCCTAATTATACATACAGTATGAATGTTCAAATCCAATGTTTGAACAACCTTGTGACACTGTCACACAGGACACGTTTTAACCTGCTCAGTATATTATAATGATTTTATGTATATTTGAGTTTTAATAGGTTTTCATGTTGTTATTCCTCTTAACATTTAAAAAAAAAAAAAAAAAAAACAAGTGAAGTGACGTGACATGTGGCCAAGTATGGTAACGCATACTCGGAATTAGTGCTCTGCATTTATCCCATCCAAAGTGCACACACACAGCAGTGAACACACACACACCGTGAACACACACCCGGAGCAGTGGGCAGCCAATGCTGCGGCACCCGGGGAGCAGTTGGGGGTTCGGTGCCTTGCTCAAGGTCACCTCAGTCGTGGTATTAAGGGTGGAGAGTGCGCCGGTTATTCACTCCCTCCACCTACAATCCCTGCCAGACCTGAGACTCGAACTCGCGACCTTTGGGTTACGAGTCCGACTCTCTAACCATTAGGCCATGACTTCCCCACTTCACACTTTTTAATGTGTGCATGTCTTTAAATGAGTCTGGGTCTGAAATAGGAAATGGACAGCATAAAGTAGGCAGCATGCAAAACAATCAGGGTCATTGACCAAAGGCTGGATTGAGGAGTTACCTTTGTGGATTTACCATTCCAGAATCTCACTTTATTGGATTATCACTCTCTTTGGATTGTATATACACCGGTGGACACTTCTCACATTCACATTGGGACTTACAGCACGCTGGAATTCTTAAGGACTGTTTTAATGGTATGGAACTGAGAGACTCTGTGCTTTTAACAGCCTAGGATTTCTAGTTTTACCGTGTTGTTTTAGCTCCCCTGTAAATACATATTTGATTTTCACTATTAACATTGTTGTCTGACTCATCTTTTAAACACTCAAAGCCCTCACACAGTTTAATCTGACCCCATTTTAAATCTATGTAATTCGGCGGATAAGGCCGATCGTTACAACCTGTTGCCCAAAAATGCTGCATCAAATATACAAACATTTAAATCCAACTTATGAATGAAACTATGGTTCTCAAAAATGTTAATTCGAACATAAGGATATTGGAATCAAATGTTCAGATGCATCTACAGTGCCCAAAAATTCTGACCAAAGCATTCAAATATTCACATTAAAGATTCAAATGCACTCTGATGCCCCAAACTGGTGAATCAAACACACAGTATGAACCTTCAAACAAACAAATAACACCCAAAAATTATGAATCAACCAAATTAACATTCAAATCCAACATATGAATGAAACTGATTCGCAAAAATGCTCATTTGAACAAAAGAATGTCATAATCAAACATTTAAAACTATCTACTACAGTCCCAAAAATGCTGAACAGACAGTTCAAAAACATAAAATGAAGATTCAGTTGCATCTATAATGCCCAAAAAATGCTAAACAGAACATTCAAATATTCAAACTGCAGATTCAAATGCACTGTAATACCTCAAAATCCTAACTCAAACATATGAAATTACAAATTCAATATTCAAATGACCTATGATTCCCCAAAATGCAAAACCAAACATAAGAAAGTGCAAATCCAATGAACAGGAGGCCCAAAAAACACTGATTTGAGCATATGAACGTCTAAATCCAACATTTATATGAGCCTATGATTGATTCCTCAAAATACTGAATCAAACATAATCCAACATTCAAGCAAACATATGATGCCTAAAAATGCAGATTTGAACATATGAACAAAAAATCAAATGTTCAAAAGAAACTGTGATGCCCAAAAACACAGTCTGGCTAGGCAGTTCACTGACAGAGACAAGATGTGACCAGACATTTGTAAAAACACACACAAACCGATGCAGGACAGAACAGGATGTCCATGAAGGCCGAACATAGAAACATCAGCCTTTATCCACCGATTTATCCAAATTTCATCAGATTCATTCCTGGAAACAAAGTGAATTCAGTTTGTGAGAAACTTGATATTAATGTGTCGTCTGTGGCTTTCCTGAATCCGCTGTGATTTTTTAAAGCGACATTTGGGGAAAATTAGCAAGTGTGCACCACTGTGTGTGTGTGTGTGTGTGTGTGTCTGTTTCTCCTGCACACACACCCTGAGTCTAAGCAATTACAACGCAAACAAACATCAGTGTGTGTGTGCGTGTGTGTGTGTGTGGTCCTGTCTCTTTCTAAATGATGACATCATTGGCGCTGACTAGAGCTCATCACACACCCAGGCTTATAATCTCTTAACCTGGATCCATTTAACCACCTGCCATTACTGACAGCAGAATCATCAGAGAGAGAGAGAGAGAGACAGAGCATGTGTGTGTGTGTGTGTGTGTGTGTGTGTCTAACACACAGCAGAGCTCCGACACGTATGTAAACACTGTGGCGGGTGAATGTGTGTGTGTGTGTGTGTGTGTGTGTGTGTGCAAGACTGAGAATTAGTGAGTGAGAGAAGAGAGAGAGAGCAAGAGAGAGAGAGAGAGAGAGCGTCTGGTGGTAGATGTCGACATGTGGTTAGACCGTTACGGGCACGGTGCCAAGAACAGGCGAGGGGGCGGGGGTCTCACACACACACGCACTAAATATAGATCCCTGCCGAGGCTTCAATCTCACACATACACATTGTGAGATGAGTACAAACGCATAGACAAACAAGCATGAGATGAAACAGATACCAACATGTAGGGCCCTATGATTCCTGCAATGTGTAAATCGCATTCAGAATTGCGAAATCGAGTCATTAATGCAGAATGTACTGTGTAAGTCACGTTAGAGAAATGTAGGCAAAAATAGGTCAATTTTTCAATACTGTCAATATTTTTCAAAACTTTCTGTTGGTCAGCATAGCGATTGTGTGGCCAACATGAACATGAGTGAAATCTGCATGGGGAACTGCATTGGGAATACAGATTCCTATTGAAAATAAATGACTGGAATTTGCCCACGAAATATGCAATGATTAATGTGGCCGGACCTTAACGTGGAATGTCACAAAAGATGGCAAATTTTGGATTAATAAATCAAAAGTAGGACCATGCAATTAATCAAATTCAAATTGTGACACGGACTAGAGTCGGTTATAATTAAACTGCAAAAAGAAATATGATGTCTGAATGATCGTGTTTACTGGGGTAAATCTCTGTTGTGCAGCAGTTTATTTGACAATAAATAAATACAGTATATATATATTTTTTTTAATTTTAACAAGTTATGAATTAATTTGATAACCATGGTTTCTGATGATAAATTTGTATAAAATCTTAAAACACAAACTATATAAAAATTCAAGAATTTGTGAAAAAAATAAAATGGAATTTGAGGGGAAAAAACACATCATAACTATTATTGTTAATTTTTTTAATAAATTATTAAAGTTTTATGAATTCAATTGATTAGACATGCTTAATTATACCAATAAATCTAAACCCAGAAAAATCCAAATGAAAACCACAGAATTTGGTAAAAAATGAAAAGGATTTGAAAGGGCTCTAAATACAGATCTTTTTGTGAACAACTGTGTGTTATGAATTGTGTGTGTGTAATAAAGTCGGAAACATTCATATAGAAGGAAACCAAGACCGATGAGAGAGAGACCCCAAACCCCCAGAGGAAATAAATTTCCTAGGATACACAGAGCAGTGCACACAGGCGTGCGGTTGACCTGTTATTCTGTGGGGTCATGGAGTAATGTAAGCTCTGCAGCTGGTACATAAATATGACTTTGAGAGCAGAGTCCAAGGTAACTCGAAACAACTCTACAGCTGCGTACAAACACACACACACACACACCACTAACTCTCTGTTTGAACTACATTCAGACTGATGAAGTGTAGCGAGAGACGGCTCTCTCTGTTCTGTGCTCTGCTGGTCTCTGGGAAGGTAGAGAAGGAAAAAAAAAGAAAAGACAAATGAAAAGAAAGTGTGCCTCTCTCTCTCTCTCTCTGTTGAAATGATGGCACTGCTGTGCAATGTCCCTTCGGAAATAAAGCACAACTGATGTCCCACTCTCATGTGAAATGAGCACACATTCACGTACATCATATAGCAAATCATGAATTAGTAAATCAGATGCTGAATGTCCAGTCTGTGAAATCTCAGCTATGTATGCAGACACATGACAGATTGCATTGCATGCATATAATAATAATATATATAAAAAACAAGATTAGAAAAGAAGTATCTTATAGTCATCAAGGCTGCAATGTATCTGATCAAACATACAGCAAAAACTGTAAATACTACAAAATATTATTACAATTTAAAAATGTCTATTTTAATATATTTATCATTTATTTATGATGTTAAAGCTTAATTTTCAGAATCATTACTCAAGAAATATTTCTTCTTATCATCAATGTTGAAAACAGCTGTGCTGCTTCATATTTTTTTGAATTGAGATTCTAAATTAAATTTTTATATCAATATATTTTTATTTATTTATATGTTGATGCACAGTATTTCCTATGCATTTCAATTAATGAAGCTAGCAGGTCCTCTAAATAAAGTGCAACTGAAACCATCGTAATATATTGCAATGCATATTGCATTGTGAGGTAGTTTATGATACCCTAGTAAAAAAAAGTGCAGCCTGAAGAACAATGTCACGTTTATTTAGTAAAGGTTAGCCTTTATCATAACAGGAGTCATTTTCATATAAAAGTTTTAAAGGTGCACTAGCATCAGCTGTTTAACAGTAAAACGAAAAAGTCAAGTAAACTAAAGGACAAGTAAAACTAAATTACAACTTTGTGGCAGAAGAAATCTTAACTAACATTTTAAATTGAACTTGAGAAACAAATGCTACAAATGGGTAGAATGTGGCTTCTTTAAAGCCTCTCAAATAAATGTTAAATTCAACTTACAATATTTTTGAGTACAAAATTAACTTTACACTCTCTCTCACCTCTCATTTCCCAGAATCCCCTCATTTCACATTCGTAAAAACGCAGGTCTTTCTGTTTTCATAGTGTCAATAAAAAAGCCTGTAAAGGTCAAAACGTCTCTGAGCACTTACAAATGTACAAATTTCCACACATGCACCCAAATACACATACATGAAAGTACAAACATAAGCTGTTCTTCCTCCTGACGCGTTCACATTCTCACCCCCCCACACACATGCGCACACACACACACACACACACACACACACACACACACACACACACACACGTGCTGTGTTAATGGTCTGTCTGTCAGTAACACACACATTGACTGGCTTTCATCCCGTGAGTGAGCGTCTGTCTCTCCCCATCTCTTCAAATCTCTCTTTCTCTCTCTGACAAGTACACTGACATACATGCTGTGTTAATTTTTGACAAAGAAAGTCGGATAGTGATAGAGAAAAGAGGGCCAGGGAGATTATACCAGAAATAGAGAGATAAAGGGAGAAAGAGATGGTGTGTGTATGTGTGCACGTGTGTGTAGGTCACTGTGATAGAGAACGGCTGCTGACTCAGTGATATTCTACAGCAGAGAAAGTCACAAGCAAATCTGTGTGTGTGTGTGTGTGTGTGTGTGTGTGTGTGTATGTGAGTGTGAGTGAGAGAGAGAGAGAGAGAGAGAGCGAGAGAGAGAGAGAGAGAGAGAGAGAGAGAGAGAGAGTAAAAAAGGAAACCAAAGTGTGTCTGTGGCCGTTTCAACACACATGAAAATTTATTGCTCAGAGGTTCTATCCGGTTTATATTGCATTTAAGTTTCTACTAAAAGAATAGAGAACAAATGAGATTATTGTTGACATACAATGAAAATATAGAATATTAGGTATTAGATATTAGGGTTTCATATGATGGTATATTTTTAATGACAAAGATTTTGCTATGCCATATCCACAACAATTTTTAAAAACACTGATATCAATCTAAACACTAATGTCTAGTGGTGTAAACATTTGCTATGACAAAGATTAAGTTGGATCAATTTGTGATTATTTACCATTATTTTGGAACAATTCATAATTATATATCAAAATATGCAAAATAATTTATAGTTCAAATATAAATTAAGTTTGACATGTATAGGGGACAATAACAATATTGATCTTGTTGCTGAGCAATGCTGCCAATTTCAGTCAGTCTCCTGTGTCCATATCGCTTTTATAACAGCTTCAATAATGGTTCATCACATCATATTTAATAAAATCTAAAGCTGTTTTTGCACTGATGCCAGACTGATTCATTTAAATTAATTATGAATTCTTTAAAAATAATCTTATCTTTTGGTTTGCATTTATCATAAGTTCAAAATACAAAAGAAAATAATCAAATTACATGAAGTTTAATTTATTTGTAAATGATTTAATTTACTTGATTGTTCAAAAACTATGTGACATGGTTATTTATAATATTACAGCTCAATTACGATATAGTCTATAAATTATTGACGACGAGAGAGAGAGAGACTGCATGTCTGTTAGTTTAACTGCTTCAAGAACAGCGATGTTACCACCTTGCTACTGAGAAATGTCATGCAGCTTTCAGCTGCTAAACTATTTTGTTGATAAAGTCGCGGGACAGCACTTACAAGTTTCTGTGCGCTTGTTTCCATGTGTGCACGAGTGCGTATCTGTATTGTTCTGCATGTACTAAACGAAGTGTGCTTTTTGTCAATAATAAAATATAATTTTATGGGAAAAACAGGGAAATATTTTATCCTTTTATTTGTCATATGCATTGGCTTGTGTTCCTTTGCTGTTGTAGGACCTTTGAAATAACTTAAATCATTTGGCGAAGTGATATGGAACTATAGTGCGATCAAGACCTGCCTGGAACTACTTTAGCCATGTGTTTCCTGAAGAATAATTCCACACCTTAGAATGTTCATTAGCCAAACAGAATCAAGCTACTATTCAAAAGTTTGGGGTCAGTACATTTAGTTTTAAATAAATAATACTTTAATAATTACTAAATTAATACTTCTAAGGCCCGTACACACCAAGAATGATAACTATAATGATAGTTATGTTAGCATCCACACTAATGTTCTCTAACATAATTAACACGATTAACTGTGATTATGTCATCTGCTGCTTTAAATACTCAAGCTCTTTAAAGTCAGAAAATTCAGATTGGCTGTCAGTGTTTCATTCATCAGCTGGAAAAAATTGTTCTGAAAGTGATTCTAACAATCTTGTTCCTCTGTGTCGTTATTGTTATAGTTGTGGTGTGGACTTCCCTATTCTCACAGAATTAGAATAATTATTAAAACTGTAGTTATCATTACAGTTATCTTCCTTGCTGTGAACAGGCTTTAATTCAGCAAGGATGTATTAAATTCATCTAAAGTGACAGTAAAGACATTTATAACATAAAGCTGACAGTCTGCAGTTAAAGCACATCTTGTTCGTTTCATTTGAAATCCATAGTGGTGGTGTATAGAGCCAAAAATGTTAGAATTGTGTCGATGTCCCAATATTTATGGACCTGACTGTATATCAAAGAATCCTGAAATTAAATGTAATCGCAACGGTTTTCCACATTGATAATCACCAGAAAACCTATAGCATCTTATAAGTGTGTGTGGGGGAGACCAAGACGTGTTCGTCATTGAGAAAGAACTAAAAGAGGAAGAAAAAGCGAGAGGAGTAAAAAAGAGAAAAGACAGTGTGCATGAAAAGGGAAAGAAAGAGGTGAATGTGTGTCTGTGTGTTGGCAGAGTCAGATAAATGAGAACAGAGGAATCAGTAGAAGCTACTGATCAGATGTTGCTACAGAAATACCTTTTATACTGACCACCCTGACACACAATAACACTCTGCCCAGTACACACACACTTGCACTGTTTTATCAAACACCGCTATAAACACACAGTGAATGGAGGAAGTCCACACACACACACACACACTCGTTCACTCTTATCTCTGCAGCCCGTTGGCCAAACAGAGCTCTGTTGCCACAGTTACCCCATTTACCCATGTAAATGGTCGTAACCCATGGTTACTCCAGGTTACGCACGGGTAGCTCATAATAACACGTGGTTAGCCACGGTGACATGCTGTCACATACGTCATAGATGAGGTTACATAATGCAGGATTGTAGAGTATGAGCCTGTAGTGGCACAAATAACTGCATTAAAGTCTTTGATCTGCCGTCTGGAAAAAGTGGAAAACTTTTTTTTTTTATCTTTATGACACAGAGGCAAATAATGACTCAGTCTAACAGCAGTTAGGACTCCAGTCAGTCTCCTTTAGTGGAAACAGTCCAGATATGAAAACAAAAGCCCATCAGTTTCATTCATTCTGCGCTGAGTGACCTCATAAATGCATGTGTTGTTGAGTGTTCAGAGTAGGGATGTGCGCTACGACTAATTTGACTGTCGATTAAACGGAAGTTTTGTATCCGACTAGTCGACTAGTCTAAAAGCTAGAAACCCCCAAAAAATGGCAAAAGAAAAAAAAAACTGTGCGTGTGTCTATATAACAGCCTACACTTGAAATACTTAATCTTTGAATCACACTGTCAAATCCCTTAATGAATTCTGCTAAAGATAGGTCACGATTATGCCGTATGCTTGCCTCGGAAGGAAAAAGGAAGAGCATACACTCAACATAAACCAGTTCATAGCTTTCATCATTTTCATATAACGTTAGCCAACATATTAAAACAAGTCAAAAACAATAGGAAAGTTTATCAAGGAATAGCATTAAAACGGCTTTAAAAATGTACTTCATGTTGGCTATATTGTCTAAAAACAAAACAAAGCTTGTTTTAGTTACTCAGACCATGCGCATTTGTTCAGTGAATTTAACATGTTAACGTGGTCTGGCGAAAGACGGGACTAGAGGCGATTCTGCACTTGAAAAAAAAAGCGCTCGGCAGGAACTGAAGTCACAGGCACACAGAGAGATAACTACAAGCAAGCAGACAGTTTCGAAAAGAGCCTGGAAATCCCGCACCACCACCGAAGTGGGTAATGGATGGTGCGAATGGGATCACGGACCGCAGCGACGGCGGGTTAGTGTATGACATGATTGACAATTGCTGGCTTTGGCTAGCCTCCAAGCTAATGCATACGTGCCTGTATAGAATATGATTACGCATCGCTCCAGTAGAGTTATTGTAAGCCAATTTGACATTACACAGTTTACACAAAACTTTTCAGTTTCCTTCTAATTCAAAATAATCCCACACCTTGCTGGTCTTTCGCGTGGTCATTTTGAGCTCGCCGCAACTGACATGAAGATAACGCATGCGAGGTCTGAGGTAAAAATGTAGTTTCCGCCCAGATACGCTTTTAAAAATATTTATATATTTAATTTTGACATGTATTCTTTTTCAAAAGTTTTATTTTAACTTGTTATTTAAAATGTAACGTTAAAATTATGGTAATTTGAATGATAACATCATCATGGTATTTTTTGCTCTCGTGTAATCGACTATTGTTTTCAGTGTCGACTAGCAGGAGCTGTACCGTTTAGTCGACTAGACCCGCACATCCCTAGTTCAGACACAGGCAGTCTCATATATCTGACTATCAGCATAAAGTGTGGTTCACATTGCAGCTTCAAGCAGAAGTCAGGCTGACATTACAATCGCTACAAACCACAGCTCGCTTTTGAGCATGAAGTTTAAGGGCTGCTAAATCAGTATTTTTAAAGAATTGCTTCTTGCACCATTTTTCACGGCCAATAAAACGGCAAGATAATTACAATTAAACAATGAGTTTTCACAAGAAATTAACATATGAGCCAATTGTTTTAATGATTCATTCAGACTCAAAAGTATCACTTTTTAATCATTCTGATGAATCTTTCGCTGAAGCATTATGCATTATGAAATCATTTACTTACAGTTTGTGATGCAGCTGCAGTCACATCTAGTACCGCTTCATCTTTGAACAAATGTTTCTTTGTGAACTCTCCATGACACCGTGCCTCATTTACAAAACAAAATGCTCCGAACAATCCTCTGACATGATACGGGATGCCATTAAAAATAAACTATCCAATTGTTTCTTACACTGTCCTATTGACGACAGACTCAAGCGCGTTGACTGTGTCCGAATGCAAACACGCATCTGTATACTGTATCCACGGTAGACAAGATAGCGGCAGTGATTGTAATTTCTATTTGCTTTTGACGCGACATGACATTCGCATTCACTCGCATTAAACAAGTGTCAGTGGCTGAACACCAGTGGGCGGGGCCTATTGTGAGAAAATGACTATTCGTAGATGTCTTGCTCTGGAGGCAGCGTTTATGCAAATGTTTGTGCCCCCATGATGTCATATGACAACTTAGATCCAAACGAGCCGTTTTTGGAGCTTGATTAAATAAACGCTTTGTTTATAAAGAGGAGGACATGTTAAGCTATGAAACAGGATTTTTTAATAGTACAAAGACCTCTTATATGCCAAAAGATTAAGGCAAATTTGATTTCTCATGTCATGAACTCTGTAAATAAACTTTTACTCCATCCAGACTGATAAAAACTAATGCACCCCAAATCTGACTGCATGAAGCCTGCCAATCACTTTCAAGTTCTTGCCATTTTTGTGTGTAATATGCATCAGATGGTCCGTGAACAGTTCGAGCAGCAGCACTTTCAGGGCTTTTGTGGACTCACCAGGGCTGGTTGCAGTCTCCTCTTCTCCTGGCTGCTGCTGCTGCCGTTTGTGCCGGTTCTTTTGGTGGCCCAGACGAGTTCCTGCTCCAACAAAACCACCTCACATTCCTCTCGGAGTCTCCTCCACTTCCTCTCTGCGCTCTGCTCACCGTCCCAGTGCACGCACACCTAACACAGAGAGAGAGAGAGAGAGGGTTAGTAGGTTGCGGATGTATGTACAGACACAGGTGCATGTGCACACGCATACACACAGCATATGTGTTCACAATTAACTTGATTGATGCAGCTAATTAATAGATGATTCGAAGGTGATAAATCTAATAAATTAGAAACAAATGTCAACACACCAACTGCATACTTAACCACTTGCACAAAAACGTCTGCTTAGAAGCTCACAAACAACATGAAACGGAAATTAAATAGATTAAATGCAAACATATGTGTTGCAAATGTCTACATGATGAAAGGACATTCTTAAACCACACACACACTCCAGATCACACAGTCCTGTCCACATCAAGATACATATTTTCATGTGTTAAGGTCATTGCACACTGAGTCCGAAATTTTCATCCGAAATTTTCGCACGTTAAAAAATAAATACGACCTCACGCTGTGTCAATCACATTTACACACTGCCTCCGAAACTTTCGTCCGTCATAAAAAAATTCGGATCAGGTTCGATTTTCTGCGTTTTCGCATCCGTAGCATGCATTTTGATAGGAAAGGAAGAGGAATACGAAAAAACGCACGCGAAAATTTCAGACTCAGTGTGCAATGACCTTAAAGGGATAGTTCACCCAAAAATGAAAATTCTGTCATCATTTACTCACCCTCAAGTAGTTCCAAACCTGTATGAATGTCTTTGTTCTGCTGAACACAAAGGAAGATATTCTGAAGAATGTGGGAAACAGAGCAGTTCTGGGGCACCATTGACTTCCATAGTATTTTTTTTCCTACTATGGAAGTCAATGGTGCCCCAAAACAGCCTGGTTACAAACTTTCTTCAGAATATCTTCCTTTGTGTTCGGCAGAACAAAGACATTCATACAGGTTTGGAACTACTTGAGGGTGAGTAAATGATGACAGAATTTTCATTTTTGGGTGAACTATCCCTTTAAGTCTGAACTCAAAGATGTCACTCGTATTTGTCACCCAGAGTGTCATCACAGCATCATAAGCTCTGCGTCTGACTGATGACTGAGCCAGACAAAATTAAAACTCACTCACCGGCTGCAATGAGCCATCCAGCTCTACTGCAGCATGACAACATGGCTCAATCTGTGACACATCTGAATCACAAAGTCACCCAACAGAAACTCACTTTGAATACAGCACTGAGATCTAGCTCACTCACAGTGATTCAGAATTCATGGTAACTGAGAAAACATCAGCAGGTAAGGTTAAATAAAGAGGTGGAGGACTTCTGGTCCATGTGGCAGGAGAACGAGATGAATCTGGCAGGGCTGGTAATAAAGCCTTAAGCCCCGTTCACACCAAGCACGATAAATATAAAGATAACTATAAAGATAATGCTATTAGCGTCCACACCAGCGTACGATATTGTCTGTTTATTCTAAGCGCACGTGCGTCTGTCGCTTTAAATGCTTGAGCTCGTTACAGCAGGATGGATTCTGATTGGCTGTCAATGTTTGTATCATCACCTGGAAAAAAAATCATTCTGAAAGTGATTCCAACGATATCGTTTCTATGTGCCTTTATGGTTATAGCTGTGGTGTGGACTCTGCTATTCTTTAATATTGGAATGATTTTTAGAACTATATCTTTATCGTTATCTTTATAGTTAGTTATCGTGCTTGGTGTGAACGGGCCTTTAAGCCCCATTCACACCAAGAACGATAACTATAAAGATAATGATAAAGACAGCCAATCAGAATCCATCCTGCTGTAACGAGCTCGAGAATTTAAAGCGGCAGACGCGCTTGCGCTAAGAATAAACAGACTATATCGTTTGCTGGTGTGGACCCTAATATCGTTATCTTTATAGTTATCGTGCTTGGTGTGAACGGGCCTTTAGACATGCTTTGTTCTTGTTCCAAAATAGAATTTTTGAGAATTGATTTGAATGTTTGATCAAGCATTTCTAGATATTATAACTAACTACATTTAAAAGTTTGATTTAAACATCTGAATGTTCAAATTTAGAATGTTTGATGCTGTATTTTTTTGGCTAGCATAAGCGTGTTTTAACATTAATTTTAAAAAAACGTTTAAATGTTTGATTCAGTATTTCGGAAATTTGTGGGGCATTTGTGACCTGGTTGCTCAAATGTTAAAGGAAATCCAAGGTCACGGTAGGACTGGGCGATATATCGCGTTCAGAATCGAAGGCGATTCATCTGCGATTCTGAACGCGATATTGCGTAGCTTGTCAGTGATCTACGGCTCTGTGTATTAAATGCCGCTCCATTTGAAAACAGGTGATGGAGATTAACCGCTAATCAAGGAACCGGCTTTATACTGACGAGATGCGCATGCATATCACATGAGATATATCGCCCAGCCCTAGGTCACGGTTTCTATTTCCAAGTAACGCACTGCTGAGAAAATGTATAGCCTTAAAGCACTGCTTTGGGCATTTAGCCTGAAAGTTGCTTTGGGTAAAAGTGTCTACCAAACACATGCTAATTTGAATTTTGGGGCATTCTGGGTGCATTCGGTAGTTTGATTTAAATGTTCAAATGTTTGATCAAGCATTTTGTAGACATTATAACTGCATTTAAAAGTTTGATTCAAATGTTTGAATGTAAATTAAGCATATTTTGGACCCTGTACGTGTATTTGAGAAGACATAAATGTTTGATCCATAATTTAAGAATAAAATTTGAGAATTAAATAGAACATAAAAATGTATTATACGTGCATTTAAAAGTCCATTCAAATGTCCCATTCTGTTTGTTTTTTTTAATTGCATCTGCATTTCTGAATTGTTTAATAAGGCAATTTTTGGCATTATAGGCACACTTAAGTTTTATTTTAACATTTAAATAATCATAGGCCTGTTCGGCTAAAAAAAAAATTAATATAAGTGCCAGTATAAGTGCGTTTGAACACTTGACTCAAACTTTTAAATGTCGGACATCTGTATAGCCTGAAATCACTGTAAGTTACTTTGGGTAAAAGTGTCTGCCAAATACATACACGCTAATTAGAATATTCAGCATTTTTGGCCATTCTAGGTACATTTGGAAGTTCAGTTTGAATGCTTGAATGTTCGTTTGAGAGCATTTGTGCATTGTAGGTTCATTCGAATGTTAAATTCAACATTTTGAGCTTTATAGGCATAATCAAGCATTCACCACATTGTGAAACAGTCATAAGGTTCTTGTTTATTTCAAGGTTCTTGTTTATTTGTCACATACACAATCATACAGGGTATAATCAGTAGTGAAATGTAGGAATCATCATAATGGGATCATCTTGTGTTTCTGAATGAAGATCAGAAATGGTTATGGAGAGACAAAAGAGAGTCACACAGTTCTTCTACTTTGCTCTATAATAGCAAACGTCACACTTAATAAAGCATACAGACACGTGTCTGTGTGTGTGTGTGCCAGACAGATGACGCCACACACTACAGACAAATTTAAAAAGCCCTAAAATATAATGCATTGCAAGGACACATGTTGCCATTGGTCAAGATCCTCTGAGCATGAGAGAGAGAAAGAAAACAGAAAGGAGAGAAAAAGGACATTTTTGAGTTGCTATGCTACCAACCTCTCTCTGATTATCTCTCCATCTCCCTCAACTCCTTTTATTCTTCCTCCTGTCTTTCAACTTCACCTTTCCCCTTCATCTTCTCACTGTCTCTTTCACACAAAAACATACCCAAACTCTCTCTCTCTCCCGGTGTAAGGATGCGTGTCGGACACCGAGGTGATTTACGTGCACTCCTGCCATTATCTGCGAGATGTGTGTGCCTGACCGAGAGTGTGTGTAAGAAGGGGGGAGAGTGAAAGGAAAACAGCAATTATTCATTTAGAGGAGATCATTAGTCATAGGAACCAGTCCTACTGCCTTTTGAAACCACACACACATACATTCACACAGAGCTTCATCTGTCCTGCGAATGTGACGAGAGTCTACCATCACGTCAGGTTGTCATTTTTCACAGCGGCTGTTTTTTCTTCCGCGTGTGTGTAATTACGATGATATATGTGTGCCATCTTTGGGTGTGTGTGTGTGTGTGTGTGTCTCAGACGGTATTTACAAGTGTGAGTGAGCTAACAAGAGTTTTTTCCCTGCTATTCTCACACACACGTGTCGGATATGTGTGTGTGCGCCGAGCTGTTCGCCCATGAAGCATCAACAAGCTGTAACAGGTCAGAGAAGCGTTTCACACATGCAGTCACATGTCCGCGCTCACACGTGCACACACACACACACACACACATGCATACAAACTCACAGGCGCACCTGCAAATCAACTCAAGCATTGCATACTCACACTCCTGCAGTATCTCTTATTGACAGACTGCAGGAGAGAAACATTTACACACACTCTCTCTCTCTCAGTAAACACTTCCCTGAGGCTTGTGGGAGGGAAACATTCACCAGCATCAGATTTCAGCCTGGACCACGTCCAACGCTCCGGCAGAAATGTGCTTATAGCATCAGCATTTATACACACACAACCTGACACTGCCTTCCTGTCTGACAAACCACACACTCTTTTTTTTACTGGTGGTTTTTCATGAGATGTACGTGTAAATATATTCTGCTAACTGTAATAATCTTTTCCGATCATTTCTGCAACACAAGCAAGGAGTGAATGAGAAGGGTCTGGTTGTGTTCCTGATGAAACTGACACTGTGTGTGTGTGTGAAAGGCGAGAGAGAGAGAGAGAGAGAGAGAGAGAGAGAGAAAGAGAGTCTGGGGAATAAAAGCATGCTGCCAACATAGTAGCATGAGACTATCATGTGACTTTGTGTGAGCGTGTCCGTGTCTGTTGTACATACTGTCTTTAGCGCTGAGTGCAAACACACGCACACACATTCACAAACTGTGATCCACAGAGGCGCCTCACTGATCAATAATTTACTGAGCGGAGAAAGAGGGAGGAAAGGTGGGCGGTGAGAGAGAGAGAGAGAGAGAAAGAAAGACAGACAGACAGAGAACAAGGGAGAAAAAAGAGACGGATGAAGACAGTGAAAATGTGAGTGTACATGTTTATAAAGTCGACTCACATCAGAGCTACATGAAACACAAGGTGTGACAAGCATTTCTTAGCTAATTACTGCAACATTCACCTATCTGTCATTAAAATTAACACATTTAAAAGTAATTTTCTGTGTAAATTACAATACACAGATAAACACAATTTGTTATTGTTTTAATATGATTCTATTTTATATGATATAATAATTTATATGAATTGAAAAGCAATTAACATCAAATGTAATTAATATCTAATGTTCAACATGAACACTGTGATGTAGAGCAAACCATTAACACAAGTTTATGGATCTTATAATACAGTGTATTTCTAAATAAAATGCATTGCATCAGCAAATAATTCGGATGGATTTTGTCGGTGATAGTCTAGTGCAATGCTTACATTTTGCTCAAGTTGTGAGTTCGGATTCTGAATTTAATGTGATAAGATATAGTAGCAAAGTTTTATTTTTAATGTTTAAGGAGGAAGACTTCTGCTCACCGAGGCTGCATTTATTTGATCAAAAATGCAGTAATATCATGATATATTATTACAATTTAAAGTAACTGTTTTCTATTTTAATATATTTTAAAATATAATTTATTTCTGTGAAGGCAAAGATGATTTTTCAGCATCGTTACTCCAGTCTTCAGTGTCACACGATCCTTCAGAAATCATTCTAATGTGATGATTTGCTGCTCAAGAAGCATTTCTTATTATTATCAATGTTGAAAAAAGTTTGCTGCAAAACATTTTTTATGTTTATCAGCTTTTGTCATAACGCAGTGTTATTAAGTAGCAAAATGAAATGCACTACAATCTGAACCTGACAGAGACAGATTCTGTCAATGAAGGTGGATGTGAGCGCAAGAGTGTGTGCAGTTAGGTGTGGTGGAGGACTGCATCGTACATGTGAGTGTGTGTGTGTGTGTGTGTGTGTGTGTGTGAAGGAGTGACCCAGACACACTGCTGTGATTTAATGCCAGCAAACATCATAACGATACGATAAGCTACAGTTAGAGTGCATGACAAGAGAGAAAGACAAGAGAGGACACCATGTCCTTTAACTGCCTCATATTATATTAGCAAAGCAGGGACAGGCATTCATTCTTTCACAGGGAGAGTGAGAGTTGGACACCTTGTGCGGCTGTTGGCCAGCTCTCCAGTCCCGTGACTATGATTCTGTCATGCATGATATTCCGCAGTTTAAACAAACTCGCTCTCCTCTGTCTGCCAAACACACACACACACTCTCTCTCACCTTCACACTCTCTCCTCCGCACATATAAAGACACGAAAACATTCACACAGATAGTGTGAGAGTCAAAGAGTGCACGATTACACAAACATCTGAAACAACCACACACCCTGCCACCGAACTCCCCAGGGCTGTTAAATCAAAAGACAGAGGATTTCACAGAGTTTTGCAGGACTAATAGGAGATTCTCTTTCACACACACACACACACACACACATCAATGCAAGTAATGCATCATCAGAAGGAGAAATTACAGAGTGGGACCTATTATGCAAAAATCACTTTTATAAGGTGTTTGAACAGTTGTGTGGCCGCAGTGTGTGAAAACAACCAGCCTATAATGGTAAAAATCCACCCACTCATTTATTTATAATCTAAAAAAATCATAAACAGTCTCTCAGAACAAGCAGTTTCAGATTCTCCCTCTGTTCACGTCACTGAGGGGAAAAAGTCCCGCCCATTTGTGACGCTGCCCTATAAGCATAGACACAGAGTGAGAAGCTGTGGTCCACCTCCGCCATTACTGATTACTTGCTGTAGCTGCTGGAGATATACACTGTGAGCGCCAAAGAGGGATTTCTAGTGTTGTGTTTTGGGATGCACTAACGAACATAGGAGTCTCCATAGACTCCCTCCATCTGAGCAGCTGAGGACACTGTGGTTAAGTTTAATTGTCTAGGGAAATGTCCTGTAAATACCAATACCTGTAGGGATCAATACCAACGCTTTGTGCGCGAACGTCAGCTCCAGACAAAGTAAGTATCACGCGTTTGTTTTCCAAATTGCCCTTCTGAAAGAGCTTCTTGGCACTCTGTAAGGCTAATGATGCTAAAGCTACCATCGTCTCTGTCTGTTTTCAATGGTGCTGCCTTCATTAATGTAGGGCCCTATGATTTCCACGATGCAGAAAACGCGGACGGGATCGTGGAATCCAGTCATAAAAAAGGAATTTACAGTTTAACGCGGAATGTCACGGAATTTGTCAAAGTTTGGATGAATTAATCAAAAGTAGGTCATTACACTTAAATCAAATCGCGAAATGGACTAGTATCTGTAAATATTAAGCCGCAAAAGTCGCTTTAAATATTATATTATAATGCATATTATAACATTATTTTATAATGCTTGACTAACTGATGCTAAGTGTCAGTAGATAAATAGTGTCGATTAATGTACAATGTTTTATTATAATAATTTATTCTATTTAGTGTCCATTTCATTCATTTAACATATTTAATATTGGGGGCATCCAAGTTATTTGACATTTGAAATTTTTTTTAACATAACGCAATAGTTACTTTCCCTGGTAATTAGTTACTTTTATAATGATGTAACTCAGTTACTAACTCAGTTACTATTTGTGAGAAGTAACTAGTAACTATAACTAATTACTTTTTTAAAGTAACGTGCCCAACACTGGTGGTGACACCTCTCTTGCAACATGCAGCATGTTTAGCTATCACAGATATTATACTTAACTTTTTTGGCTTCTGATCGCAACTGTAGCCAAACTTTGGAGCGCTTACTAGCGAGCAAGGTCCTGGCAGATCACTGTAGGTCCGGTCCTCACAGATGAAGAAAAAAATCGATAGGCGGAATCGAAATTTTTATTTGACAACAAGTATCCGATTCCTGACCTTAAGTATCCGATTCTGTAATCGGAATCGATTTTCGATTCCCAACCCCAACTTTTTTTGGAATGTGTTGCAGGTCTGAATGACAGGAAAGGATGTATATTTACAAATGACATGAAGTTGACCAGACAAAACATGAAATATTTTGTGTTCATATTGTCTGCAATGAAATACAAGTCAAAGTAAATTTAGAAATCACTACTTTCTTTTTTTATTTGCGTTTTCCATACTGTCCCAACTTTTTCTGATTTGGGGTTGTAAATGGAGTCTAAATGTATAAATGCACATCTAAATGTCACTTCATGCAGCTTCTGTGCAGTGCTAAGATGAGTTTTGTTTAGATCATCTCATGGATAACAACAGCCAGTCATTCATTCACATGAATTAAGTATTCAGAGAAAAATATTGCCTGTTTTCATTTACATCTATTTATTTATGAAATTTTGATTATTTTTTTTAGAATTGAATTTTAAATTAACACAATACTGCATGGTATCGTGATACTTCAGCTGGTATAGTATCGTAAGACATTTTTATGGTATCGTGACAACCCTAGTTTGTATGCATTCAAATAATTAGATATGTTAAAACACAGAATTTGGTAATAATAAAACATAAGGTGAGAAAAAAATAAAACATTTCATATGGCCCTAAACATGTCATTTTTGTTACACTTTTAATAAATTAATGTTAAATTGTATAAGTTTCATGATTTTAATTAATTAGGCATGCTTTTTGATTAATACAATTTAATTTGACCATTAAAACGGAATCCAGAAAAATTCAAACGGAAAAAAATGAATTTAGAAAAAAATAAAACGGATTTCATAGGGCCCTATGAATGATCGTGAATAGGAATGTGGTGGTTAAAAGTTCCATATGAAAGTAATGTGAGTCGATCGCCTGAGTTTGTTGAGCTCATAATCACGAGTGGGACTTATAAAGTTTGTGATAGCATACCATGCACCATGACACCAGCCATGTTGTTATTTTTATCCTGCCGTGCTCCTCATCTGTGTAATTCATAAACACGAATTTATTATGCACAGTACAATCAGATGACTGACTTTTAAACCGAGTACGTTTTCTGTAAAGATAACAGGCTTGTACTAATAGTGGAATGCTTATTTGCAAAGGCTAGCACTGCTAATGCTGGAGCTTGAGCTCTTGAAGCTCCGCCCTCTTCTCCGGGAGCAACAGCTCATTTGCATTAAAGCAACATACTCAAATACAGAGCGTTTTGGCTCATACCCTAAAAGTGGCAAATTTAACAAGCTATAAAAAATTATCTGTTGGGTTTTTTGAGCTAAAACTTCACATACACACTCTGGGGACATCAGAGACTTATTTTACATCTTGTAAAAAGGAGCATAATAGGTCCCCTTTAAAACAGCTCTGTATTGTTGTGTGTGTGTGTGTGTGTGTGTGTGTGTGTGTGTGTGTGTGTGTCTCAGTAGGGCTTAAATCTACAATCACAAAGCCTGAGCTGGACTTCTTACGTATTTCAGGAGATAAGCTACAGCACACACACACACACACACACACTCATGCAAAATCTGTCTGGTCTGCAGAATCACACATTGCTTCCCTGGCAAAGCTTCAAACCATCTGCCAAAGGTCAAGGGTCAAATGAAAAGAAAGCTGTATATAAAGAACACCAACACACGCATTTTGCAGACTGACTGACTGAGAGGGTCACATAAACATATAAACAAGAATTTACAACTTTAACAAGGTATTAAAGAGAGAGAGATTGTTTAGAAATGTTTTGCTTCTCTCCACATGAGCTGATGAAATTCAACCCTTGTCTCTGACACTGCAGAACCATATATCTGTGTCTGTGTGTGCTTATGTGGGTGTGTGTGTGTGTGAGTGTAGACCGACAAACACATGTGCGGAGAGCTGGAATACGGCCCTCAGTGCCAGCACTTGCACGGACGGGGAGGGGAAGAGGAGTGCTTAAATAGAGCACAGTACAAACACACACAACCACAGAAAAAGACAAGACAGAGACGAGGCCAAGCAGAGACATCTGGCTTTAGTTAATGCAGTGCAGAACAGAATTAGAGCGCTATCAGAGCGAGTCAACAAAACACACACGCAGATGAAATTAATAAATGTCTGCATCAGACGAATGATATCACTGTAACATGCACACTTGTGCAATCCAAACAAAAACACTGTCTGCACAAATAAACCCTCCATCAAATCTGTGTTTGCAACTTCTTTAGTAGGTTAGACTGCTATATAGATTGTTAACAAGAGTTCAAGAAGCTACACTGTGAATATGGTCAAGACTAAAGGTATGGTTCGCAGCATTACAATACAAGTACAATCATATTTAAACATTCTCTACTTAATTTCATAGGGGAAAATATAATTTAACATGACTGATTGAAGCTAAATACATTTGGTTACACTAAAACAATCTCATGGTAATTCATAACTATTTTACATTTTGGCGAATTGGTGGCTAATACGTATGAACTTGCATTATCTCATTTCCTAAGATCTGCTTACACCCAAGTGACGGTTATGTTTAGGTGTGGGGTGGACTTTCTTACTTTTTTTCTAAAAATAGATGTCAGTTCATGCGAAATCATGCAAAAAAAAAAAAAAAATTGCATCATCAAGAATTTCCCCTCCTTCCAAAACGATAAGACTTTATCTTTGAAACACAAATGAAGATATTCAATAAAACCTGAGAACAAAAGAGCTAAATTAAATCTGTTAATCATATTAAGTGATTGTGTCACTTCAGAAGATTTGGATTAAATCACTCTATTCATATGGATTACTTTCATGATATCTTTTTGAAAATTTCTGAAGTAAAGTTTTGGTTGTCTGGACTTTTAATGGATGTACAGAAATCTCTCATATTTCATTAAAATATCTTAATTTGTGTTTCGAAAAAGAATGAAAGTGTATTTTTTTCATCACATTTAATTCATACACTCAGAATAAAGGTATAAAATCTGTCTCTGTGGTGGTACCTTTTTAAAATGTACATTTTTATACATTTTAAGTATTATTATGTACACTTTAGGAACTAATATGTACATTTAAGGTACCAATATAGACCCTTTAAGTACAAATGTGTACCTTTTGAAAAGATACCATCCCAGTGACAGCTTTTGTACCTTTTTTTCCTGGTAGTGTAGCTGTTAATATTTGTGTAAGTGTGTTAGTACAGCTGGTTTGCCATATTCACCCATCAGCATCCAGGACTGCAACCATCTGTTTTATACATACTGTATTTTTATATCACACAAAGATAAGAAAACAACATTCTTGTATCATTCCATGACATTTTCCTGTAGTTTTAAAACTAAAAATAGAGCATATCTCAAGCTGTCAAGTCCGGACACACTGCAGATATTTGGAAATTCAAGCAAACCAGTGTTTGTGGTAAACCCCTGAGAATACAGCACAGTAAAACAACAGGTTGTGAAGGAGATGAGAAGCATTAGGAGATATCTGTGTGTGTGTGTGTAACACGGCAGGAGGTTGTAACCCAGGGAAAGCTGTCAGTCACACGGCTAAGCCGCTGTTGCCACGGGGACGTCGTCTAGCCAATGGTGTAAAAGACACGAGTCCCCAAAGAAAAATACACACTAACACACATGCACTTACAATCTCATGAAATGCACATAAATACACCAGGAGAGAAAACCAACAGCTGTTCTGATAAACAAACCGAGCTGTATATTCCCAGCTTTAAAAATAAAACTACAACCACCAGAGAGATTTTTCACAGCAGATCTGAACTGAGGACACAATCCAAATAAACAGACTACAGTACTATATAATAAGATTACAGTTTTATCTCAAATAATTGACCTCACAGAGGTCATACAGTGAGAAAATCCTGTTAGTGCGAGTTTACAACCACAAAGAGCTTGTTAGACAAACACACACACCCTACAGATATACAAGCAATCCTGCACCTGTACTGGGAAAATGAATGACAGATATGCACGCACATGAATGCAAGCCTTTGCCAAACAATCAAACCGCATATGATCTGAGCAACAATGCCAGTAACAACTATGCATGCTTTCTTTCCCTCTCTTTTACAAACGTACACAGCTGGAAGCATGAAAGCACGACTAAACTATAAATGCACACAAACTATCAGAGAGAATCATTAAAACACAGGGCACTTACCAGATAACAGAGCAAAGTTTCTACATAGAAAAAAACATAATTCTCTATTTTTTGCACCCTAGTGGAATACATACTGTACATTTGATTTACACTTTAACTGTCAATGAAACAAGCCGCCACAACTTGTTCAATCAGTTACACAGTGCGATCCTCAGAGGGTGATCTGCTCTTTCTCTGAGCACTATGTAGTAGGAAAGTGTGCCTTTGACCCTCATAATTAACTTCACAGTTGTAAAAATGCAAATATGTCTACTGCGGTGCACAGGGTGCCAGCAAAGATTCAAACGAATGAACTGTAATGGCTTTACTGAAGTCAACATGCATTTAGTGCATTTAGTAACACGCAGGGTTCCCACAGCTTTTTGCTAATGAATATCCATGGCTTTTCCAGTCGTTCGTGATGGCTTTATGGATTTTTAAAAGCATTTTATGGAGTTCAATAAGCAATTTGTAGCCAAGTATTTTAGAGCTAAAAATCTTTGAAAAATGTATATTAACTCTTAACTTTTCAAGCCACTTTATGCATATATATGCAAGTATATACACACACATATATATATATATACATATACATACTTGGATTCATACATACGGATGCATATGTAACTACAGAAATTAATTGCATGTGCAATTGCATGCAGATATTTTTAAATATAAATACAATGTATGTACACAATAAGGGCATTAGGCCTACATCAAATTATTAATAAATGTTAGTACAGTTAAAGACTTCATATAAACTTCATATAAAGTGGGTCGATAGGTAACACTATTTTACATTGTCCTTGCTACTACACGACACGTTACATGTACTTACTATAGAAATAACAGTAAGTTATGCATAATTACATGCAACTAACCCTAAACCTAACCTGAACGGCCTGAAACTTATAAATTGATATTGTTAATTAATATTACTCAGTACATAAATGTATAGCTACACTGTAACAATGACACCTTAAAATAAAGTTTAACCTTAATTATACTACTTTTCCAGGAAAATAATATTTCAAAATCCTGTTTTCTTGATTTTCCATGACCATGGGAATCCTGAATGTGGATACACATCGGAAAAGCTAACAAATGCTAGTAACACACATTACATGATGTTATATTGTATATTAGTCAAATCAAGTCACCTGCATTTCTATCTATAGCAGTTTATACAATACAGATTATGTCTCAGCAGCTTCACACACAGAAAAATAAGGGGCCAGAATTGTACCTTTTGGGTACAACAGCTTCTCCCTGGAGCAGTACCCTTAAAAGGACATAGTTGTACCTTTTTACCCCTAATAGGTACATATTAGTACCTTAAGGGTACTCTTATGGTTAAAGGTACTAATATGTACCTATTAGGGGTAAAAAGGGTACAAATATGTCCTTTTAAGGGTACTGCTCCAGGGACATGCTGTTGTACCCCCAAAGGTACCATTTTAAAACAGCAGAAACGATTACTGAAACTCAACTATGGAGACAATTCAGATTTTGCAGTAAAACAGCTCTAGTGTCATTATTTAGTTCAAGTAAGTTCAGTGTTGTATTACTAATAGTTAATATGCAATTACATACACATTCTCAGATAAGTAGGCTACATACTAGTTATTTCGCAGTACTCATATGTAAACACATTAATGCTGTAGTACAAAGTGTATCCGTTCTTTCTCAAGATCGGTTTGAAGTAAAGATCAATATACAAAGATAAAAGGGATGTGAATATAAAATAAGACACCTCGTGATGAAGCTGTCTCAGTGCTGTGGTGGAGTGATGGAGTCATTAGGCGCTACAGCGGCAGCGCAGTAAACTGTCTCACAACAGCTGATTAGTCTGAGTGAAGTCCCGCTGAGCTATGACCGCACACACACACACACACACACACACACTCAGAGAGAGAGTTGCTTTTTTTCTCTCTCTCTATCATAGTAACACGCCCAGCCTTCGACTCATAGTAAAAGCCGCCTGAATGTCTGTTGACTAAAAACTGACAGAAACAAACCTAACGTTACCAGCTTTCAAAACAATCAACTTTCGCTGTCATTGGTTCCGCCAAACTTTTTTCTGACAAACAAGCGAATAGGAATTTGTAGAAGTTATATCAACTGGAAAAGGCTCAAAAACAAGCGTAAGTTGTGGTAAATAAGGGTCGTGAGGTAAGTTTTACCGTTAGCGCAGGCGAGTCGCAGGCGCGGATGACTCCGGCTCTCCAGCTCCAGCGCGAGATTCCCGCGAGCTCCAGCCGCTCTCCGCCGCTCACGCACAGGCAGCGCTTCCCCACCAGCTCCACCGCCATAGTCCAGCAAAAAGTGCGAAAAATGTCCACGGACAACAAGCAAACTTCCTCCTACTGCGGGCTGCGATGTTTACACATTATTAAAATATGGTGATTAAAAGTAGATTCTTGTGAGTTTGAGTACAGGGGGCTAAAATTCCCTGCATAAGTCCTCTGGCGAACGCTGATGTCTGTGCGCCGAGAAACTGATTTACACTGGGACTGGAGTAACGTTAGTAACAGTCATTATGGCTCTCTCTCTCTCTCACTCACACACACACGTGGTATTCATCCGCCCTAGTTAAAGCACAGGACTATCAGACCGCAGCGGGCAGACTCAGTTCACTCCTCTTCTGGAGGCTTTCTCAGTGCACTGCCACAGACTACAGAAAACTAGTCCCACGTCTGCGCTTACATTCTGAGCTTGAACTTCACAAACACATTTTAAAATTACAGTTTATAAATTACAGGTTATAAATGATTGATTGGTTTTATAAGAAACTGCAACTTTATCGCAAAATACAGTCTAAATACACCTAAATTATTTGATCGACCTTATAGTTGCCAAACATGTCACATACCATGAATGTAAGTTAAACATTTATTTGTTTGTTTGCTCGCTTGCCACAATTTAGAACTCTTTTGCTTGGAGAAAGCACACATTCTCAATACAGCTACACCTGAATTATTTATTAATTACCTGATTATTTTATCAACCTTAGGCCTATAGGTGTAACTGCACTGAGAATGTGTCCATTCTCTAAGGAAAACAGTTTGGTAAATGGAAAAAATAAATAAATAAATACACGCTGCAGATTCATTTATTTATTTAGATCAGACACCACTTTTTTCTTTGGAGTGTGCACACATTCCCAATATAGGTACCTGAATAAACAGTGATAAACTGTACTCTAATCTCATTCAGCCTGTAGATTTAAACGTGTTTTATTCCAAAGTAGGCCTAATATTTTGTTCTGTCATTTCTAATTTGACCTGCCATCAGCTGGGTATAATCATCTGTATAATGTTGCTAAAAGCATCCAAAAGTGGTGTTAGTGGTTCATTCTGTATCAGATGACTAAGTGTATACTCGGAGCGGCTGATGTCATTGGGCATGACTGGTGTTGTCATGTGAATGGTAAAAATAAACTCACTTACGCAAGCATAATCATAGTAATGTGGTAACAATGAGGAACTATTATTTCTAATGTCTACATTACGGGAACCTCTCAAATATTATGCCATATAACTTTCTCAGTTTTTCAATGTTTAGGAATGTAAACAGTTCATTGACAGAGAGGAAAAAACATTGAGAATGTATAATGTTGTTTGACTGCCCTCATGTGTCGTGCACTGGAAATACAGCAGACTGCACTGAACTGTCTTCTACAAAAATGATAATTGTATGAATATACTAAAAAAATTAATAAATGTAAAAAATGCAAGGGTCCTGTCCTCAGTTTGCACCAGTCAAGAACAGTATGACTTACTGCAAATAAATATATTTTTATTTTAAAAAAAAATATTTATTATTTAAAATGACACTGCATTACACAAAACATTAACTGGGATCTGGCATCTGCTAAAAAAAACTGCTTTTTGCAGTTACTTCTAACCAGCAGGTCTCAGTCTCAAACAGGGTTATGTCAGCTAAAAATAGTTACCTTAAATAAAATTAACGTTAACTGAAATAAAATATTAAACATAAATAAACGCGTTTTTCCATCTAGTAGCAAACATTTCTCATTGTATATTTACTTTAACTTTATACACTAAATACAAATTACTCTGCAGACTTTTGGGTCACTGGAGCAGGTTCACCTGATCGGTAATTCAGTAATAAAATGAACACGTGGATTTAAAAAAAAAATGTTAGAGGAATGTTTACAAATCTCACGGCGCACGTGACAGGGGCGTGACCTTTGAGGAGCTCCGCCCCCTGGTTCTTTCTCATTCAATACTTCCTGTGAAAGGTAAACAAATGGCGCTCCGCACTCCAAAGTGTAAAATGGTTCAAAATGTAAGCCGAATACGCTTATTTAAGAGTTCAAAATGCCCGGACAGAAGAGAAAATATAATGTTCGCTTTCCACCCGTGAGTATTTCTTCATTTTCGTAGTTTTATGAGCATTGTGTGAAGCCTCCACTCTGCTGCTCAGATGAGCGCCACTGAACCTCTCAACTCATCCTCCTCTTCGCCTCATGGTCAGGGACGCATCAAGAAAATAATGCAAAAGGACACAGAGGTTGGACGAATCGCTACAGCAGTACCAGTCATCATATGTATCCTTTCAAAACACCCAATGTTGAATACCGGTGGAGAGTCATTCGTAGTCAAGAGTCATTTGCGAGTTGATTCTTATGAAGCGTGTAAAAATTCTTTCCGGGTTTTATTTATAAAAAAAAAGGAAAGAAAGAAAAAAAAACGTTTAAGCACTATTGATATTTTTTTTACCATTATAATCATACTTAAATAGAAGAGTGGACTTGAGAGTCGACTCCAAAAGAGTCATTTCATTTCATCGACTCTGACTCTTCGATTCTTTTGTTCTAACGACTCATATTTTTAGAACGCTGTGATTGGCTCAAAACAGCATTCTAAAAACCAATCACATTGCTTATTTTAACTTAGTTCAGACTTTTCAGGCCAAATATCAACTTATAAAATAAACTATAATGCAATTTATTTAAATATCTGAATTAATATAACTTTTTTTTTTAAATTGCAATGAAACTAAAATAGACATAATTCCCTTTATGTAAAATATTTATTTATTTAAATCTATCTATCATCATAGTTCATTATTCATATGTAGTTCTTCATACTGCTGCTATGTTCCATAACTGCAGATTTAGCTAAAGCTTTAGAAATGTTCCTCAGATCTCTTCTCACCATGACCTGTCAAATAACCCAGTCCAGGAACAGCAGAGTGATGTCCATAAATCACATGTGAGGTTCAAAATACGCATCCGCTTGTCTCTTTGTGATTTTCCATCAATTTCTGTTCTTTTATTATACATGGTCTTTGTAGGAAGCAGTGCGTTCATTCAGAGAAGTTGTTTGACTTCCTGAAGGATTTGGCAGATCAGGCCTCTACTGCATCAACATCAGAGTGCAAAACTAAGGGCAAATGGCAGTCACACAGGTACAGTATCATTTGTGAAAATGCACAAGGGCCCAGCAAATAGATAAAAGCAGATACAGTGTTTTCCATAGAAGCCACCATTGTAATCAAATGCTCTTCCTTTAGGAAACGGTGGCAAAGTGTGTCTATCAAAGCCAGGTCACCGGAGAGGGAGGAGCCGCCCCAGATAGCCACCAATGATTTGGTCATCAACAGCGATTCATCCAGTGTGGGTTATTGGGATAGATTTTACTGACATAATGTAAAGGAACTTGACTAGGGATATTTGTATTTTTAATCTTGTCAATGTTCTTTATGGACATTTCGTTTTCAGGAGTCTGAGCTGTTCATCTGCTTGGAAACTCATTCACCTTGACCGGGCTTTTGAAAAGGTGAGATTTTTACTGATATATTCATGTGTAAAACTAACATATTATAACTACATCAATCCAGTGTTCTGCAAATTGTAATTTTTCCTTTTATTCTTATTTAAGTTTGACAAGATCTCTCGCTGAAAACTGCAGTGTTATTTATGAAGACCCAGCATCTTTTTTTGGGGGGGGGGGGGGGGTATTGTTATTCTTAGCATCTGACATAAATATTTAATTTTTAATTTGTGAAATTGCTCTGTTGTGGTATTATATTGACCATGAAATGAATTATAGATTTTTTGTTTTCAAGTTTTTCTGGGAGTTTTAAATTCCGATAAGGAAGAAAATCATTTGTTTATTATATAATAAGAGATTTTGAGCAGCTCCACTATTTTTCTTTCAGTTGGATTTGTAATTAAAACTGTAGTTTGAACTGTCTAATGTTTATAATGTAACATGATTTTCTGAGCTGAGGCATATGTGATTATATAATATTTATAGATAAAGGTAAATATTATTTTCTTTTCTATCTGTCATCGTTAAAGGCAGGTCACTGTTTTGTTACTATTATCCACAGTAGGTTACAGGGTTCTTTAAGCGGCATATTGTATGACAAAGTCAATTGTATTTTATAGTAAATATTCTATAAGGTATTTTTTAAGATGTCAATATTACACAATATTGTATAAATATGCATTTTCTACTCCTAAACTAACTACTGTAATATCAAGATGTAGTAAGAAATGTTTAAAATAACCAAGAATCTATTATAGGGCAATGCAAAATAATGGCTGAATAAAATATGAGGATGATGTTTCAAAGATACTTTTATTTTAAGTAAATGATGCTCTTTGTCTGGTCACAAAGTGTGATGCAGAAAATATACAAGAAAATAAATAAAACTCAAACAGGCCTCAAACATTTTTCTGGACCGTAATTTGGGGCAAAACAACCGGCATTTTCTTCTGAGTAAAACTGGTCTGTGGTTTCCTTTTCAAACATTTCAGCAGCTAAAACCAGGCAAACCCTGTAAAAGCTGAAATACAGTACTTGTAGTAATATAAAGCAAATAGAAAAGCAGTGATCTAAAAATAACCAGTTCTACATGATTTTCTTTTTAATACAGTCTGTTTGTGACAAAAGAAACAGGCTTTCTGCGGCTTGCATCTGTTTTGATGAATATAAATGACTGAGTAAAAATCACATATGTTCATAATACTATTAGATGTGATGACAAAAGTACATGAATAACTCCATTTTCATCAGAAAGAAACATTAAGTGGTCCGAAATATCTCTTTATTGTTCTCTCTCCAAACCATCTTCAAGAAGATCCAAAGGAAAGCCTCTTAACGTATCAAAAACCACCCAGTGCATAAAAGTTCTTTTCACAAAACAGGACAGAAGTGCCATCAGAGAGTAACCATGCTAAAATAAGGACACTACATTACACACATACACAGATATTTCATATGACCCAAGTCTCCTCTTTAGCACTCCTCATTTCATCTCTTACATTTCTGATTTTTTCATCTTTTTATTTACTGTAAACATCAAAATCATCCAAATAAAGTAATGTGACAATGGAGCAATGTGATGCCTGCTGTTCAGTAGTCACATTCTGATCCTCTTTTGTAGGTGGAGCAAAATGAACAAAAATAAAAACAATAAAACAAACAAAAGAGCCAAAAAACGGAGCCTGCTACATCCTGGGCTCAGTAGAGTCGTGCGCCATAGCCAAATGTCTGTTTAATGGCGTAGCAGTAGTACCTCTGCCAGCCATCTCGTGTTCGTTCCTCTTCACTCTCAGGAACCGCCCGACACTCAATCTTTAACTCTGTCTCGTTACCCTTGTCTGTGAAAGTCAATGTCACCATCGCATAGTGCTCTGAAATAAAAAGGAAAGGACAGACAGTGAGAGTAAACAATGAGCAGAGATAAATGGCTAGATGTTTCTCAAAGTCAGCTGTCAGACAGTAAAAGAGAGCTGGTAAATACAATATTTATAATGGGCATGCAGCAAAAAATATTTTTGTTATATCAGACCACATACATAATTATTATTCTGCCATATATTGAACTATACTACCATTTAAAGGTTTCTGGTCTAATAGATTTAGGTTTAATATATATATTTTTTTTATATTTTTTTTTTATAAAGTAACACTGCAAATGTTTGGTGCTATGGCGCTTTTGAATCAAAACAATAGATCCCCATGGGGCTATTCACACCAGGCACGATCATTCGCGGAGCGAAAAGGAGAGGAATTTTTTTTTTAATATGAAAGCAAATAGGCATATGAATATGACAATATATTTTCTGTATGGTTTTAATGCACCTTAAGGTATTTTCATAACAATAAAGGATGTTTATGACAAATGATAAGCAGGTGTAGCGTTCAATCCATTATAAAACATACAAAGAGTGCATGTCTAAGCCATTATTATTAGTTTCATTATAAAAATAACTGTGAAATCAAATTTACTATAATCGCTAGAAATTAAGTGTTGAGCAAGCCAGAGGCGACAGCGGCAAAGTACTCAATTATGGTTTAACCAAAGACATTAATAATCACATAAATTATAAGTTTAAAGTGTAGCTTGATGTTAATTGTACCTATAATTATATTTTAAAGGGGTCCTATTATGCTTTTTCACTTTTTGAATTTTAGTCTGTGTAGTGTATATTTGAGCATAAAAAGATCTACAAAGTTACAAATCTCAAAGTCCACTCCAAAGGGAGATATTTCGTTTAAAAAAAATCCCTTTTCAAGAACTACAACTAACGGCTCGTTTGGACTACAAAGATATTACAAAGCGGCCCATTAGAATATCATTAAAATAAATCCCACCTATAGAAATTTGAATGGTTGAGCACTGCACGTTTCAAAATCGAAACCCAGTGCGGGTGTTTTTATATCACTGTATTTCTGAAGGAAACCGACTGTCTTCAGAAAATTTTGGATGTTATTTTCATTTCATCTTGCATGTAATGCCTGATAAAGCAGCGAGAGGAGCACTGCTTTGTGTACAGCATTACCAGGGAAACCTCGAGCTCTCCCGCTCCAACAGCGCCTCCTGCTGGCAGAGAATTAATTTGCATATATATGCCGCCACAAATAGTGTAAGTCTGTGGGACTATGTCATAGTTTATAGTCACTATGGTATAAGTAAATTCAACTGTATAACAGTTTCACCGCAATTCATGTTATAATGTTAGAATTAAAGAACAATAAACATAATACATATTACCGTTGCACTTATCTGTACATGGTAATGCAGTTATTTTTAAGCTGTTGTTGACATCCTATCTAAAACGTGATTTAGACAAAAAAAAAAAAACAACAACAACAACAACGTTACCACTTTAATATGTCTTGCAATATCCGTGCGTGCAAAGGTTCTGCACGATCCTCTTGTTCAATATTCTCGTGGTCTGAATCCAGCTCAAGTTGATATGGCAATATTGACAAACTTGCTATTTTGGCAAGGGGCGGGGCAGTACTGAAATGCCATATAAGCAGTTCACCAATTACAACGCACTGGGACAGCTAACCAATCACAACACATTTCGTTTTTCGGAAGGCGGGCCCTCATCAAACCGGAACTAATCGAGCCGTTTGTGTCAGGCTGGGGAGAAAGGTACTGTAATAATGTAAATTATGTGAAAAATAATGCGATTTTCGAACCATCAAGCATGAGAGCATGTTCTAGTACACCCCCAAAACAAAATCAATACTTTGTAAAAGAGCATAATAGGACCCCTTTAAGATGTATTTTGGTAAGCATTATAGATAGTTTGTATTTCTGGTGTAGAACCAAACTTTATTTGAGCTACAGAAAGGCACTAAATAAAACTTCTTCTATTTATCATAATTTAATGCTGTGTATTGAGCAGCAGACGATGTTAAATCCATATATGAGATACAATTCTGAGGGGAAATGCATTATTGGTCAGCGCCACCTAGTGTGTAGGTGTGAATTAGCAGAAAGCAAACAATGGTTTCACACTCGGTGTAAAAGCACAGTTTGTCGGTGATTCGCCTAGCTTTTTCACATCACGCTCAGTGTGAAACAGCCTTTAGGCTGCATTTATTTGATAAAAAAATAGTAAAATCAGTAAAATTTAGAAATATTATTACAATTTAAAATAACTTCTATTATAAATTCATATATTTTAAATGCATTTTATTCCTGTGATGGCAAAGCTCCAGTCTTCAGTGTCACAAGGTCCTTCAAAAATCATTCTAATATGCTGATTTGATGCTCAAGAAACATTTCTTATTATTATCAATTTTGAAAGCAGCTGTGCTGCAAAATATTTTTTTGGAACTTGTGATTCTTTGATCAATACAAAGTTCAAAAGAAGAGTATTTCTTTAAAATACACATTTGATAGCATTATTATAGTCAATTTAATGCATAATTGCTAAATGTTTTTTTTTTTTTTTTTAAAGGTCTCTGTCCATTTTTCCACACTGATAGCTCAGTTATTGTATGGCTCTTATCATCCAACACTTACATCATTACTACAGCAAACAGTGTAGATATAACACTAACATTTATCTGATTGAAAAACGTGCAAATGCAAGTGTGGTCACCCAACTTACCACAAGGCCATGAGTTGAACCTCCACTTCATGACTATCTTCTGCTCAGGAACCTGTCAAACCCACAGCACATGGATTCATAAATCAAATCATAATTCAGTCATCACTCTCGATCATCACTGAATGTATTTTTAGCTACACTGTTGATTTAAAGGACAGCTTCTCCTCCAGTCATCAAGCTTTATGTGATTTGAAACCGAAATCTCACCAGCTCCTGGAACACTCCGTTCACGTTTCCATCCAACAGGCGAAACTTTCCACCCTTTTCAGCCTCAACCACAGCACTGCTGCGTGTGAAAGCCTGCACCATCTGTAACACACCACTTGTCATTCCTCTCAAACAAATGTAATCACTAATGAGAAATGATCTGCTCATTAAATAATAAGAGCTTAGGGAGTCAGTAGCTGTTTCCATCCAAAGTTACGAATTAAACTGATCCGCAAAATTAAATAAAGCACTGTTTCCATCCAGCGAGTTGAAGAGAACAAAATCATCACTTCCTGATTAATATCAGGTAAATATCATGAAGAAAAATTTAATTCGCTGCAGTATAGGAGAAGGCTCTGTATATAATATTTTTTGTATAGAGCGTGCAGACGAAACGCGGTCATGATATCTTATTTTCCGAGCCTGCTGTTTAGGAACGCAGTTGTGGGAGTTATTTATAATGAAGCACTTTGATGAGACTTTGCTCAAGCATTTTAGAATGACAAAACTAGCATTTCAGATGCTGTAAAATGAGAATGGTCTGTCCGTTGGTTCGATTTTATACCATCCCATCGCAGTCACATGTCTTTTTTGATGCACATTAAGGAATTTATTCGGTAAAAGTGTTACCATCATAGTTTATGGGCATGTTTTCTTACCGGGTAAGAAATGTATCCTACTTAGTTGAGCACATATATGTTTTATGCACATTTTTAGAGTTTATGCACATCTTGGCGTTTCCATCCAGCATTTTTTTATACAATATCCCAAAATGCGCATAAAAATAGGTGGATGGAAATATAGCTAGTGGCTGTCAGCTGTAGTGGTGGCAGAAGACTCACCTCCTGATTGAGAAAGACCCTGTAAAGATCTTCTGGTGAGGTGAGGAAGGTGTCTTTTAATGAGAACTTGCAGGTGGGGATTTTTACCCCTGTGTTAGGAGGAGGAGGAGCAGCGCTACATGAGCCAATCTGAAAACACAAATAAGTTTAAACTGAAGCTGCCCTGCAGGACTTTGGCCTCTTTATCACCATCTGTGGTTGAAAATAAAACTGCATGTCACTTGCAGAGTAGATCATACGTTCAGATGTTTTGGAGAATCACAATGGTTACATTTAATCTCCACATCGGAGCAGATCTGTCATGCTACATCAAGCTCCACTGAAACATTTTCAACAAAGTTAAGGTGACCAGGTATAACAATGGAGGGTTGCCATTAAGAACTGTCCATGTTTTAGTTTTTTTTAATGCATTTAGCAGACGCTTTTATCCAAAGCGACTTACTTAAAATTCAGGCTATACATGTTTTATCACTATGTGTGTTCCCTGGGTATCGAACCCACAACCCTTTGCGCTGCTAACGCAAAGCTCTACCACTGAGCCACAGGAACACTGCACAGGTTACATGCTATCTAGTCGACTAAAGCCCAATTTATACTTCTGCGTCGGACCTACGCCGTAAGCTGTGCGTCAGTTTTCATTTATACTTCTGTGTCGTCTTCCGCGTCGACATGCAGTACACATGCGGACCGCTAGTTTGCAGTGTCCACGGGCATGTTGCTGGTGTAACCCGCAGTACCACGGCAAAAGCCGAAGAAGAAGCGGCTCGTCGGAGAAGCCGTGACGGCGGCAAATAAATATAATTAAATAATTATTTAAGACTACAAAAAGGAGTCAACAACTGAACAGGAGAAGATGGCATTCTTTCAATCTCCACAAGGACGTGTACCACGGCAGATCAACACTGTTTGTCGTGGACTCGCGGACAACTAGTGATGTATAATGCCATGTATTATAATAAATGATAAGACACTTGTTCTTTGCTTTGTTTTATTTTAAATAAGAAGGTGTAACATTAAACTATATTACAGTGCTCATATACGCACACAAAACTCAAGTACATACGGAGGGAGGGGGTTCTAGCAGACCAATCACAGCGCTTGCGGTCCGCGTAGAATTGACGCGCTGTTAGATTTTTGGAGAGGTGCACGTCAGGTACGGCGCAGGTTACAGCGCAGGCCTGTGCGTCTCTGCGTAGGCTACGGCGTAGGTTTGACGCAGAAGTATAAATTGGGCTTAAGGATAATTCTGCACAACACTATTTATTGTAGATTCAAGCCAACAATGATACAGAAGCTGGAGCTTGTTTTCTGTATTTACAGATATGACAAACACATAAGAATGAATGACATAATCCTGGCATTTTCCCACAAAATCCAACCCAGCTGCTCAAAAAAAATCATCACAGTACAATGATCGGGATTGAATCAGGATAAAGCAATAATATGAATTTGAACACTGAACATTTTTTTATGTCTTAGCTCAATAATAAATACTTTAGAAGCAACACTTTAATAACATTTTTAGCATATTTAAATTATTGTTTTCAATACATCATGACATGATTTGTCCATAAACTGTGGCTTTAAAACATATCCGGACACTTAAGCATGTATAAATGTGTCCTATAATACATTTTAACATTGCGTTATATAACAAAATATCAAAGCAAATGCCATTTATTTTAATGAAAGACAGCATTGGTAATGATAGAAATAGATTTAATATTCAAAATTGGAGCTTACTTGCTTCATAGACTCACCAAAAATTACATCCACTAATGTCAATCAATTGGTTAGCAGTAAATATAAAAATGATATTAAAAGAGAAAAGGTCTGGCATAACTTGTTTGTAGATGCTTCATGCTTTGAATTTATGTATTTAAAACAAACTCATTCATGTGGCATAAGTATTCAAATATTATTGGGGCCAATGGGTAACAAACAAATCAGTTTATTCATAGCAGAATTTAGAAGCTCACCTGAGTTTTGTTTGACTTGGTTGTTGCTTGCGCTGTCTGCTGTATCGTCACACCATTGGCTGTTGGCAGGATCATGCCCTGTGTGAACTCTACAACAGATAATAACAGATTATAACAATCCACATTCAATAGACAATGCAGTAGCAGCAATGCTTATAAAACTCATATGCATGGTGCTGGTTTTGGCGTCTCAGTGAGACTTACCTGTTTTGAGGAAGTCCACATAACTGGCCAGCACCGTGCGGATTTTTTTGACTCCCTCGCTCCTCATCAGAGAAAACAGCTCTGTCTCGGGCTCATCCTTACAAAGACTCACACTGATCTGCGAGTGACCCCAAAAAATACTCAATTTCATCACTTACATAGTAGAAATACTCAGCATAGCTATTGAATTCATCAACAAACAAATTACTTCTGTTTTAGACACTTTAGATCAGTGCTTCTTAACTTTTTTTTGGCTCCAAGCCAAGATTCTTTTTAAAGGCCCCATGGCTTTTCCAGTTCTGTGTGATTTACAGAATAAGGATTTAGGATAAGGATTTAAAGAAAAATATTCAGAATGTCTACCTGATAAAAACATTTTAGAGCTTGGCATAACTAGAAACGTATATTCATTATAAAAATACTCATTAAGTTGTAAAATGTTTGTACATGAATTATCCAGGTCTAGAAGTCTAGAAGTATTCAATATTTAGTAATAACAGTTAAAACAAAAAGAAAAATTAAAATAAGAAACATCTTGATTTTTAGTTGTTTTGTCTTATTTTAAATCCTTTTAAGACATCTTGAGGCCTTAGCCTGGTGAATGCACAGTATGTAAATAAGTTGTGTAACTTACATCAAGGTCATCCATGTCATTTTCATCCGAAAGGTTTGGAACTTCAATATTCCCGTTGTATTTGATGCCTGATTTTGATGTCCCTATACGAACAGACAGCCCAAATCATGTAAATAGTTTATAAAGCCACCAAAATTAAATAACTGATAGTTAAACATTTAATTGCCATATTCATTCTCTGATCCAAATCTCTTTCCTCACCTCTCCAGGCCGCCTTCAGATTCCACTCATAGAAGAATATAAGCTTCCCTTTGCGGTTATTGATGGATGCTTCTCCCTCCACCTTGCTGACCTCTGTGATCTCACACTTGCCTTCTTCACTCTCCACCTGCAACCCCATGAGCAGCTCCTTCAGCTTCTCTGATGACCAGTTCGTGGCGTCCCTCTCGGTCCTAATAATACAAGGCACATGCATTCATATTACTCCATATATTTTTCTTCTGACCCAGTGGTTTGTACTTGCCCTACCAAAATTGACATTTACTCTGCAAAAAATAAATAATAATAATTGACCCATATAACTTTGTATTCTACTAAAAGATTAAGACATCAAAACTTTAGATACTCGTGAATTTTCAGAATCATCGATTACAATTTCGATATCACAGTGAAACTATTATTCTAACTACTATAAAATGTAAAGATCAACAACAGTCAGTAATAAAATAAGAACAAATTACAAGCAATAGGACAAATAAATACAACAGAAAACTGTCTGTCAAATAGTGCATGTGCACCGGATTGAGCTTACGCTTGACTCGTTTAAATTGCTTAAATTCAAGACATAAAAAGACATGCAAGTGCTAAACTTTTGTGACAAAGCAATGTTAACTGTATAAATAATAAATCAATTATATACAAATCGTTGATGTCAATTTCCAATTGTCAGGCATCAGTTCTTCGTATGAACAAACTAAATTATTAGGCAATAATAATGTCCTGAGATTTGAATGGAATTCAATTGGGAAACTGAATGAGCAATACCTTGTTCATGAATTTTAGTAAAGTAAAAATACATTTCCAGGCCTGTATCCAAAAAAAGTAATATTTATTGTCTTTATTTCCAGGTTTTCCATGACTCTGACATAATGAGGTCATAGTTGAAACTAGATTCTAAAGTATTTGTTGACAACTAAAAACCCTTTTCACTTATGAATGGAGGTGCTGCCAAACACATATAACGGTTGAAATGCTTCAGCTTACTGTTGCTCACTATAATATTCTCCTGATAGAATTACCTTCAAAATCCGCGTTAACCTAATTAACCTCCCATTTATCACACTTCAACGTGTAATTTGCTCTAAGAAAACCGAGTGTGATTGCGAGCCGCCAATAAAAAAAACGAATAAGAATAATAAGAAAACCGAGAGTACTCTTCCTCAGTAATATTCAATGTCCATGCTGCTTTCCGCTGTTGAAGCTGACACACAACGAACAGCGGAAACGATGAAAACTGTCAGACGACGACAACAACAGCTGACAACCCAAGTAATAAACGAACAAAAACAAGATTTTCGTCAACTAATAGAAAAATATCGACAAAGAAAGCAGTCGCATGAAAGATGCTGTGAAAGCATGGCATGAATAAACTTGTGACGACGCTAACGGACTATTAGCCAGACACCACCATTTCACTTATAGATAAAATAACCACCAAAACAACAACAACTTGAGCTATCTCGGTCGCAGCGAGCTGTCCCGTTGTCCTTGTTATATTTTCTTCGGCCGAGTCTTCAGATTCAAAGAGGACAGCTCGGGTCAGAGGCGACTGTGCTTTAGCATTTAGCATCAAGATGGCTTGAGTGAGTGGATGTGCCGGTGACTCTCACCAGTGCCAGTTGTTGACATTTGTAGCATCCGCTCTCTCCTCCACAATCCAACGAGGGTCTCCTTCTCCCCACTTCGCCATAATGATTAAATACAGCTATTCTGCTGAAAATGAATGAAGCTGTGGGTTGCGACAGAAATGTGTCCGCCACGCGTGAACTCGCTTCTGAAACCCTCTCGACTGCTGCCGCTGGTTTAGCTGCTCGTAGAAATTGCTGGAAACGGAAGTGAGTCGCGCTCAAAGCTCTCCGTGCTAAACACTGGCTGCTGGGAGAAGATTCCGCACGAACCTGAGAGGTGGGTAGAGTACTCAAACACTGTACTCGAGTAAAAGTAAATACTTCTAGAAATATTTACTCAAGTAAAAGTAATCGTCTGAATAGTTACTTGAGTAAGAGTAAAAAAAGTATCGGATAAAAAACTACTCAAGTAGTTAGTTACTAGTTACTTTGGATCATATACTGAATATAGTCTTTTTTATTTAGATATATAGATTACATTTATGTAATGTGCATGTGTGTGTGTGTGTATATATATATATATATATACACACACACACACACACACAGCCGTTCAAAATATATATATATATTTTTTTTAATTTATTTCAGTGATGCAAATCAGAATTTTCATCAGCCAGTCTTCAGTGTCACATAATTCTTCAGAAATCATTCCAATATGTTAATTTATTATCAATGCTGTTCTTTTTAGCTTTCTATTCATCAAAGAATCCTGAACAAAATGTCACAGGTTCCAAAAAAATATTAAGCAGCAAAACTGTTTCCAACACTGGTAATAAATCAATATATTAGAATGATTTCTGAAGGATCATATGACTCTGAAAACTGGAGTAACAGCTGATGAAAATTATGATTTGCATCACTGAATTAAATTATATTTTAAAGTAAATTAATTATGTATTATAGCCTATTTGTATATAACCTCTGACACGGAGAAGAGTGAAAACTCCTCACATGACCGCTACAGAACATCTGAACATAACGAAACCAATGCACATTGATGGATCTTCTTCCGTCTGTTCTGCAAAATGTAAACAAATGTAGCCTATATTTCTGCAAGCGTAAATATTGTGAAAATATCAATATTAATTGTGTCTAGGCAAAGGCATTCCTCCTGGAACAGGTCGCGCGCCGCTGCGCTCAACGCTCTTGATGTTCAACTTTGTTACAAAGTGAGAACCGCTTCAGACGACTCAGCGCGTGCGGCAGGGAACTGAACGAATCATTCGAACTGATTCACGAACCGATTCACTGGTTTGACAACTGGTTTGATCAAGCCTTTGAACAGAATTGACTCAAAAGAATGAATCATTCGCGAATGGGCATCGCTCATTGCCCAGAGAAAAGTAGACGGCGCGTTTGGAATACATTGAAGCATTTTTAACTTGTATTGCATTAAGATAAAGTAACGAGAGGAGCGTCGCCCACAGTAACGAAGTAAAAGTACCGTTTTTTCACTAAAAATGTATTTGAGTTAGAGTAAAAGTACCCATTTTTAAATATACGCTAAAAGTATTAGTTACCCAAAAAAATTACTCAAGTAAATGTAACGAAGTAAATGTAACTCGTTACTACCCACCTCTGGTGCCAAGTCCTGCTGGAAAATGAAATCAGCATCTCCATAAAGCTTGTCAGCAGAAGGAAGCATGAAGTGCTCTAAAATTTCCTGGTAGATGGCTGCATTGACTGTGGACTTCAGAAAACACAGTGGACCAACACCAGCAGATGACATGGCAGCCCAAATCATCACTGACTGTGGAAACTTCACACTGGACTTCAAGCAACATGGATTCTGTGCCTCTCCACTCTTCCTCCAGACTCTGGGACCTTGTTTCCAAATTAAATGCAAAATTTACTTTCATCTGAAAAGAGGACTTTGGACCACTGAGCAACAGTCCAGTTCTTTTTCTCCACAGCCCAGGTAAGATGCTTCTGATGTTGTCTCTGGTTCAGAAGTGGCTTGGTAGCCCTTTTCCTGAAGACGTCTGAGCGTGGTGACTCTTGATGCACTGACCCCAGCTTCAGTCCACTCCTTGTGAAGCTCTCCCAAGTGTTTGAATCAGCTTTGCTTGACTGTATTCTCAAGCTTGCAGTCATCCCTGTTGCTTGTGCACCTTTTCCTACCCAAATTCTTCCTTCCAGTCAACTTTGCATTTAATATGCTTTGATACAGCACTCTGTAAACAGCCACACCTTTCAGTAATGACCTTCTGTGACTTACCCTCTTTGTGGAGGGTGTCAATGTTCGTCTTCTGGATCATTGCCAAGTCAGCAGTCTTCCCCATTATTGTGGTTTCAAAGAACAAGAGATACCCAGAATTTATACTGTAGGGATGGTCATTAATTGAAACTCAAATGTAAATATTCTAATATTTTGAGTTACTGATTTTTGACTTTCATGAGCTGTAAGCTCTAATCATCAAAGTTAAAACAAAAAAACTTTTGAAATGTTTTACTTTACATGTAATGAATCTAAAATATATGAAAGTTTCACTTTTTTTAAATAAGTTACAAGAAAAAATGAACTTTTTCATGACATTCTAATTCATTGAGATGCACCTGTACATTTTTTTAACAATAGCAGTAAACAATAGCTTTTAAAATGACTTAAAATACATAATAGCAATGATGCAATAATAATTAGTTCAAATAAAGTATCAAAAGCAAGAAATCATATGGTTTTATTGAACAAAACTGTTAAAATACATAATGTATTATAAACAATGGAGCTAATGTAGATAACGCATAACAACAAAGGCCTGCAGGGGGCGCCGAAGGCCTGATTATTATTTTTACACATTACTGCGCGATCTAATCCTTGTTTAATATTGACCAAGCACCATTTAATTCAAATGTCCACTTAATCTTTAATATTTGGCCATTTCTTTAGGACAGAAATGCTATTGCCACTGTAATTAAATGAATATGTGGACATCAAAATGTGTAAACTCAGAGTGAGGGTTTGAGCTTTTATTTTGAAATCGCGATGTATTCTCCTGTGTTTGTGTAGATTTATAAATGATTTACCTTACAAATCTGATGAAATGGCGAACGTTGCGTTCCCAGATGGACGTTATAACCCAAACTCACAACAACATGCAGAGATGGAGTTTGAGACGCTCCACAGATGTAAATGGACAGTTTCTGTGGAACTACTGTGAACTGAGCCGCTGTGAGACGCACGTATTTAACCTACACGCATGTACATAATTAAAGCGCATATACTGTGTTAGAACTGCATCGCATATAATTATTTAATTAAATTATAGCGTTTGTGAATTCACAATTATGCTTAATTAGGATTTTAAATGGGTTTAATATATCATGCAGCCTTGGAAAATAGTCTAATGATGTGTTTTATGGATTCTCGTCCGTGAAATGCGCCACTTCCGGTATTTTGCCGAGCAAAATGTCGATGATTTTTAAAAACCGAATAGTCGACTAAAATCGACGAATCGCGACAGCCCTAAAAACAATTATTTAATTTAATGCACAATATTTATAAATAATACTGTAAGGGAGGCTAAGTGCTCTTATTCACTATTCTTGACTACAGGCCACTCCGATTTTATTTGGGTGGGAGATCCCAGGCCATGTAGAGGGTTTTCCCCACATGGCTATTCAAATAAATGAATATCCTTAAGGCAAATTTACTATAAACACAGTTTCAATTTTATTTACAAAGTCATCAAGTAGTTTCACTTCAAAACTGGCTCGATTTACTCATGCAAGATGGAAATGCAAATAACGGCAGATGATAATATATCACTCTCAAAGAGAATGAAAGATGAAATTAACACCAAAAAATAAATTAATACAATAAACCCAAAAAACAAACTTCAATTTTCATAACACCTCAAAGCACAGCACACCTGTGAGTGATGGTGAATATTCTTCCTCCCTATATATAGTTACAGTGAGTAAAGCTGCCAGTAATGGCCTAGTTGGCATGTAGAATAGACAAATCATACAATATACAATAAACATGGGCCAACAACAAAAGTGAAAATAACAAAATAAACAACTCACAAAAACAAAATATAATTTCAAGGCAGGGAAAACAGTGATAAATTGAGCTGGACCAAACAACTCTTTGAAACTTTAAGCTGATCACACACACCATTCAAGGACTACAATCATCACCATATACTTCCGTAGATCATCAACAATCGCGTGCAGTATGCTGTGCTACTCGTTCAGCGTCTGCCACTCATCCAGCCCAAGATTCCCAGCATGAGAATTTAAGACATCTACAATCGAGTGAAATATGCAGGTCATTCAATCTCTACCAGTCATTCAATTCAGAATAACCAGCATGAAAACATCTAAAGCACACATCTAAAAGTCAAGAGATTGTTCTTCCAGCGACAGACAACCACCAGCACGCCAAACAATTGAAACGCCGCTCGTCTACTGATCGGAAGTGCGTATTTAAAGGGAATCTGCCTACTATCGTAGGTACAACAGCGCCTCCTAGTGGCTTGGCTACATACACCCCTGCTTTTTAATGATCACCGTCCCGGTGAGCAACCAAATTGTTCTTGGGTTGACCATTGGGATTGCCCACCCATGGGCTCTCTTATACAGCCCACGGGAGGACAATCGTTTATTATCCCCGCCAAACCAACCCCCTGGCTGGTAACTCCAGAACTAGAACCAGCCTGGGCACCCACCCCGGTATGCCCCACAACTATTTGTGGCTGAATTCCCACTTCTGAATCCTCAGACCTCAGTTCCCTACCCGGACCAAGAGAGATACTTGAATCACTTCTACTGGGTTGACCAAGCCTATCTGTACCCCGGGGAGCCAACTTAAAGTGTGAACGATGAACAACCTTAATAGGGCCATCTTTTCCCTGGGGTCTTATCCTATACAATGTACCCACTTGATCGATACACGTCACGATTTCAAACAACGTAGAACTCCAGACATCCTGGATCTTGTGGCGGCCATGAAAATGGTTTCTACAATATACTAACGTGCCAGAGGACAGTATAGGAGTTACCTCAGAGAAACCGACCCTACGGCGCTCTGCCGCACTCTCCAAGTGTTTTCGGGCACTGGTATAAACAGAAGTCAAATGCTCTTGATGCTGAACCACCCAATCTGATGGGGTACATTCCTCCACTTCACCACAACCACCAAGCAGATGGTCAACTGGCAATTTGGGCTTCTGCCCAAACATCAGCTCATAGGGGGAATGCTGAGTCGACTGATGTACCGTTGTATTGTATGCAAAGAGCAGCTGTGGCAGCAATTGCGGCCACTTTCGTTTCTGCTGTGGCAATGTGGGAAGCAAATCATGTAATGTCTGATTAAATCTCTCACATTGACCATTACCCTCAGGGTGGTATGGAGTTGTTCTACTTTTAGCAATACCATACAATTCACACAAACGCCTCAGCAATTCCCCTTCAAAGCTACGTCCCTGGTCAGAGTGAATCCTTTTTGGCACCCCATAAATATAGAACCATAAATAATCTTAGTCACTGTGTTCGCCCTTTGATCAGGTGTAGGATAAGCTTGTGTAAATTTAGAGAAAACGTCTGTCACAACCAAAACATTTTCCTGCCCATTACTAGCTTTATCCAACACAGTGAAATCAATTGCAATGATTTCTAAAGGTCTACTAGCTAATAAACTCCCCGAAAATGTCCTCAACTTAGGTTGCGATGCCATGGCAACAATACAGCATTCACACTCAGTACACCATTTTTTTATATCTTGCCACATGTTAGGCCAATAACACCTTTGGCGAACGAGATCTGTGGTACGCTCCACCCCTTGGTGACCGTGGTTATCATAGAGGCTTGTAAGCACCTCAACCTGAAGGCCCTTAGGCAGCAACAACTGCCACCCCAACACTCTAGAAGGAGGTATTTGCACTGTCCTATACAGAACTCCATCCACTTCGCATACTCGGGGCCACTGTTTTACCAACTGTTGAACTTCCCTCGACATGTTTTTCAATTCAGCAACTGTTGGTTGCTGCCCCTGCACCCAGAATTGGCGAAAAGCCTGAATACATGGATCCGCGGCCTGCAAAGCTCTCAAGACTGCCTTACTACGAACCGGAACAGCGTCTACTGTTAACGATTCCACCACCTGGGGGCCGAACCACGGTGGTCTCTCCTGCACTGCAATTGACTGAGGAACCGTAATACCTGATAATACAACTGCGGATTGGTCAGAATGCAAGGGGAGTCTGGACAGTGCATCTGCATTTCGATTTGCAGTGCCTGGTCGATACTTAATCTCATAGTTAAATAGAGCCAGTTGGGAAACCCAACGCTGCACAACTGCCCCCAAATTCGCAGACTCAAGGTAGCGCAATGGATTGTTATCAGTATAAACTGTCACCCTGTTACCAAGAAGATATTCTCTAAACTTCTCTGTCATTGCCCATTTAAGGGCCAAAAGCTCCAGCTTCATTGCACTATAGTTAGTCATGTTCCCCTCACTTGGTCGAAGCCCGCGACTAGCGAAAGCAATTGGTCTCCACAGCCCCCCATGTTCTTGTGATAACACTGCCCCCAAACCTAAATGGCTCGCATCTGTTTCTAGAACTAAGGGACAAGAGAAGTCGGCATACCCCAAAACAGGAGCCTGAATAAGCCCGTTCTTTTAAATCATTAAATGCCTTCTCACAGCTATCATCCCAATGTTGTTCAAAAGAACCCTGCTTAATGGTTGCACCCCGCTTCCGAGTACCCTGTAAAGTCCCAACTAGTTTATGCATGGGAGCCGCTAATCTAGCAAATCCCTCCACAAACCGACGATAGTATGATGCAAATCCAAGGAATGACCGCAGCTCTCTAACAGAGTTAGGCCTGCCCCGTTCAGCAACAGCACAGATCTTTTCTGGGTCAGTTGCCACCCCAGCCGCTGATATCACATGGTCCAGGTATGTCACCGCTGTTTGGAAAAAATGGCATTTCTTCATCTTGAGGGGCTACCGACACCTGATTATAACCGCTTGCCAGATCCAGTGTACTAAACCATTTGGCCCCACCAAGCGCATCCAAGGTCTCCTCTATTCACGGCATGGGTAAAGCATCCTTGCGAGTTTTGGCATTAAGTTGCCGATAATCTACACATAACCGAATAGAACCATCCTTTTTTTTGAACCACCACGATGGGTGCGGCATATGGGCTACAACTGGGTTCAACAATACCCTGTTCAATCAATTCCCGAATATGAGTCTTAACCAGATCATACTGAGACGGGGGCAGGCGACGGTACCGCTGACGTACTGGTACATCGTCTACTAATGGGATAGTATGCTGGAGTAAATCAGTACAACCCAGGTCTCCATCACCATGACTAAATACACTAGCATATTTCTGAAGTAATGTCTGGGCTTGTTGATGTTCCTGACTCGACAAGGTAGGCCACGTAAGCTGAGAGAAATCAAACTGGGAACTACTCTCTACCCCAACCGCTTGTATCAACGCTACAGTCTCTGACTCATCATTCTGTACATTAAACTGAACGGAAGATGTTACCACAGATGACTGAACAATATGCAACTCTCCCAGTACAGTTTTTGGCCAAAGCCAACGATCTTGACTCCCCACATTAATAACTGGCACCTTCACCACCCCACAGTTAACTGACAGACAGGCAGATGGAACTAAAAGATCCCCAGGCAATCGACCTTCAACAAATGATACTGGTTCCAAAAAACAAGCATTAAATGTAGTCCCCAAGCCCTGATGGCAAGTAGCCGGAACCAACTTCATGGTACCTGCTGGCACTCGCACAGCCGGACCCCTCCGAGCCGGACCTACATACCCAGTTTCTAGAGTACGTTCCCAAAGTTGGCACTCCGAAAAGGCTCTCTGCCAAACTTTCCCTACATGTTGAATAGAAGGAGAATCAAATAACCTAGCCCCATGCTCCAAAAACAATTCTTGGTAACAACTACTAATAACATTCATTCCCAATAATCCAGGCACCTGTTATCTCCTCGACTGGATAGCAGGATCAGAAGGGTTTTTCACTAAGAGAACGCCCATCTTGGGTAAAGTCTTACCAAGTATGCCTATTGTTGTCTCTAAATACCCCAAACAAGGGATATCAAGGCCATTGGCTGCTTTAAGCTTAAGCCACTGACACGGTTGCAACTGAAACTGGAATTGAGGTTGCAAATATTGCTCATAAAATTGCTGGGTAACCGTAGTCACTATAGATCCTGTGTCCAGCAAGCATGCCACAGTTACCCCACCAATAATAATCTCTACTGTTGGACATTTACCTAGAAGTCGAAGCTCATCAACAGAGGGGTTGCCCAAGGGTTCCCCACCCGGCACATGGGCAGTGCTGCCGGGGGGCACTAGTTTTCCGATGACTGAGTAGAAGACCTGGGCCCTGCAGCTACCCTTGACGTCGTACCCAATTCAGCTCTACAAAATCTTGCAATATGACCAGGTTGATCACAACGCAGGCATATAGGTCTACCATCTGGATGATAGCGATAATGTTGGCTACGAATCCCAACTCTTGGAACAGAAGGAGCTGGTGGCAAGAAGGATCCTGAAACAGCGTGAGGAACAGAAGATTCTAAACGCTTAAGAATAGTATCTAACTGAGCCTGCTGTTTACGAAGACTCTCCTTGACTTCAGTCAATTCATCCGAGGGCTTAAATAAAATAGCATTAGACTGCGCTGAGAGGTCTGTAGCATTAGTGATACTACAAGACTGTGCATGAGGTCTCTGTATACAGGGGTTTTCACCTTCCTCCATCCAACGCAAATCTTCCTGTCGGCATCTAGGAAACTAAGAGTAGAATCTAGTCTAACCTGCCGCCGTAATTCACGTCGAAGCATGCCATCTCTCACAAACTCTATAAACTGATCTCTTAGCACAGTGTCAGAATTTGCAAAACACGCTGGATCTTTACATTTAATCACATCCATAAGGGACATGAGAGCATGCGAATACTCTCTCAGTGACTCACCTTCATGTTGTCATCGCTGGAAGAGCTGCTTCTGAAGAATAATATAAGACTGAGAGCACCCATAAACGCTAATAAGTATATTAAATATCTTCTCAGGGTCATCTCGTTCAAAGACTGGACAAAACCTAACCTCTGTCCTAGCTTCACCATCCAGCAAATCAAAAATGGCCAAAGCCTGCTCAGCACATGACATTGGATGCATAGACAGATGGCGTCGGGCCTCTTCGACCCAATCCTCCACTGTCAAAGAGTCTTGGGATAATTTCCCAGAAAACCTAGGGCACTTGCGCTCTCTTGGTACATAAACATAACGTTCTATGGTCCCCATGGGACTGGGCACCGGAGGACCACTTGTGGCACCAACACTTGCAGTAAGGGACTGCTGTTCCCCTGCCAAGGGAACACCCATAGGAACAGAGGATGAACCCTGATTTACCTCTGACCTAAGTTTAGTTGCTGTACCAATTCAGTAAGTGCCCTAAGCTGGGCCGTCACATCCTCATCTGCCATCCTCTAAGAAAAAAACCACAAACAACAACAACAATAATAATGACAAATATAGCTGCAAGCAGCGATGGCGGGCCCAAGCCGTCAGTGCAACCGCCATCCTGGTGGCATCACGAAAAAGGGGCACAGCTGGCACATGCATTTACAGTAACCCTCTGGCAGTCTGTTTTTTAGGGATACAGCAACTAAAGGGTTAATCCAAACTGTCAATACTGTGAAAGACACATACACACACACACATATGCACACAACAATATATAAAACTTTGGTAACACTTTCAATAAGGTTTCAGATATTAACATTAACTATATTAATTCATATGAACAATATTTATATAGCTTTTATTAATTTTAGTCTCTCTCTATCCTCTCTCACACTCACTCACTCGCACACACACAAAGAACAACATAAAACTTTTGTACCACTTTTCAATAAGTTTTTAGTTTTTAACATTATGTAAGTTAACATGAACAATATTTTTATAGCACTTATGAATCTTGGTTAATGATATGTTCAAAATTGACTACTACATTATTAATTAAAATGTCTGGTTAATGTACATCAGTTACTGTACCATGAACTAACATAAAGATTTTTTTACTTTATTTTTTAGAATTTGTTTTCTTAAGAAATATAGTAAAACAATGGTTGTTCATACTTAGTTGGTTAGTTTCGAATAAATTAATGTTAAAAACGATATTATTTAACTATTCTAGTTAACATGAACAATAATTATATAAAATGTATTAATGTTAATTAATGTTAAGTAAAAAAAAATATTAATACATTATTAAAATATAAAGTTGTATCTTAACATTAGTTTATGTACTGTGAATTAACATAAAAATAATATTTTTAATGTTAGTATTAACTAACATTAAATAAGATTAATAAATTATTTTAAAATATATTGTTCCTTTTTAGTTCATGTTCGTCAATGCATTAACTAATGTTTTATATATATATATATATATCAGTGGCGGCTGCTGGTCTTTCAAAGAGGGGAAGCTCAAGAAAATAAATCAGTATTTATTTATTTAATTATTCATTTTATTTTATGTAATTTTTTATTTTTTTTATTTTTTGCATTATAGCTTAAGAAATCTCCTAGGCCTTATCTTTTTCTGTCAGTCTTAGAGACAAAAAAAAAAAAAAATCCAAGAACCAGTTAATTTGTAGGGCACTGACAACATAGTTTTATATAATTAGGTTAATAATTATGTTAATTACAACATAAGAAAAATCTAAAATTTAAAGTTGTATCTGATCATTAGTTTATATATGTGAATTAACATAAAATTAATATTTTTTAAAGTTAGTATTAACTAACATTAAAAATATTAATAAATGATCTAAACATAGATTGTTCATTGTTAGTTCATGTTAGTTAATGCATTACATAATGTTAACCAAAGAGACCTTATTGTAAATTTTTGCCAACACTTTTTATGATCTATTACCATTTTTAATAATTATTTTAATGATCTATAAGCATTTGTGAAATAGTTTTGCCTGCATTTCATCATAGTCTTCATCTGTGAGCTGAACTGTTTTACTGTTACATCCATGAGATGATGTAAGTTCAGATGTCATTTCACAGGATGTCATAGGTCAGTATCAAATGAGTTTCAAATTATTATTTGCAGCACAAAAATGTATAAGTCCACGTGTAAGATTTAAAAAATATATTTTTTATGTTGTAATTAATATTATTATTAACCTAATTATATAAAATTATGTTGTCAGTGCCTTACAAATTAACTGGTTCTAGGATTTATTTTGTCCCTAAAACGGGCAGAATAGGATAAGGCCTTAGAGAATTCTTAAGCTGTAATGCAATAAATAAATTAAATAAATAAATAAATACTGATTGATCTTTATTTCTTGTGGTTAAAAAGATGTTTAAATGTCTCTGTCTGTCTGTCTCTCTCTCTCTCTCTCTCCCTCACCCACCCCCTCACTTCCACACTCAACACACACACACACACACACAGACAGAGAAACACCCATCCACCCCCACACACAGCATAGTGTCTGATATATTTTTTTATTTTCGGTTATTCATAGACCTTTTGTAAAGTCATGAAACTAACCATACTTCTTCAGAATGACTTGCTCTATGTATGTAAAAAGTTTTGAAGTGTTTGGAAGCTGCACTTTAAAGATATAAAATGACTGCTCTCTTTTTTACTGTAACTTTAATAAATCGCCATTAATACACCGTTCAAGGTATCCTAAATCCGTTAGCAATTTAGCATCTTCAGTATCTTGGCATCATGTTGACAAAGTTTGGTGTGAACTACTTGTTTCTGCTTGGAGGAGTATGAATTTATTTACAGCCTGATATTTCAAAATACCCACATTAAAATAAATGTAGCCGACTTCCTGTTGGTCGTAGCTAATGAGTGTAAATTAGAAAGTTGTAAGACCACGTGTATGTATCTTTAGATTTTGTTTATGTTGTAATTAACATGATTATCAGAATCAGAATGAGCTTTATTGGCCAGGTATGTTTACACATATGAGGAATTTGTTATAGTGACAAAGCTCCACAGTGCAACAGAATGACAGCAACGGGACAGGACACAGACAACAAAAGAACAATATACAAATATACAAATAGGCAATGTACAAAATAGCAAAAACACTATGCAATACAGACAATCATGTGTGTCCAGGTCTGACGTGCAAATTTGAAATGGAAAAAAAATTAAATTAAAAATATTATATGTGTGGTGAATAAATTATTAACTTAATTATATAAAACTATGTTGTCAGAGCACTACAAATTAACTGGTTCTTGGATTTTTATATTTTTTTGTCCCTAAGACTGACAGAAAAAGATAAGGCCTAGGAGATTTCTTAAGCTATAATGCAAAAAATAATAAAATAAAATAAAATAAAACGTATAATTAAATAAATAAATAAATAAATAAAATAAAATAAAACGTATAATTAAATAAATAAATACTGATTGATTTTTTTCTAGTGATTAAAGAGATGTTTAAAAGTCTCTCTCTCTCTGTGTCTCTCTCTCTGTCTGTCTCTCTCACCCACCTCCTCACACTCACACTTAACACACATACTCACCCATCCCCCACATACACAGAGCCAGTGTGATCAAATGTCTTGATAGTTTATTAATTTTCTGTTATTCATAGACCTTTTGTAAAGTCATGAAACTAATCATACTTCTTCAGAATGACTTGTTCTATGTATGTAAAAAGTTTTGAAGTGTTTGGAAGCTGCACTTTAAAGATATAAGAAAATAACTGCTCTTTTTTACTGTAACTTTAACAAATCGCCATTAATACACCGTTCAAGATATCCTAAATCCTTTAGCAATTTAGCATCTACAGTATATTGGCATCATGTTGACAAAGTTTGGTGTGAACTACTTGTTTCTGCTTGGAGGAGTATGAATTTATTTACAGCTTGTTTCCCCCGAAAATGACATTAAAAAAAAGATAGCCGGCTTCCTGTTGGTCGTAGCTAATGAGTGTAAATTAGAAAGTTGTCCGGCTTGATTAGAACAATTTATGTACCGAGTTTGGTGTCTGTAGCTAAAACTAACCCCCCCATTTTTGACAAAAGGTGGCGCTATAGAGCGCCTCTTCCACGCCCGTTTATGAGCTTTTTCCAGTGTCTAACTAACATTAATACTCATATGTGTGTTGAGTTTCATGACATTCTAAACATGTTATCTGCTTAAAAATCACCAGAAACAAATTTTCAAGTTTGAAACGTTGCCATGGCAACAGTATTTTAGATATCAATATTCCCTTCACAGTTTTACATCGGCCGTGTTTTGACATTATTCTGATGAAGTTTGAAGCAAATCGATTAAAAATAAGATGCTGAATTCAAAGCATTTTGAAAATGACACACTTCCTGCTGCCAGTTGGTGGCGCTATAACTTTGACTCATAATAGTCACATCTATGCGCTCGGCATCATACAACGAACAAAACCCTGAAGCTTGATCAAAATCAGACAATGTATGTGGATGTTATTAGACGCTTCCTTCTCTCATTTTTCGCCATAAATTCATCGCCTCGCCACGGGCAAACCGTTCGAGATATCAAAAATATCTTGGCAATTTTGCGTCCCCAATGTCTTGAGATCATGTTCACCGAGTTTGGTGGCAATCGGGTGGTAATCTTCAGAGGAGTATATCAAATTCCAGAGCATGCTTTTTTAAACAGCCCTGAATAGCCGACTTCCTGTTGGGCGGAGCTTATGACATGCAGCGTGAAATTTGTTCGGCTCAATGAGGTCTATATGTGTACCGAGTTTCATATGAATACGTGCAAGTATGTGTGAGCTATACATCAAGTTTTCAAACTGTGTTCTAGGGGGCGCCGTAGAGCCCCTGTGCCACGCCCGGGTCCCAGCCTCTGTGGCGTCCGGACGCCAACAGGTTCCAACGTGTGTGCGAATTTTCAAGAGTTTTTGAGCATGTTAAGGCCCCCAAAAGTGCCCGGATGGTTGAATAAAAATAAATAAATAAATAAATAAATAAATAAATAAATATAGCTGCAAGCAGCGATGGCGGGCCCAAGCCGTCAGTGCAACCGCCATCCTGGTGGCATCACGAAAAAGGGGCACAGCTGGCACATGCATTTACAGTAACCCTCTGGCAGTCTGTTTTTTAGGGATACAGCAACTAAAGGGTTAATCCAAACTGTCAATACTGTGAAAGACACATACACACACACACATATGCACACAACAATATATAAAACTTTGGTAACACTTTCAATAAGGTTTCAGATATTAACATTAACTATATTAATTCATATGAACAATATTTATATAGCTTTTATTAATTTTAGTCTCTCTCTATCCTCTCTCACACTCACTCACTCGCACACACACAAAGAACAACATAAAACTTTTGTACCACTTTTCAATAAGTTTTTAGTTTTTAACATTATGTAAGTTAACATGAACAATATTTTTATAGCACTTATGAATCTTGGTTAATGATATGTTCAAAATTGACTACTACATTATTAATTAAAATGTCTGGTTAATGTACATCAGTTACTGTACCATGAACTAACATAAAGATTTTTTTACTTTATTTTTTAGAATTTGTTTTCTTAAGAAATATAGTAAAACAATGGTTGTTCATACTTAGTTGGTTAGTTTCGAATAAATTAATGTCAAAAACGATATTATTTAACTATTCTAGTTAACATGAACAATAATTATATAAAATGTATTAATGTTAATTAATGTTAAGTAAAAAAAATATTAATACATTATTAAAATATAAAGTTGTATCTTAACATTAGTTTATGTACTGTGAATTAATATAAAAATAATATTTTTAATGTTAGTATTAACTAACATTAAATAAGATTAATAAATTATTTTAAAATATATTGTTCCTTTTTAGTTCATGTTCGTCAATGCATTAACTAATGTTTTATATATATATATATATCAGTGGCGGCTGCTGGTCTTTCAAAGAGGGGAAGCTCAAGAAAATAAATCAGTATTTATTTATTTAATTAATCATTTTATTTTATGTAATTTTTTATTTTTTTTATTTTTTGCATTATAGCTTAAGAAATCTCCTAGGCCTTATCTTTTTCTGTCAGTCTTAGAGACAAAAAAAAAAAAAAATCCAAGAACCAGTTAATTTGTAGTGCACTGACAACATAGTTTTATATAATTAGGTTAATAATTATGTTAATTACAACATAAGAAAAATCTAAAATTTAAAATTTAAAGTTGTATCTGATCATTAGTTTATATATGTGAATTAACATAAAATTAATATTTTTTAATGTTAGTATTAACTAACATTAAAAATATTAATAAATGATCTAAACATAGATTGTTCATTGTTTGTTCATGTTAGTTAATGCATTACATAATGTTAACCAAAGAGACCTTATTGTAAATTTTTGCCAACACTTTTTATGATCTATTACCATTTTTAATAATTATTTTAATGATCTATAAGCATTTGTGAAATAGTTTTGCCTGCATTTCATCATAGTCTTCATCTGTGAGCTGAACTGTTTTACTGTTACATCCATGAGATGATGTAAGTTCAGATGTCATTTCACAGGATGTCATAGGTCAGTATCAAATGAGTTTCAAATTATTATTTGCAGCACAAAAATGTATAAGTCCACGTGTAAGATTTAAAAAATATATTTTTTATGTTGTAATTAATATTATTATTAACCTAATTATATAAAATTATGTTGTCAGTGCCTTACAAATTAACTGGTTCTAGGATTTATTTTGTCCCTAAAACGGGCAGAATAGGATAAGGCCTTAGAGAATTCTTAAGCTGTAATGCAATAAATAAATTAAATAAATAAATAAATACTGATTGATCTTTATTTCTTGTGGTTAAAAAGATGTTTAAATGTCTCTGTCTGTCTCTCTCTCCCTCACCCAGCTCCTCACTTCCACACTCAACACACACACACACACACACACAGACAGAGAAACACCCATCCACCCCCACACACACCATAGTGCAAACACATCAGATGTCTGATAGATTTTTTTATTTTCTGTTATTCATAGACCTTTTGTAAAGTCATGAAATTAACCATACTTCTTCAGAATGACTTGCTCTATGTATGTAAAAAGTTTTGAAGTGTTTGGAAGCTGCACTTTAAAGATATAAAATGACTGCTCTCTTTTTTACTGTAACTTTAATAAATCGCCATTAATACACCGTTCAAGGTATCCTAAATCCGTTAGCAATTTAGCATCTTCAGTATCTTGGCATCATGTTGACAAAGTTTGGTGTGAACTACTTGTTTCTGCTTGGAGGAGTATGAATTTATTTACAGCCTGATATTTCAAAATACCCACATTAAAATAAATGTAGCCGACTTCCTGTTGGTCGTAGCTAATGAGTGTAAATTAGAAAGTTGTAAGACCACGTGTATGTATCTTTAGATTTTGTTTATGTTGTAATTAACATGATTATCAGAATCAGAATGAGCTTTATTGGCCAGGTATGTTTACACATATGAGGAATTTGTTATAGTGACAAAGCTCCACAGTGCAACAGAATGACAGCAACGGGACAGGACACAGACAACAAAAGAACAATATACAAATATACAAATAGGCAATGTACAAAATAGCAAAAACACTATGCAATACAGACAATCATGTGTGTCCAGGTCTGACGTGCAAATTTGAAATGGAAAAAAAATTAAATTAAAAATATTATATGTGTGGTGAATAAATTATTAACTTAATTATATAAAACTATGTTGTCAGAGCACTACAAATTAACTGGTTCTTGGATTTTTATATTTTTTTGTCCCTAAGACTGACAGAAAAAGATAAGGCCTAGGAGATTTCTTAAGCTATAATGCAAAAAATAAAAAATAATAAAATAAAATAAAATAAAATTAATAATTAAATAAATAAATAAATAAATAAATAAAATAAAACGTATAATTAAATAAATAAATACTGATTGATTTTTTTCTAGTGATTAAAGAGATGTTTAAAAGTCTCTCTCTCTCTGTGTCTCTCTCTCTGTCTGTCTCTCTCACCCACCTCCTCACACTCACACTTAACACACATACTCACCCATCCCCCCACATACACAGAGCCAGTGTGATCAAATGTCTTGATAGTTTATTAATTTTCTGTTATTCATAGACCTTTTGTAAAGTCATGAAACTAATCATACTTCTTCAGAATGACTTGTTCTATGTATGTAAAAAGTTTTGAAGTGTTTGGAAGCTGCACTTTAAAGATATAAGAAAATAACTGCTCTTTTTTACTGTAACTTTAACAAATCGCCATTAATACACCGTTCAAGATATCCTAAATCCGTTAGCAATTTAGCATCTACAGTATATTGGCATCATGTTGACAAAGTTTGGTGTGAACTACTTGTTTCTGCTTGGAGGAGTATGAATTTATTTACAGCTTGTTTCCCCCCGAAAATGACATTAAAAAAAGATAGCCGGCTTCCTGTTGGTCATAGCTAATGAGTGTAAATTAGAAAGTTGTCCGGCTTGATTAGAACAATTTATGTACCGAGTTTGGTGTCTGTAGCTAAAACTAACCCCCCCATTTTTGACAAAAGGTGGCGCTATAGAGCGCCTCTTCCACGCCCGTTTATGAGCTTTTTCCAGTGTCTAACTAACATTAATACTCATATGTGTGTTGAGTTTCATGACATTCTAAACATGTTATCTGCTTCAAAATCACCAGAAACAAATTTTCAAGTTTGAAACGTTGCCATGGCAACAGTATTTTAGATATCAATATTCCCTTCACAGTTTTACATCGGCCGTGTTTTTGACATTATTCTGATGAAGTTTGAAGCAAATCGATTAAAAATAAGATGCTGAATTCAAAGCATTTTGAAAATGACACACTTCCTGCTGCCAGTTGGTGGCGCTATAACTTTGACTCATAATAGTCACATCTATGCGCTCGGCATCATACAACGAACAAAACCCTGAAGTTTGATCAAAATCAGACAATGTATGTGGATGTTATTAGACGCTTCCTTCTCTCATTTTTCGCCATAAATTCATCGCCTCGCCACGGGCAAACCGTTCGAGATATCAAAAATATCCTGGCAATTTTGCGTCCCCAATGTCTTGAGATCATGTTCACCGAGTTTGGTGGCAATCGGGTGGTAATCTTCAGAGGAGTATATCAAATTCCAGAGCATGCTTTTTTAAACAGCCCTGAATAGCCGACTTCCTGTTGGGCGGAGCTTATGACATGCAGCGTGAAATTTGTTCGGCTCAATGAGATCTATATGTGTACCGAGTTTCATATGAATACGTGCAAGTATGTGTGAGCTATACATCAAGTTTTCAAACTGTGTTCTAGGGGGCGCCGTAGAGCCCCTGTGCCACGCCCGGGTCCCAGCCTCTGTGGCGTCCGGACGCCAACAGGTTCCAACGTGTGTGCGAATTTTCAAGAGTTTTTGAGCATGTTAAGGCCCCCAAAAGTGCCCGGATGGTTGAATAAAAAAAAAAAAAAAAAAAAAAAAAAAAAATAATAATCCTTTGGAAATCAATAGGGCCCTGCGCCTTACTGGCTTGGGCCCTAATAATCCTTTGGAAATCAATAGGGCCCTGCGCCTTACTGGCTTGGGCCCTAATAATGGATACGCTACCCACATACACAAATAAAGAAGGCCCAGACAACAATAAATAAAAAAATAAAAAAATAGTAATAAAGCCGTTAAGGGTACCCTGCCGACTACGCCAAATGTAATGAGGGAGGCTAAGTGCTCTTATTCACTATTCTTGACTACGCCACTCCGATTTTATTTGGGTGGAACAAGAGGACTTTGGACCACTGAGCAACAGTCCAGTTATTTTTCTCCACAGCCCAGGTAAAGAAGTGGCTTGGTAGCCCTTTTCCTGAAGACGTCTGAGCGTGGTGACTCTTGATGCACTGACTCCAGCTTCAGTCCACTCCTTGTGAAGCTCTCCCAAGTGTTTGAATCAGCTTTGCTTGACTGTATTCAAAAGCTTGCAGTCATCCCTGTTGCTTGTGCACCTTTTCCTACCCAAATTCTTCCTTCCAGTCAACTTTGCATTCAATATGCTTTGATACAGCACTCTGTAAACAGCCACACCTTTCAGTAATGACCCTCTGTGACTTACCCTCTTTGTGGAGGGCATCAAAGTTCGTCTTCTGGATCATTGCCAAGTCAGCAGTCTTCCCCGTTATTGTGGTTTCAAAGAACAAGAGATACCCAGAATTTATACTGTAGGGATGGTTATTAATTGAAACTCAAATGTAAATATTCTAATATTTTGAGATACTGATTTTTGACTTTCATGAGCTGTAAGCAAAATTAAAACAAAAAAACTTTTGAAATGTTTTACTTTACATGCAATGAATCTAAAATATATGAAAGTTTCACTTTTTGAAATAACTTACAAGAAAAAATGAACTTTTTCACGACATTCTAATTCATTGAGATGCACCTGTACATTTTTGTGACACTGGCTGTGTTCGAAATGGCATACTTGCTTACTGCTTACTGCCCAGTACACAATGCATACTGCCTACTATTTTTTAAAGAATAGTGTGTGAAACAGTATACAATAAGCAACAAATGTTTCAGAGTAGTATGCTTAATTGTCACATGACAAACACAAACATTAATTCAGCACAGCTGTGAAGGTTGTTACCTTACAAACAAATGTGCTAACTATTCTTTTTACAAAGGCTTGTTATTAAGGCTTCATACTAGTAAACAATATTAGCCAATTGAACTCATTTCATAATTGAAAAACTTTACATAGGCTATGGACTGAACTGAATGAGCTGTCTTTAACTGAACAATATTTTTGGCAGTTACACTAAGTGGAAAAAGTGATATATTCTAGTTACACTAAGTGCAAATAATGATAAATTATGTTTACACTAAAATAGCAGCATTTTCATTAGCAACAGGTGTGTAAATAGTAGTTATGTGGCAGATATTTATACTGTAGTACATTATAAAACAGTATGCAATAACATATTGAGTGTAAATTATCATACATTTTATTTGATGAACGCCACTTTATTGGGACAAAAACCTACCTACAGCTAAGCACACTGTATTATTAATGAGGCGTTTAATTTCCACTTTTCAAATATTTTCTTAATTTTTTTATTGAAAATAAATGTCTTCCTGATCTGGTATGTGATGGGAAAAGGAGTTGCATGAGTTTGACAAGGCGGAATTGAACTCGGATAGCTCGCATCAAAAGCACACATCTTGTGTCTTTTACTCACTGCGCCACTGATTCTACAGAAAGACACGTGTCTTTTGCAGTGCTGTTTATCACAGCCAGGCATTGGTGGTCGGAGTTAATGTAAATAGCCTCTGACAACAAATTGATCTATTTGTCCTTAGAGTAAATACACTCCTTTTCTTTTTAGAGCTGCTTGACAGCGGAATTTAATTCTGTTTACTTAATTGAAATATTAATTCTATTTCTATATTTTATTTATACATTATATTACTGCAATATTAATATTATTATGTAATATCTTTGAAACAATGTATAAAGCGCTATAGAGATAAAGGTGACGTAATTTGACTTGATCGGAAAAGTGCCGTAGAGATTAAAGTACAATTTATGTCCTACAAATTATATTGTTTTTAGATGCATGGCGATAGATTGTAGTTTACATGTATATGTATATACGTACATATAAAAGTGTAACATTTCTAATCACTATTCCCCGCCTCCAGTTCACTCACGCGTTAGAAGATGAAACGTCACATGGAGCGCGTTGTGTTCTGGGAAACAGTATCCCACGCAGTGTCTTCAGGTGCATACATCAAATTTCAGCAATGTAGCAGGTAATCTGGGCATTCCATGCATACAGAAAATTCACATACTATTCACAGTTTTCACACAGCATACTGCAGTATAGTAGGAGTTGTATGATAGTATGCCATTCGGAACACAGCTTCTGTACTGATTTCAGTGTACTTCAGTTATATTTAGCAGATTCTGGCAAATATAGGTCATCCGGGTATTTCATGCATACAGAAAATTTGCATACTATGCGCAGCATACATACTGCATGCTGCAGAAATAGTAAGAGTAGTATGGTAGTATGGCAATTCGATCACAGCCAGCGTGTGTGTGTGTGTCTGTCTGTCTGTGTCTGTCTGTCTGGCTGTCTGTCTGTCTATCTATCTATCTATCTATAATGTTCTTATAATAAGTCCAGTCCAGATTATATATCAGTAGAACAACTCAATTTTATTTTGTCTCTCCAAACCCCAAACTTGACTAACTCTCCCTTGCTGTCTGTCTTTTTGAGATGTGGTTGGATCTAGATCCAACTCCTCCCACCTTACATATACCTAAACCTACCCGTCTCCACCCCCTGATCCCTAAACCCACCCATCCCCACCCCTAAACCTACCCATCTCCACCCCTAAACCTACCAATCTCCACCCCTAAACCTACCAATCTCCACCCCCTAGATGTGGATTCAACCCCGCCCCCTGGATCTTTGTTCTGCAGTGAGGGGCTACTGGGTCTTTTTTCCCTTTCTTTCTGCCCCCTAGTGTTCTTTAACACAGTATTACAATTAAACATTACAACACTAACATAACATTAGACAGTAGGCCTACACTATCTATCTATCTATTTAAAATTAAAAATCATACACTATTTCACTTGTAACAAATAACCAGTTCTGACAGTAAATTGCTTTTGGCAGCACAGTTTTATACACAACAGTTTGGCATAATCTCAGAAAAGTCAAGGACAAGAACTACTAATATTGCGAAACAAAAATAAACAAAAGCAGTTAGTGGAAAGCACTGTTTCTTTGTAACGAGATTTAAAACAGATGAGATTCTTCAACAATAATTTAATCTTAGTTTTACAGCCAGTTTAAAAAAAAAACTATTTATTATATGAAGTGTGTGTGTGTGTATTAGAGAAACAAAAGACATTACATGCTGGTTAACACATTTGTCTTTACCATTTACAAAAAATAATTATTACCAACGGATTACAATTTAAACATTGTGAGTTGGTTCAGGATTGCGTGATGGTTCAAGCAAATACACTGTGAGAGCAACAGCACTTTACATGTGTGGTAGTCTCTTGAACTGTTGATGATTTTTCAGCATCATGTTTGTGACACTGAGATCACTCACCCGAAGCTGTTTTCCTCTGCACAAAGGCACAATGAAGCTGCTGATTGTGGCTGCACTTGTTGGACTGTGTCTTGCCCAGCACAACCCAAACACTAAACATAATAGGACCACCATTGTTCATCTGTTTGAGTGGCGGTGGGCAGATATAGCTGAAGAATGTGAGAGATACCTGGCACCAAATGGCTACGGAGGAGTTCAGGTATGTTTACAATTCTTATTGATTCCAGCACAAATTCACCTGCACTATTTTTAAGTAACCCAATGATAAATGTGATGTTTTGAAACATCCTGAGCTTTCAGATTAGATATGGACAGAAGGTTTTGAATTCTAAAGTCTAAAAAAAGTAAAGTATAATAAAATAACAGTTCGTTTTTGTGTTTAATTTTACAGATCTCTCCCCCCAGTGAGAGCATTGTAGTGACCAATCCTTGGCAACCTTGGTGGCAGAGGTATCAACCAATCGGCTACAACTTGTGCTCCAGATCCGGAACTGAGGCGGCGCTGAAGGACATGATCACACGCTGTAACAATGTTGGGGTAACACAAAACTAAAGTTCATTGTATCATACCTTAAAAACAGTCAAATGTTGATGCTTCAGTGCAATTGATAATTATGCAGCATCTCCTTTTGTGCTACTTTGCCGTCCTGTAGGTGAACATATATGTGGATGCAGTGATTAATCACATGTGTGGAGCCGCTGGTGGAGAGGGCACTCACTCCAGCTGTGGATCATACTTCAACGCCAACAAGGAGGACTTCCCTTCTGTTCCCTACTCATCATGGGACTTCAATGATGACAAATGTAAAACTGCCAAAGAAGAGATTGAAAACTACAGTGATATTTCCCAGGTTCTTGTTTGCAGCAGTGTTTTTAACTCTTCTGTGTAAACACTTCAAGACATGTTCTTGTTGTTGACTCCATCTTGTTGATTTGGTGTTGACAGGTCAGGGACTGTCGCTTGGTGAGTCTCCTGGATTTGGCCCTGGAGAAGGACTATGTTAGAGGAAAAATAGCTGAGTATCTGAACAAACTGATTGACCTGGGTGTGGCTGGATTCAGGGTCGATGCTTGTAAGCACATGTGGCCTGGTGACCTTACTAACATCTACAGCAGACTCAAGACCCTCAATACCACTTGGTTTTCTCCAGGCACCAAGCCCTTCATTTATCAAGAGGTATCAGCATCCCATCAAGACCAGAGTTACCTAAAACGGTTGTTGAAAACATTAACATGAATGCCTTTTTTTCAGGTGATCGACTTGGGTGGGGAGCCCATTAAAGCCAGTGAATATTTTGAACTTGGAAGAGTGACAGAATTCAAGTACAGTGCGAAACTGGGCACAGTCATTCGTAAATGGGACAAAGAAAAGCTAAGCTATCTCAAGTATGAAAGAGTAACTTTTATATTATGACACGGCTCTCTGGAAACTTGGTTCTGATGGGTCAAATGCAGCATTGAGTAGCCATATAATATTGTATATATGCTAGTTAAACTAATATGCAATTGAGCTTAAAATCATGCTCAGCAAGGTTTTAGCTTCTAAGAGTTATTGAAAGAGTTGTAAACAGTGATTTGTTTTAGGAACTGGGGAGAAGGGTTGGAGTTTCATGCCTTCTCATAGAGCTGTGGTGTTTGTGGACAATCATGATAATCAGAGAGGCCACGGCGCTGGTGGAGCTTCTGTTCTGACATTCTGGGACTCTAGGTAAAATATTTTGCCGAAGAACTACGACTATTTCTACTGTGAGCGGAATGTTTTACATTGTGAATTTTGCAGGCTTTATAAGATTGCTACAGGACTCATGTTGGCTCATCCATACGGTGTGACCAGAGTCATGTCTAGCTACCGCTGGGATCGACATTTTGTGAATGGAAAGGTAAATGCTTTCACGTAAAATAACGATTACATTGAAGTCTTATAGTTGGTTAAACCCACATGCTTGACATTACATGAATGAATAGTAGGGCTAAAGGCACAGTGGGGTAAAAGGTGCATTTGATTTTATTTTCTCCTAAACCACTAGATGGCACAGAACCCCACTGCAGCACTGTCCTAAACATCCATGTTTCACTTTAATAGTTGTAGGTGGAAATTTGGCTGATCCTTGATGTGATAATGTTCGGGGGTTTTTTTCTGTTTTTAAAATGAACAAATTTTAATGACGGTATATTTATTAAATAAGGCGATTTTAATTATTTTAGCTATTGAAATCAACAGAATATGGTACAAACTGTGCTGAAATTATTATTTTGAACAAGTGTTAACCATGATGGTGAGCCTTTTACTCAGTGTGTCTCCACATATATTTATATAATATTTAAACAAAAAAAAACGACTTTTATGATTTATTTTTCTGACAAAATGTGTTGCTCCTTTTATTGCTCTGTGAAAAGATATGTATTTTTCTACAATCATGATCAGTGGGACTTTACTCATGTAAAGCACTTTGAGTTACCATTGTGTATGAAATGTGCTATATAATTAAACTTGCCTTGCCTTGGGACTAAAGAAAAGCACATTTTCCTTAAGTTGTGCCATGAGTGTGCTAAATGTTCAGAAAACCTGAACAAATAATGTTTTGGTGAAATAAAACGCAGGATCAAAATGACTGGATGGGCCCTCCAAGCAATGCCAATGGTACCACTAAGCCAGTACCCATCAACCCAGACTCCACCTGTGGGGACAAGTGGATCTGTGAGCACCGATGGCGTCAGATCAGGTGGGTGCAAGTTTTTTTTATAGGTCTGCTGGACACATCTTCCTAAAGTCAAAGTCAGATCCCAGCCGTTCACTTGCTTTATTCCCCACCACAGAAATATGGTGATTTTCCGTAATGTGGTCAATGGCCAGCCTCTCTCCAACTGGTGGGACAACGGCAATAATCAGATCGCCTTCAGCCGCAACAACAAAGGATTCATTGTCATCAACAATGATGATTGGTGAGAAACTTGCAACACTAATCCATGAATAATGATCATGTTGTAATACAAATTAGCTCATAACTGCTCCATAACTGGATTTAATGAATGTCCCAGGGCACTGAATGTGACGCTGAACACTGGTCTGCCCATGGGTATGTACTGTGACGTGATCTCTGGAGATAAGAGTGGGGGCAGTTGCACAGGAAAACGGGTGTCAGTGGGTTCTGATGGACGCGCCACCTTCAGCATCAGCAACACAGACGAGGATCCATTCATTGCCATCCATGCTGACTCCAAACTGTAGATTCAGTGAGGATGTAATTATAATAAAGCAGGATCAATTAACTGTGTGGTTGAGATTTTGTTTACAATCAAATAATAAATCGCATTAAAAAGATAAACCACAGTGTCTTATACAGAACCGCAATCAGTGAACAAGCATCTGATTCCAAACAAGTCGGTGTACTGTTAATAATTGGTGTTCTTTCTTGACAACAAGTATCCAACCATATCAGGGACAGGATTGTGTGAACTCTGCTGTCTACATTTGGATGACACAACATGTGAAATAACAACAATGCGATGTATAAACTTTTTTTTTTTTTATTTCATTTAAATGTTTATTTTATTTTGTAATACCGTAGAAAATTGTATTGAGTAGCATACTGTATTTTAAAATACTATTTTAGAGCGACATTTGACTCCTATTGTAGGCTAAATGTCTTATAACATAACATCTTAAGCATAATAAGATTTTAATGATAATGCTTAAATATTTTGTAATAAAGAAAGAAACAACGATAATAATAGTTACCACCAGCATTACCACGTGAGCATAAAGTGAAGCTGATATTGGCGTGAAAATCAAACGCCAGAGCGACCTTTTAATTTCTGTCAAGATTTTGATTGCTTCTGTGGTGAGTAAATAAATAATATATATATATATATATATATAACACTTAAATGTCTTAAGAATGGTTAATCAAATGTACTATTGAACTATTGAAAAGTTTATTTGAAGTAAATGATGACCAGGTAAATTGTTACATAAGAGCCAAGATGCAAAAATCTTTCTAACTTTGTTACTTTTTATGAACAAATCAGCTTCAAGGCTTTGCCTTAATAAAACGTTATCCTAAAAGCACTATAAATAAACATATAGGGCCTACGTTTTTACCTATATATATATATATATATATATATATATATATATATATATATAGCCTATGTGTGTTATATATCTCAGTGAAAAGTGTGTATGTTGTGAACAACACGTGTATTATAGGCTACTGTAGCCTGTGTCTTTTTAGTTGTTATAATTTTATACTTTGGCATTTATTATTTTGAGAAATAGGCTATTTAGCAATAGTAATTTACTATTGCTTTGAGACATTTCCTACATTTCCACAGTAGGCCTACTTTTTGTGAAAGCAATGTAGGCTATAAACCTTTTTTATTCATTTTAATTTTGTTACACCTTAGCCAATTGCATTGATTAGCATACTGTATTTTAAAATGACATTGTACTCCTATTGTAAACATGATATCTTAAGTTTCATGATAACAGATACCCAATTTTAAATTTGTAATTTAATGATAATGTTAAAAGGCTATTTTGAAAAGAAAGAGAAAGAAAGAAACAAAAGGCTGATAGGTACAGCATTACCACGAGCTTAATTTGTAGCTGATATTGGCGCGAAAATCAAACGCCTGAGTTTGTTTTCTGTCAAGAATTTGATTGCTTCTGTGGTGAGTAAATGTTATTTTTCCCATCATATAAAATACTTAAATGTGTTCAGAATGGTTGTATAATCAAATGTACTATTGAACATAAATATAAATATTCCAATATAAAAGTTTATTCGAGGTAAATGATGACCAGGTAAATTGGCTTCAGTAACAGCCAAGCAGCGAGAATCCTTCTATGCTACTTTTTATGAACAAATCAGCTTCAGGGATTTGACTTAATAACACGTTATCATAAAAGCACTATAAATAAACATTCGTTCTTAAAGTTAAACTAAGTATATTTTGACTTAGAGTCGAATATGCTGCCCTAGTGAATGTTTATGTGCTACAGTATCTAACGTAGCATATAACCACTAGATGGCACAAAAGCCGATATTGACTGGAATTAGTCATTTCAGCTCTAAATCTATTACTATTTTAGGAGTATAATAATGATATTTTAGGATTTTATGATATCTTAGATTTATCTGTGAAATAGAAGTTAAATGCCAAAGTTATGTAGGCTACCTCAGTGAAAAGTGTGTTGTAAAAAACGTGCATAATGTCTTACATTTTTTGTTATAATTTTATACTTAGTAATTTATTATTTGGAGAAATATTTAGCAATAGTAATTTACTATTGCTTTAGCATATTTGGCTTATTTTCACAGTACTTATTGAAGGATTTCTTTTGTTATTTTCTGAAGCTCTGTGAAAGCAGACAGATGTTTTGTAGCAGCACTGAAGAGGTGACCCCAGGTTCGAGCTCTGAGGCCGGGCCGAGCAGCAGCACTCTAACCCCACATAACCTGATCAACTACAGACATGTAACCCGTAGACAGCAGGATCCTCCATCATCTTCTGGCCTACTGACTTCACACAGATCCGATGATGTTAGGAACAGTGTGTGTCCAGGATCAAGCACTGCCATTGATACTGGTGCTCAGACAGCTGTGTTCACAGACACAACACCGATTGGAGGTGACCGAGAAATTGAAAGCTATAACACATGAAATAAATGGGTAAAATCTAGATAAAATAAACTGAGCATAACTAAACCTGATTTGGTTCTTTAACAAAAGTTTTCTAACAGCGGCTTTATCAATAGATAATAAACATTTTCTGTTTTTGTTTTTTTTAATTGGAGTGAATATTATTCAGCAAAAAAAATTATTTAAGCAATTTGTGAACATCTCTTTTGCTAACATTAACTTGTATTATATCAAAAATATTGATGCAGAACCGTTGGGACCAGGGGTCTCAAGTCTGAGACCACTAGTCCATTTTTCTAATTAGATTAAAAAAATATTTGTATAACAATGTGAGGAAACATTTTAATGAAAAATTCAGATAAATTTTATAATTTGTTAGTAATAAACAAATCCGTTTTCAAGGGTTTAATTTATATTCTTTAAATCCCAAGATTTTCAAAGTGGTCTCAAACTCTTGGGCCCCACTATTTCGGCCATCTGCCATTCTGCTGTCTAGATAAGTGTTTAACATGAATTACCTAGAGCAGTGGTTCTCAAACTTTTTACACCTAGTACCACCTCAGAAAATATTTGGCTTTCCAAGTACCACCATTATGACCAAAATTAAAATGCAGTAGTACTATGCACAGTTAAAAAAAAAAAAATCAGTCAAAAAAAGTCAGTTTTATTCCTAATAAGAATATTTATTATTGTCAGCCTCTTAAAACATTGTAAATACACAGTTTGAACATTAACACTGCACTGTGCTTACTTCCAGGTGAATAAAAAAAACTTAATTATTAAATTAAAATATATTGTACCTAAAAGTGAAATAAAAAACTGTACTTAAAGATTAAATGAAAATGTACTGTATCATACTTACTTAAATGTTAAAAAACTACTTTATTTTAAAGATTAAATGAAAATCCACCAAAGCCAGTGAAAATGCCCATACTTAACATTTGAGAGGGCAGCGTATTTTTGTTTTTTTCAGTTGAGATGCTGTGGTTAACTTATAGTTTTTATTTAACTTTTAAGTAGCTACAATACATTTTCATTTGGCAGAATCGCTTTATTTAAGTATGTTTCTCCAAGCATTATTTTTCATAACCATATTATACAGTTAAATTCCATTGGTAAAACTATATAAACAAGCAATATAAATAAAAAACTTCTCCATTGTTGATTAAAAAAATATAATACAGCTATATATATCCACCAAAGCCAGCTGAAAATGCCCAGCTCCCCCCTGAGCGCTCCTGAGAGGGCAGCTGTGATTTTTGTTTTTTTAGCTGACTGAAATGCTGTGGTTGACTATGATATGGAATGATGAGCGCTGAAGTTAATTACCCAACGCATCGCGAACATTCTTCAACTCTCGGCACCGAGAAAAAAATGTTTCTCCAAGCATTATTTTTCATAACCATATTATGGTACTCCGGAAATTCCATCTGGTAAAGACATAAAACAAGCAATATTAACTTCTCCATTGTTGTTCAGTCATAGTACAAGCAGGGTGTGACGGTATTAGTCCCCCCTCTCCTCCACTGCGATTGGTTAGTACCACACTAAAAAGTGACAGTGACCTGAGCGCTGGAGTTTTACCCAAGTTGATCCACTGGATTCTTCAACTCTCGGCACCGAGAAAAAAACGCCCAAGTGCTCAGCATGAAAAAGACACTCCCATTTAAAACAATTAAAAAAAATTAGCTAGCCTTGGAAAAAAAAAAACACTTTGGTGGACAGGCGCCTAATTTATATTTAATTCCGCCACAGTTTCAAAATTCACCAAAATATATTTTACACTTCCTTTAATAACATAAAAAAATCACATGATTACAGAATTTCACTAGATTTGTAATTACATTTGTGTGGAGGTTTTAACTCTTGCAAATAAAAAAAATTAAGACAATATTGTAAGTTTACTATAAAAATAATAATTTTGCTTGGAATTTACATAATTTTTCATTTTCATTTATTTTACATTTATTTTCACGTACTTCATACCACTAATATGTTGTATTAGTATTTATTAATTTACTTATTATACTATTACTACTACTATTATTATTATTTTATGATATTCATATTGTTTGCATAGGCGTAGCTTGACGTTTGAGCTTGGGGGGGCCAAACCAAGCCGGTCGATTTGGTATAGTAAATCTACAAATTCACACTCTGTGTACCATATTCAAGTGATTTTACTATGATTACATAGAGCAATAAGCGCGTGAGGTTGTCATGGCAACCAGATACAGGCTGCCCTTCTATTCTGCCACACTAAACTTAGTAATAAACTGTCAGGGTTGGGGATGAAGGGATGAGGCGAGGACTCGGTACTGCAGAGTAATAGGCTTTATTAATCAAAAATAAAACAACAACTAACAACCCCTTGGGGGAAAAACAGGAACAAGGCAAAAGGCTTGGCAAGGCTGGACAGGGCAGGATACAACCAGGGTAACATCGACGACGAACTGGCACAGGACTGCAAACACAAGGAGATTATAAAGGGAGCAAAATGAGGAGGGTAACGAGGGAAACACAGGTGGGGCAAATTAACCAATAATCAGGTAACAAGATGGGTGGGGTCAAGACAATTGACATGAGAGCACATGGCTCACAGAAAACTAAGACAAAAGCCATGTGCTCACACAAAACAAAAACACAAGCACATGGCCAGCAAAACAAATCACCAGCCATGTGCAAAACAGGACACGAACACACAGCTAATGAGAATATTCATAAGCTCGAGCACACTCGAGCTTACTCGAATCCGCGCACTCACATAAAAACAGGACATGACGGGAGTGTCAGGGCCAGGGGTGCCGTGAGGAGGAGGGGGGGGGTTAGGACGATTCTAAGGGCCCGACGATGGGGAGGGCCCCCCGAGGGGGAAGCGTGATTTCTACCGAGGGGAAAGCTAGAGCCCTGCATTTCATCCCGGCCCCGACGGGCCCCGACTTTTTTACGCCTCTAGGGCTTCCATCGGGCCAATTTTCACGTCATAGTTCAGACGTGGGCTGGGCCTCGGGCCTGTTTTAGGTTTCTCCTTATTTTTATATTTTAGACATCCCAAAAAAAATTGCCGCGCTGGTGGAAACAACACAAGACCGCGCTGCGACTGTCAAGAGCGGCTCGACGGTGTTTAGTGTCCCGCAACAGCAGAGAGGGTGCCATCAGCACAGCTGAAGAGTTCTGCATTCAAATACATGCAAGAGGCTGAAGCTTGCCGCAAGGCCCCAGCAAAAGTAATTACCTTGACTGTGTCGGGGGGGAATAGTAAGGAGATATTTGAATTATTTACTAATAAACTAGTGTTTTCTGAGTCAGTGTTGCAAAGATGAAGATGAAGAACTTGACTCGCCATCTCCTCATTAGACGTGCCTTTAGAGAGAAGTGCATCTTCACGGATTATAATGAAAGAGTTTTTGTTTTCAATTTGATTTATTTCGTTAAGTAGTAATTTAAAGCTTTCTATATATATATTCTATATATAACAACTTTCTATATATTAAGTTGTTTCCATTGAAAAAATGCAATTGATTGCACTGGTGCCTCCTTGTCCTGCGCTTTAACTTCCACTCTCCGCACAAACTTATATGCTTGAACTGTTTTAGTATATCTATAGGCCTAGATTTTATTTTAGGCAAATCGTGATGATTTGTGAAGGCTAAATTGATCAAACATGGCTATGATCAGCTCACTGTCTGCCGCTGGCCGCTTGGTCGTTACTTTAAGAAAGAAAAAAAAATATTTAACGAACAAAAAAATGCTCCAAACGTTTTTCTAAATTAACTTAATAAAAAAAACGAAACAAAATATAATCACTTTGCCATTACATACAAAACTGAACTATTTTAATAGCTCAAACAGTATAATCTGATTTGTGAGAAGGGGAAAAAAAGACGGGCTCCAGTCGGACTCTGGCTGGTAATTCTGTTAAGCTCTCAGACACGCTAGGGATGGGCGGCGCTAGGGAGGGGCTAGCAGGTGCTCCAGCGCCCCCAAGAAAAACCAAAGCACCCCCATAGCACCCCCATAATAAATGAAATAAAATAAAAACATTTGACTCATTACACATGCATAAATACTGCAGTGCAATACAACGTGATTTGCAGTAGCACTTAATGTCAGCATTCTATTTTAAAAATGGATCGGTTTCTTGTGCAAAGGCCTGTCCCCGACTAAAGATTTTTCTAGTCAACTAGCCGCACGTTTATATTAAATTGATTAGTATAATAACCTACTGTGGCGGGAGGAGCAAACGACAGACACAGTGGGCGTGGCGTCAGGCCTCGGAGAGGCTTTTATTAAACAGAAATAATAAAATAGTGTCCAAAGGGGATAAAGTGTCTAAAACAAACAGGGGATCTGGTGTCCTCGTCGTGCTGCGAGGGTTGTGAAGGAGGGGCAGTGTTCTGGAAGGAAGGGTCCAGGTAAGGGGCGGAGTCCGGCGGCCGCACGCGCTCCCCTCTGAGGTCCGGGGCGCGAGGGGCGGCGGCTTCTTCAGCGGCTTCGTCTTCCTTCGGCCCGCGGCGCTTCCAGGGATTAAACGGCCCGGCATCCTGGCCCGTCAGCCGTCTCACGGGTGCGGCACTCGATCCATCAACGCTCCCTTCCTGGACCCACGAGGACACCAGCGTGCATGCACGAGGAAGAGACCGGTCCCCCGAGGAGAGGCGCACTCGGCATATAACAGCGGCGGTGATGAGGCTCCATTCACTTCAGGTGTGCCTCATCACACGCTGCCAGACCTGGACGTTTTCAGCGCCCCTCCTCTCTCACACACCCACTCCCGTCGGGAGCCTGGTGAAGGGTGGCGATTAAGGGACGGGGAGATGCTGATAATTAGGGGGAGGCAGCCGACTCGTCACACTACTAAACCATCCTTTAATATAGGCATTTAGGCTTATTTAGGCGTATTATTCCGTGCTCAAACGCACCCATAAAGCTTGCCGCAAAGCACCGGCTAAAGTAATGATTATGAACGCATCGGGGAAAAAGAAGACATTTTAATTATTAATTAATAAACTAGTGCTTTCTCAGACTCGCCATCTCCACAGTGGACGTGCCTTTAATAGAGAAATGCACCTATACGTATTACATAATCAGAGAAGATTTGTTTTTTTATTTTAATTGGTTTTCAAGCTTTCTGCAGATTTATTTCTTATGTCTGTGAGCTGGTTCATTGTTGTGACGCACTCCATTCACAGAGACTGCATGAGATGACAGAAAGCACATCCAAAAATGACAAGAGTATAAGCTGTTTCCGCAGGAAAAAAATAAAAATAAAACATTGCGTGCGCGCCCCCATGTCATACAGTAGGCTAAGCACGATAATACTCCCACATACTTCATAAACATTTGAAATGCGCCTATATAGCTATTTTATTATTCGTTTAAAAAATAAGAATAATAACAACCTGTTTTGGTCATATTTACTATTAATTGCCCAGCTCTCCCTGTCATTGATCTAGCACCCCCTCAGCACCTGCATTCAAAATTCTCTGGCGCCGCACCTATTTAGTAAAGTGGATAAAGGGTCCATTCCCCCTGGCCCCCCAACAAGCTACGCCCATAATTGTTTGGCTCCCTAAAAGCACCAGTGAAAATAATGTGGACTGAGAAACAGGGGCTTTGCAAATAATTTTTCAGTCAATGCAAATCATTTTTATTCTTCTTCAATTTGGTTACCAAAAAGGGTCCAACCCCTTTTCAGTAACCAAATTGAACAGAATAAAACTTGTATATATGTATTGACTGAAAAATATATTTTTCATTTTGCTCTCAAAACCAGATTTAACTTTCATGCAATTTTTGAACAAATGTAAAAGATTTTCTTTTGGAAGACATTTCCTCACAAAATCCTGTAGGAAACACAAGATATATGGATGAAAAACCCATATCAATTAACTAGTCCTGTGCTTTCTCCTTAGCTCAACGCCTGATAAACATCAGTGGAAGAGCAGACAGGATCAGCTCTTCTGTGGGTTCATCTGTTCACACCTGGAGCTCCAGCACTCCACATCTGAGGGCCACGCCTACACTCTCACTCCATGGCCGAACCCCTCAGAGAGACCTTTACAGTATTCAGCTAACTAACCCTCTTTCTGTAGTCCTGATTAAATCTTAAATCAAAACTGATAACTCTTTGTACAACTCTTTTAACATAGTGACAACGTCTTCATCTGCGTCTGCGTCTCATGCGGCCTCTGTGATAGTGGCTGTGGTGGAGGGACGTGGTTTAGCTCGGGGGGAAATTGGCATGGCCAGTATCAATGTGAGATGCCCAGAGCTGGTTCTCTCACAGTTTGCAGACACTGGAACTTATGCTAAGGTAAAGATCCATCCATTCTCCAAACCACTCGTCTTTTGTAGGATCAAGGGTATGGTAAAGATGAAACCTGTTATAAATAGCAAAAACAACACACATTTTGACAGTAATGTTTAATTGAATGATCAGTTTAAAAAAAAAAATTAAAACAGCAAAACTGTGCTAATAATTTTTTTTTTTACTGTACTATTCATTTTAAATCAATTTTTAAATAATTTAAATTTAAATTAAAAAATTGTTTTATTGTTGTGATTATTTTTTTATGATTATTTTACTTCCTTTTATGTAAAGCACTTTGAATTACCATTGTGTATGAAATGTGCTATATAAATAAACTTGCCTTGCCTTGCCTTACCTTACTAAACCTTAGTGTAATAAACTTAAGTTTACACTATACATTACATGGCGGAGTCTAATAGAATTTGCTCCCAGCTTGGCTTATTAAGAAGTTTTACAGGTTAAATACAAAATGTATAGATGCTTTAATAATAGGTCATACAAAGTAAGTAAATAAAAACATGATAACCCCAAAACTCTCAATAGTGGCTGTATCTATATCCATTCCATAGGCGCACAATGTTTCTTCTAGATACTAAACTCATTTAAGCAATTCCCCATACAAATAGTATGTTTGAAATGTTTTAAAATAAAGTTTACTAAAATGCATTGCTGGGCAGTTCTCCAGAACAGAGTCCTTCACACAGTGCACCATGCCAGAAAAACGATTTTAAAACGACTGCCCAGAATGTAGTGTAACCAAGAAAATAGATTTTTATTGGTCTTTATGCAAAGTCATTGCTTCATTTTTTAACCATGTTATTGCTATTTAATATGCTTGCAAAGCGAAGAAAATACATTTTTACCCAGAGACAGTATCATGCAGTAGAATACAACATTCTTTATAAAACTAACACATTCAAAATGATGCTTAATTTTAATACAGGTTATTACCAAGCTGCATAACCTGATGCCTCTGGAGATTCTGATGCCAGACACTGCTAGTGTGAGAGGACAAGGAACCAAACTCTACACCCTCATCACAGAGACTTTCCCGGTATCATACATGTTTACTGCATCTATCCTGGCTATAAATCAGGGCTGGGTGACTTACAATTTACAGGCTGTAAATTAAAACTAATGTTAGAGATTGTGCACACCTTCATCTCATTTAATTCAGAATTACAGCTGCTTCTTTCCACTGAATGCAGAATATTTGCTTTTGCTATGTGTGCAGTCAGTCACATTCACTGCCGTTCAGAGGAAGTACTTCAATGAGAAGAAGGGCCTGGAGTACACACAGCAGCTCTGTGTCCCTGAGTTTAGCACTGTCCTGATGGAGGTGCAAACCAAGTAAGTCATGGATTCCCAGGGTTCTTTTTCAAGTTTTTGTTTTAGTTCCAGGATTCTGGATGTACATGATAAGTCACATTATTAGTAGTAGTATAGGAACTCCTCCTACATGTACTCATAAAAATTCTCAAAGTAAACATGAACACATGGTGACCTTTCATTGTGTCAGTGTGAATTATTTGCCGATTTCAATTCTGGTTCAGATGAGTGATATGAATGTGTTTTTATAAATACAATAATGTGTAATAATAACCCTATGTGTAATACATACATTATAAATTTGATTAAACAATATCAAATAAAACATCTCTGTCTGTAGATACTACTGCCTGGCTTCTGCATCTGCCCTACTAAAATACTTTGAGTTTGTTCAGAACTCAATATATGCTCCTAAGTCACTGAAAGTGATCTTCACTGGCAGTGAGCAGACAGCCATGATTGATGCAATATCAGCCAGCAACTTGGAGCTAGTAGTGAATCACAGAGATCACAGGTTAGAGGACATTACTATTCTGCAGTTTTATATTGACCTGCACATATTTATGTTACAGAATTCGAGCTGAAAGCTCCACAGAGAATTCGAACACCTGTCATCCACAAAGATCTACAGATCTACACATCCCCTATCCCAAGCTTAGCACTGTTTCACACACTTTATCGTATTTAAGTAGTTACCAAAGAATGTAAAAAAGCACACACATTTCTATTGGGTGTTAGAGGTGACATATAGAGGTGCACAGAAAGCTGTGCCATTGTAATATGTTGTCATTTTGAACTATGTTGACTATACTCATAATTTGCTTGTGTCTGAATGTCAGTAACCATATGCTGTTGTATGCAGAAGTAAAAACACTCTGTTTGGGGTCTTGAACTACACTAAGACTGCTGGTGGGGAGCGACGGTTACGCTCTAATATTCTTGAGCCCCTGCTGGATGTGGTCACTATCAACTCACGCCTGGACACCATACAGGTGATTACCTGTTATCTGTCTGCCTTTTTTCATTCTGTTGTTTTGTCATTAATCAAATAATCTTCTCTTTGATCTGTCCAGGATGCAAAATGAAGACTTTGGTCTGGTCATATGTCTCTGTCACCCTGAGGCTCTTTTGCTTATGATTGTAAGTTTATTAGGTCTGTACTGCACCACATGCATAAGCAGTTTACTAAAGTTGTGATTTCACACTGACAGTGTTACTGGGTAACAGTTCCTCTACATAGTAAAAAGTTATTTCTTGGTTACTGTATTAAGAGTATGCTTTCGTAATAGCTGTGGTTATCAGAAGATATTATTGCAAACTTTGTGAAATATAATTTACATGAGGAGGAATGCCACATTTACATTCAGCTGGAGCAAACTGTCACCTTTCGGCGAAAACCTTGAAATAGAGCTCTTCGTCGGATCTGCGAGTCTCACGTCACCTGCAGAATGGCAGGATTGGAATAACGAACGCACATGTCTCATTTTCTTTATGTCTCAATTTTAGAGATATTGTTCCAGGAGGATTTTCTCCTCATTTCACCCTTTTGTTTGAGGCTCTTTTGCAAATATTCTATGTTAAAGTAATGTATGAAACCGACGCGATGTCCAGTTTATTAGGTCTGTACTGCACCACATGCATAAGCAGTTTACTAAAGTTGTGATTTCACACTATGAAAACATGTTTTTGTAAATAATTCTCTTCTTCATTACTTGTCTTACTCCAAGGTAACAATATACACTATAACAGTAGTCCTCTACATTTATAGTAAAACTAGTTATTTCTTTTCAACAGGTTGAGCACTGTATTAGAAAGAATCATGACTTTCAGTGAAAGACAGCTGTGTTTAACTGTTATCAAGTTATTTTGTGTGATAGAACGTGATATTACTTTTTTTTTGTCTTCAACTGTTTGGACTTTGTGCAAACCTTTTATTTTGTTTTCAATTTATCGGGATGAGGAGCAATATATCGATTATCGCAGCCACATCGTTACCCTGCATTCAGGGCAGGGGGGGGGTTGTAGTTTAGTTTGTCACCTTTTTCACCCCTGACGAGTTTGCACCCCTGTAATTACACAGATCAGAACCCGAACCCAAACCCTAAAGAGTTGCATTCCGTAAATTTTTTAAAATGATTTGTGAGTACTGAGTTGAATACAATAACAAATAACAAAACTCACAACAAAAACAGGTTACCAAACTTTACAATGAATACTATAAACTGTCCATATGGGTGCTAAACAAATATGCACAGCTTATTGCTGAAACAGGCCTTACTTGTTATTGAGTAATTTGTTGGTGATTTCAAAAGCTTTTAAGCTCCTGGATCACACCTACATGGAACTGCACACACAATCGTAATATATTAATATTAACCAAATGTAGGCCTGTCACAATAATCAATATATCGACTTATCGTGCAATATATGTACATGACCTCAATCATTTTTGGTGACGCAATATATCGCCCATTATATTTACTTAAAAATTAATGTCACCATGTTTTGTACATTCCACTTGCGCCTGTGTCTTTTGCAGCTTCTCGTACATAACGTGTAGTCATGAGTTGCTAGTTCAAATTTAAAAAAAGTTTCATCTGCAGATACGGTCTTGTTTAGGAATCTGTGCCTTTGTGCATATGGACATCTGACTGCTAAGTAGTGATTGTGTTTTTCAGCAATAGTGTGCACCCTTAATTTACAGAGAAAAGAAGGCCAGGGAAAAATCTCCATACAAGTTCTTTGTGCATTTTTCTTTTTTCTACTTGTTACTTTGCACTTTTTGTTAGAAAATGTTTATTTACTATTTATTCAAGTTTCTTAAGGTATTTAATATTTTGATACTTCATTTCCATGATCTAAATATTCTTAAAAATTAAAAGTTTGTTGTCATTTGGAAGTGTGTAGGCCTTCTTGCATTATTATGCTGTTACATTATGATTATATATTCAGTGGCATAAAATGGTCTTTAAAATGACAATAATATCGCTTATCGCAATTATTTCTGGGGCAATATATCGCACAACAAAAAGTTGTTATCGTGACAGGCCTAACCAAATGCCTAAATGTTTGGCTGGCACCACACCATGGCGGGACATTATTGATGTTGTGCTTTAATTCACAGCCATTGCACACTTCCTGGATATAGATGATCTGCTGTCTGCTCTTGTTCAGGTCCCAAAGCAAGAGACGGTATGCATAAGAAACACATTTACCAATTTAAGTACACATTTAAGTATTGACCAAAATAACGTTGCTTTCTTATTCAGAGCGATTTGGTGGGTAATTGATTTTACAAAATGTTTACTAAAATTCAGTTTAAATTCAGTTTAGTTTAGCAGTTACTCTGATTAGCAAAGATCATCTTTTTTTATGGTTTAATCTTGTAGATACCAGTGGCTGAAGCAAAAATAACGCAAGTAATTCAGCTGAAGCATACTCTGGAACTCGTCCCATCATTGAAGGTAACTCGTGCCTATGCATTTTTTTAAAATACTGTCAAATAGTACTGTAAGACACAAAGTCATTCAGGCCTGTACTGAATATGTCTGTGGAAATCTCAGCAGATTTCCAAAGAATTGCAGTACCCATATTTTGACAAACTGTATATTTTAATGCTTTCAACCACCAATAAGAGCAGTAGTCATCTCACCTCAGTGTAAAGTCAACGTTAAATCAATTGACCTTATTTACTATCACTTGTAGCATTTTGGTAAGTGTAAGTAAGGAAAGTCATGAAACACCTGTAATTATGTCATGATTGTATACTGAGTGTATTTTTTCTGACTTGGTTGAGAAGGCCTATTAAAATGCTCAGTTGCATATGTAATTATGTCACATATAAGTATATTTTCCCTGATTAGGCGATGCTGTCACATTCCAAAACAGCCTTGTTGGAAGCATATTACACCTCACTTGATGACAGCAGGTAATACATTTTAGTGAACTATATTTGCATATGTGCTAACATTTTGCACTGGCCATTTTTGTGTAACATGAAATATGAGCCTGTCCTTTCATAAGAGTAGATAATGTGTTGTGTATACCGCAGTAGCATGGAGGAGGTTCTATGAGCCCCACATGTGTGTCGAGATCAATCAGCATTTTATATATGCATTTGAAGGTTTAATTAGAGTTCCAGCATGCAGCCCAACAGAAATTACTATTGCATCTTTAATGTTTTCTCATTTGTGTTGGTTTAGATTCAACAGCATTCTGGATCAGATCAAATCACTGATTAATGATGACACCAGCTACATGAAAGGCAGCTTGACCATGCGCACGCAGAAGTGCTATGCTGTGCGGCCCAACGTCAGCGAATTCTTAGATATTGCACGGCGAGCCTACACAGAAGTGGTAGATGACATAGCAGGTGAGCTCCTTAACTTCAGTAGAGTGTGAAAAGGTTTGTTTGTGAATTGTGAATTACCAGTTCAATTGCCTCAACCACACCACCACAATAGATGATCCCTTACCATTACAGGAATTAACGGGGTCATATGATGCTATTTTAAAGGTCATTATTTTGTGTATTTGGTGTAACAGAATATGTTGACATGCTTTAATGTTCAAAAACATTATTTTTCAAATACTGTACATTATTGTAGTTCCTCTATGCCCGCCTCTCTCAAACGCGTCATTTTCTACAAAGCCCCTCCTTCCAACAAGTGCAGTCTGCTCTGATTGGCCAATTGACCCAGTGCATTGTGATTGGCCGAACACAAGCACGCATCGGAAATGTAACTACCCTTACCATAATCGCGAGCTTCAGCTTTCAAGTTAGTTTTATCAGTTCAAGCCCAAAAGGGGAACAGAGTCGCGTGACAGACACAGTGACGATGCTCGTATGTATTTGCAGTACACAAGCCGTGGTTAAGACGATTTCTGACGGGCTGTACACTCCGCTGTGATGTGACCCTGTTCCCCTCACACACACACACACGACGCGTTACGCGCAAAACTTGCGCATTTGAACAGCCAATAGCAAATACTTGAACTAATAACAAAAAAATACTTACAGTCGCTGATTCAGAAGCGCCAGATTGTCATAGCAAAGTCAGAATTGACCATTTTTTTTAAACAGCCTGCATAGCCAGCCTTGTACTCTACTAGGTTCACGAAACTGTCGTCCATAAAATGCGTTGCACAAATTTGAACATTTGGGTTGTGCTGTTCTGTTGTAAACAAATCTTAACCAATGATTCCTAATTGCATCTACTTTCGGAAGGACAAATAAAGTGCTTTTGCTTTCGCATAGAAACACACAGCGTCTTCCTGACATGGCTGCATCAACACTACTGCGGTTACTGAAACCACACCTTCATTCTTTGCGTGAACATTTGGGCGGCATCACGCAAATATTTCCACATCGTGACGTAGACATGTGGGGCGTGTTTGAATGAGCCGTTTTAGGGGGGTGTGGACGAGTCTTAACTTTTATAAAGAATATTTCTTTGGGTTTGAGACTTTAGTCTATGCAATTTTAGGGATCTCATCTATGCACAAACAGCTTGTAACACTCCAAAGAGAAACGAAAACTTGAAATCGCATTATATGACCCCTTTAAATACAGTTTTATTATTACATTTTGTTCCTGAGATCAATTTATAATGTTCATTAAATTTCATAATTTAACAAAAAGTTTCTTAATCTCAAATAGGCATTGTAAATGTGGTCAGACGTGTGCACACTGTATGTTTAAATGACATGCCACAGTCACTTATATCAGTTACTAATCAGATCTTTCCACATTCCATCCTATTTATATGTTTTGTCATGAACATCAGCATTATTGATGTGTTGTGCTGTTGCTGATCAGGATTGGTGGCTCAGCTGGGAGAGAAGTACAGCCTACCCCTCCGGACGTGTTTGAATGAGCCGTTTTAGGGGGGTGTGGACGAGTCACAACTTTTATAAAGAATATCTCTTTGGGTTTGAGACTTTAGTCTTTGCAATTTTAGGGATCTCATCTATGCACGAACAGCTTGTAACACTCCAAAGAGAAAGGAAAACTTGAAATCGCATTATATGACCCCTTTAAATACAGTTTTATTATTACATTTTGTTCCTGAGATCAATTTATAATGTTCATTAAATTTCATAATTTAACAAAAAGTTTCTTAATCTCAAATAGGCATTGTAAATGTGGTCAGACGTGTGCACACTGTATGTTTAAATGACATGCCACAGTCACTTATATCAGTTACTAATCAGATCTTTCCACATTCCATCCTATTTATATGTTTTGTCATGAACATCAGCATTATTGATGTGTTGTGCTGTTGCTGATCAGGATTGGTGGCTCAGCTTGGAGAGAAGTACAGCCTACCCCTTCGGACAAGTTTCAGCAACACACGTGGCTTCTTTATTCAAATGAAGCTGGAGGGTGGGGTCTTACCTGGGGGGAAGTTACCAGAGGAGTTCATCAAAGTGAGCGAAAGAAATTACCTTTTAAAACTTTACTGAACGTCTTCATTAGTGTGTTAAATGTGTCATATATTAAATACATCATATATGTTCATGTAAGCCAGATGTTTATTATTATTAAAGTGTTGGTAGCAAGTGTTTGCCAATGGTTTGATTCTAAACACTATAGGTGTCCAGACAGAAGAACAACTATGGGTTCACCACTGTAGACCTCATGAAAATGAATGACCACTGTGAGGAGGCTTTGAAAGACATTTTCCACATGTCTTATGTGTGAGTATATAGCTGATCAAAATAAGTTTGACTTCCGTAAGATAATTAGTGTACGAATTAAAAAATGCAGAATTTTAAGCATAGATGGTATTTACGTACATTGCAGGGTGGTGTCCAGGTTACTGAGTGATGTCTGTGAACACATCCACTGCCTGTACAAATTGTCCGATGCTGTGTCAATGCTGGACATGCTGCTCTCTTTGGCTCACGCTTGCACTGTTTCAGATTACGGTAATGTTTAAGAACCGGATAAGCATAATATACGTTATTACATTTATGTGAGCAAATTGTTTTTTTCCTCCTTTTAGCTATTGATAGCATTGATTTCTTTTTATTATTTAAAGGAAACTCTGGGTATTAAGACTTGTATGGCTTAATATAACGTAAATAATGTCTCCTACTGAATAATGTAGTAGAAAACCCATGAAAGATTTATGTTATTTAACAAAAAATTCACATCGTTTTATACATATTTTGGACTATGGGGGGGGCGCCATTACTTCGATGATGTAAAATGTTTGCACTCGGTGAGCTACTTGCGCTACCTGTTGCTATATTTACCGCAACACAACTTGGAATACACAACTCGGAAAATAAAATACTGATAAGATGGATATAAGCATAGGTTTAAACCAAATGCTGTACCATCAATTTTTCCCCACAAGAAGTATAAACGCCCCTGGATATCGAGTGAAATCTGCACTGGGAAAATCCTTCAGTGGCTGTGGCATCATGACAAGCGTCGGCATGTTAACATCCTGCCAGGATGGCATCTAGCGTTTCTTGTCTCTGCCGTTTGTAAGCTCTTTCAGTGTGGTCTACTAAAAGCCTCAAAGGCATCAGGGCTGAAGTGGAGAGAACAAAGACGTGGGTCTTTTTTGCGGGAATTTTGTTTGTCCACAGGCATCTTCCCATTCTTTTCTCCTTTTCTTATCACTAGGAAAGACTTGCATCGCTTTTCTTGTTGTCGACAACAAAAACCCAAAAAAGCTCACTATTTCATGTCATCAAAATAATGGCACCCCCCACAGTCCAAAATGGATCCACGATGTGGATTTTTTAAATAACAAATCTTTCATGTGTTTTCTACTACATATTTCAGTAAGAGACATCATTTGCGTTATATTAAGCCATACAAATCTTAATACCCGAGGTTCCCTTTAATAACCTAAAAGTATAAACAAATAAAATGATTTGTTTCCTACAGTGCGTCCTGAATTCACTGATACGTTGGCAATAAAGCAGGGTCGCCACCCAATCTTGGAGCGCATTTCTGGGCAACAACCAATCTCCAACGACATCTACATCTCTGAGGGAAGCAATTTTGTGATTATAACAGGCCCCAACATGAGTGGCAAGTCCACCTACCTTAAACAGGTGGCCCTCTGCCAGATAATGGCTCAGATAGGTACACAGAGTTGCGTTTATATAAAAAATAAGATTTGTTTTATGACTTGCTCACTAACATTTTGGTCACTACATAGTTCTCTGTAATTTCCACACTTGCAAACACCGCTTAAATACAGTAAGTGGTTGTGGGTAATGATAAGCAAGTTTGGGGTTGGTTCTAGGATCTTGCATTAATATGCTTGTCTTTGTGCATGGTTTAGAACCAGCTGTCTCTTCTAGTCCTGTGGGATCAAAACAAACTTATTTAGAAAGTCTTCTTTGTCCCAGGGTCCTTTCTGCCAGCGGAGTACGCCTCTGTTCGAATTGCAGATCAGATATTCACCAGAATAGGAGTAGACGATGACTTTGAGACCAACTCCTCCACATTTATGGTTGAGATGAAAGAGGTCAGTTTTAGACACTGTGGAAGAAAAAGCTAATTACTATTGTTCAGCAGAATGTACATACTGCTATTAGGCTACTATTAAAATTATTAAAACTTTATTTTTTTAAGTAATGATCACACAACATTTCTTCCATGTTTTAATTTTAATAGTAAACCCCCTTTGTTTGCCAAAATAAATAAATAAATTTTAGATTTTCAATAATTTAAAGATAAATTAAATTAATGTTTTATGCCTTCATTTGAAAACCAGATACAGAATACAGAATTTCTTAAGAAAAAGAAAACATTTCATAAGGCTATTTTAAGAATAAATTTGAATAAACTAAGTTGTTTTTATGCATTCAAATAATTAGACATACTACAACACAGAATTTAATAACAATAAAACATATGGTGAAAGAAAATAAAACACCCACTTATGAAAGTGGATAAAGATTTTCAATTTCTTGAAGTCTTTAACAACCTAGAATAAATGAATAGAAATGATGATTCTGTCTGAGCTATGTGTTTTAAAACGAACACGCACTAGTCTAGTGTAAACGTAGCCTAACAGATGTGTAAACTGAAAACTATTTGAACTTTATTAAAACTATTTGCACTGATTTATTGTGTTGGATATATTTTGTTCCTTTGTGCAGTGGCTCAGGAGATGAGACTTTGAGTCTGTATAAATGTCAACAAGCTGAAAAAATAAAACCAATGTTTTTTGAGATAATGTAATCTTGTTAAAACTGATTTCATAAAAGAAAAAAGTATCGTTCAGGAACCAGTATCGAACTCAAGGTATCGGTATCGGTATTGAAAATATTTGAACGATACCCAGCCCTACTGAGGCGTCATTGTCCTGTGTACAGTGTTTCTTGTATCTTGTATATTCTTCGATAAATGTCTCTATTTTTGATATTACATGGCTGGATACTTTTCAGACAGCCCTCGTACAGAGATATATACAGATAGATCAAGTACTCAATCAAAAAAAGTATTTTCTCATTGAAATGCTCAACTGTACTCCTAGGTTTCTTACATCATCCACAACGCAAGCGCCAAGTCACTCATCATTATTGATGAGCTAGGGCGAGGAACCAGTCCCGAGGAAGGCATTGGCATCTGCCACAGTGTCTGTGAATTCCTCATCAATGTTAAGGTGCTGTATTTACTTCATCAAGAGTATATGTATGATACAATAACGAGATATATAAAAAACAAACATACTTGAACTGTTATTCTAACATCCATACTAGCAGTATTTTTATAAGAAGCTAACAAAACTTTGTGCTGTAGGCCTTCACACTCTTTGCCACACACTTTCTTGAGCTCTGCCAGCTGCAGACTCTTTACCCCAATGTGGAGAACCAGCACATGCAGGTTCAGCACGTCCGCACTGAAAATGGCAGAGACAGGGTTGTCTACACATACCAGCTCAGCCGAGGCCAATCAGAGGAGCGCAACTATGGTGGGTTAAGATGATTCCAAGTTTTTCTAAACTACATTTGTTTAATTTGTATAATAAGTGAAGCTGTTTGGTTAGGTATAAGAGCAGCGGAGATGACCAATTTCCCATCAGAAATTATTCAGGAAGCCAAAACCGTCGCAGCTAAAATCAACCAAAAGCTGTGGGTATGTTTCTTCTTGTTTATGACTCATGAATAATATATTGTAGAGGTACAGGAGAAAAATCAGATACAGACAGCCTACAAGGTTATTGACCCTGTGTCTTCATTGTGTTGTCCAAAGGCCAAGCATTACAGTGATCCTGACACAGTCAAACAGAGGGCAGTCTATCGTCTGGCCACCAGACTGCTGCAGACGGCTCGTAACTCACGGCTGGATCCAGAGAGCCTGCGTCAGTACCTGAAGGGGTTGAAGAGACAGTATGAGGCTGAACTTCAAAGTGCTACAGTGTCGGTAGAGAATGAGGAATAAGGAACGGGATGGAGGGGTTTGAATATAAGGGATGGATTTCACCTGTTTGAGAAAAACTTGACAAAATACACTTGTTGAACAAAGCCAGGGAGATAGTTACTAATGTAGACCATACACATATATAAGGATTTTTTATTTTTATTTTATAAAAGTAACTTATTTTCACAGATTATCATTTATTGTTTGTTTAGTTTAGTGAGACCAAAACCATATGAGGTTCATGTGTTCCACTTTTGTTAGAAACTGTTAACTAAATAAACACATGGGATGGTTGAGTTTCACTGTGGTTCATTCATTGCACCAATGTTTTTAATGCAAATTTTCAGTCTCACAATCAGCCAGCTACTGCGCATGTATAAGTCTATGAGATTTTGTGAGTTGTTGTATATGTGGATTGTATAAGAAACAAAATACACATAAGAAAGAGTGCTGATGTTCCAAATATTGCCAGACCTCTGACTTGGCTGCAAGTAATCACAGATGTGCTGATATTTGGAACAACAAAACGAGTAGATCTTGAGTCGTTTTGGCGGTGCACCAAAGAAATAGACTAAAAGGGTAATGTGGCTGCAGATCTGAGGTACATCCATATTTCTGCAATAAGCACCTAATATTTGCCATATAGAATCTATGCCAGAAGTAAGCCCTGTCTAGGCACTAGGGTTGTCACGATACCATAAAAATGTCTTACGATACTATACCAGCTGAAGTATCACGATACCAAGTAGTATCACGATACCATGCAGTATTTTGTTAATTTAAAATTCAATTCTACAAAATGAATCAAAATTTCATAAAAAAATAGATGTAAATGAAAACAGACAATATTTTTCTCTGAATACTTAATTAATGTGAATGAATGACTGGCTATTGTTATCATGAAAAGATCTAAACAAATCTTAGCACTGCACAGAAGCTGCATGAAGTGACATTTAGATGTGGCATTTATACATTTAGACTGTATTTATAATTGCATTAATAAAGTTATGAGATTAATGTTTTAAATACTAAATTCTGAATATAGAAATATGTTGGAAAATAATGTAATATGCCTACTTTTAGATTGGAAACTTCAAACGGCCAGCAGGTGGCAGAAGTTCGTGATTGAATCACTGAGTCATTCAAACGATTCTTTCAAAACGCCTGAATCATTCAGAAGCGAATCAAATGACTGTTTTTATGAATGGCTCAGTGAATCAGTGACTCAGAAACAACGCGGATTTGGATTCGAACACAGAAACGAAACAAAAACAGCACTCTTGCTCGTGTCATATTGCCGAACTGTCAGGAGCATTTTTTGCTCGCATATCTTGAAATTTCCAAGTTAGCAGCATGTATATTAAAACATAACATTATAAATGAATATATATATATATATATATATATATATATATATATATATATAATGATAAGAACCAAGTGCAAAGCCGCTATGTTGATGAATGGAATTGCGTTCGTGATCGCAAAGATGCTTCCAGAAACTAACTATTACACCTCTGTTCTAGAAGTGGTCAAATGAATAAAACTGCGATAATACTTTCTTGCAAGATATTATGATGTTGAATAAGTGATGCTTGATCTGTTTTTTAAAATGACATCAGACGGTCTGAATCAGACCCTTTCTTCTGATAAACTGCAGCATGAACAACGACGTGCGAGAGCAACTTCTCATTGCAAACTGAACTGAAGCGTCGGGAAACACTCAATACCATATAAAGCGTATACACAGAATAAACTACACAGAGCACAGCAGAAAGACATTTGGCAATCAACTTGTAATGTTTCTGCTGGCATGCATGTTCAACGTTTGAACGTTTAAAACAGTGTTGCTGCCGTGCATACTACATATCTTACGGTACTACCTTGTGGACGATACTACAGTTTAAAAAATGCGATGGCACCGCGGGTATTTTTAAGCTTTAGTATCGCGATACTACCGTAGTACCGGTGTATCGTGCAACCCTACTAGGCACTGCCCCAGTATGGTTTGGGTCAAGCCATTTGTTAGTCTGGTTGTTTGATGAGAGGGAGATGAACGCAGGAGTTGCACTAAACGCTTTAACAGCGGAGGACTCTTATTCTGGTGCACAAAATTGAAGACTACATGATGACGGCACCATTTGATCCTTGCTTGACCAATCAGTGGAAAGGGGCGTTTCATTTCCGCCCACACATGGAAATCAAACATTCAAGCTGTTTATCCGTTTTCTACCCCTGAATGTAAAAACAGAAAATCAAGGCGATTTCTTGTTTTTTCGTTTTTTAGAAAATGATGCCGTTTTCTCATGTTTCTGTTTTCAATATTAAATCAAAAAAACGATTGAACGCAATGTACACGGACCTTAAAGGGAATAGTTCACCATAAAATTTAATTTTTGTCATTATTTATTCACTTACATGTTGTCCCAAACCTGTAATAATTTATTTCTTGTGCTGAACGCAAAATAAGATATTTTGAAGAATGTGTAACAGTTGCTGGTCTACATTGACTTTGACAGTAGGAAAAAAATTATATGGAAGTCACTGTGGACCAGCAACTGTTTGGTTTTCCACCTTCTTCAAAATAGCATTTATGTTTAGCAGAAGTCATTCATTAAGTCATTCAGGTTTTAAACAGTATATAGTGTTTTATTTTTATATTTATATTTGTTCATTCAGTTTCTTGAATGCTCCTGCTAACTACTCCTACTGTAGCCTACATGAAAATAAAACACTTTATTTTATTTGTATATTATGTGTATTTGTAATGTGTATCTTTGTTCTCATTTTTTAATAACAAAGATGAAATAATGACAAAGATTTTTATCTTCACCCACTTTGGCCTAAATATCCGTCATACTTTTTTATATTTTGTTACCTTGAAAGGCTTTGTCTTTATAATAGAGAAATTAGTTTGGCTGTACTGCTCAAACAACTTGAAAAATAGAAAAACCAACATGACAAAGAACTGTGATAAAATTGTGAATCGTGATATTTCTAAAAGAAAAACCGTGATATTTTTTGCCATATTGGCCACGCCTAGCCGAGGGGGACCAAACCCATACACCCCAAATCCCCACCCCCCGCGATTGTGCCTCGTAATGCCAGTTCGCCCCTGCCCCACCGGTGGTCTGTGCACACCACTGCTAGCAGCTGTCAGTCTAGCTCACTAGGCCAGTGAGACTTGAACAGGCAAATTTACCCTTTTATTTTTAGAGTAGATTCATATCTGCACTTAAGCCTTCTTTGATAGGTGGATTTCTAAGGCCTCTAAATTACCAACATAATCTAATATACTACATGCCTTCTGTCATCTGACTGATAGTTCATAGTTTTTTTAGCAAGTAAAAGGCCTTTAGTTTAATTATAAAAATGTCCACATTCAGGTTGTGGTGCATGTGTCTTTATTCTGTGAATTCTGTACTGATTTTTATAAAGCTAACAAAATAATGACCTTTATACTGTTATTAATAGTGCAATATGAACATTTACTAGACTGAAGCAACTTAGTTTTACCTTATTATTTATTTTTCAGGTTAAAATGTAATATATGAGGAACGTTTATTTGTACATCTCTCAGACAATGTATGCCCCAAATTACTACTACTAGTATAATAATAAAATAACTTTTATCATAATCTTCTTACTCTTATTCTTATTATTCAGTTGCATTTTAGGATTTAGAAATGATATTTCTATGCATTTTCTTTACCTCATATCTAATGCGCAGACTATCTGGAACACTCACAGGCAAGCGGAGATACAAACTCAAGGTCTGAAATCAAGTAAACAATTTTTATAAAGTTAATAAAATAATGACCTTTATACTGTTATTAATAGTTAAATATGAACATTTACTGGACTGAAGCAACAGCAACTTGGCTTTACCTTGTTTATTATTTTTAATTAATTATTAGCTAATTATTTTTTATTAAGTTAAAGCGTAATATATGTTTATTTGTACATCTCTCAGACAACGTATCCCCCCAAATTACTACTACTAGTACAACAACAACAATAATAATAAATATTTTTTTTATCATAATCTACTTACTAAGATGTATTATTGGGAAGAAGTATTGCATTTTATTATTCAGTTGCATTTTAGTATTCAGAAATTATATTTCCATGCATTTTATTTAAGTAGTTTGTAATACTGTCATAAAAATCTTATTGATTTACATTGCAAGCTATCAGAATTTCGTCTCATTTTTTGGTAAATAACAACATTTGCACGAAATTGCATATTTCTGTTCAGTTTGGGCCATTGAATTTTTATTTCTCGAGTAAGAGAAAATCATAATATTTAACCTGATGTATCAAATATGATAAAAAAGCATAAAACATGATTTTTTTTAAATATATATTCTCTTTAATATTTTGTCTAAAGATTCAATAAATTCTTAATTTAAGTCTGACGAATATTTCATATGTCAGGCTTTACAGAGTTAAAAAAGAAAATCGTGTGTAAAAACAACCCATAAAGCTCTATGCTTTAGCCGTGCTGTTCTTCTGAGCTCCTAAAGCCCAAGCTCCACTTCTCGCGAGAGTTCCGCGGCCCGTCATCCCCGGTAGAGCTCCGTCTTCCTCTCAGTCTCTGAGCGCTTCAGCCAACACGGACCTGACCCTGCCAAAGCGAAACAAGTCGACGTGCCGCCTACAACCGGGCCGGAGCCGCAGTCCACAGCGCTTCCACTTCAGGAACGCCTTTACACCCCGACAATAACAGTAATAGCGAGGACACCACCGCAGGTACGTGAAAGCGGCGGCTTTATATCCAGACCGAGGCAGTGAAGTGAAGCGTGAGTGGATGGAGCGGATCACACGGGGCCTAGCGCACTGTCTGCTCCGCTGATCCCTCTCCGTGCCATGCCGCCGGAACACAGGCAGCATTTAAACTGGACCTGAGATCCAGACCGTCGGTAGACCGAGAAAACACGAGCTCACGATCTGAGTGGATATGTGCTGCTTTGTATGCGGGTTTGATGATGTCCGATCAATCCACGCCTCTCTCTTTAAAGCTAAAGCTAAGCTAGTGGCACTAAAGAGTGCGACAGAGCTGAAGACTCGCGTTTTCGTTTTCTTGTTGTGATATTTTCACCTCCTTTCGCTGTCAGGTTGAGAAACATGCTTGACTTGGCTCTCCAGCACACGTTGTGCTTCTGCTGCTGGTTAGTTGGTCAGTCAAATGTGGTGGCCAGTGAAGTGCCAGTCAGTTCCTTATTAAACGCCTCGACCTACTTTAAATCTCCACTGTCATGCAGTCATTTCTGCAAGGGACAGTCGTTATCTAAGGACTTTGCTCCTTGTCCTAACCCACTGTTATCTTATCGTAAAGGCGTGAGCTTTATTGTAGACCTGCTGGTGTAAATATCCACCTCACAATGAAAAACAAATATTATTTGGTATTGTGTTTTCATTGAGACGCTTATCGCTGCCATTAGAGCCAGTTTTGATTTAGCTAACGTAAGGATAATCTGTCAGTAGTAGTTGGGTGTCTTTTAATAGTCACTTTAAATTTGCGCATGCGCACTGGCGTGTCATTCAAAGAAATGGGAGAAAGCTTTCATGGCAGGACACATGTCTCCAGGTCTTATTTAAAGACCTCATGGAATCAGAATTGTGTTGTGGCTTAATGGCTTTTAATCCATGTCTGTTGTCTGGCACATTTCTAAGGGTTTATTACTTCTAGCAGGTATTTTTAAAATATACAGTCATTTCTAATGGGAAAATAAATCTAAAATGTCATTATGTCCATGACTCATACTGTATATAGAGTGCAACAGTCAGGTTTCAGGAAGTAAAAATGACGGTCATTGTCTCCATGAGAAATCGTTTTTGACAATTTACCTAAACCTTTAAAGACAGACCTGCTGTGAGCTCCAAGGGTGTTAATTGATGGTATATGCTTTTGTTGAAACCATGAGCCTGCATTTTCAAATTATTTCTTAAATAATAGTTTAAAAGTGGGACTCCTGTTGAAAAATGTCATTACTCTGCAAAGAAATCTCCACAAATTAGACAAACAAGTAAATTGAATACTCTTTAGCATCCACACACTCACACAAAGCACTGCGAATGACATATGTATTCATATTTTACAATTAATGTAATCTATATTGTTTCTAAATACATAATCAACATCTTTAAATCACTAGTTTTATAGTTATCCATAATTCTTTTTTATCAGATTGTCATTCACAGTGCTTCATGGAGTTTAGTACTTATCCTTATTAAAGCACACAGTATAGTACAGTAAAGGTGTAGTACTGTACTCTTGTCTTTTAGTTCATTTTTTAAATACTTTTTTGCTTCAAATCAAAGTTTGTAATGTTGTGATTCACTTTGAAACGTCAGCTAATCATGGTCCTCAGATTTGATGTAAATTCATGCATATTGGCTTTTTAATAAAACAGAAAGAATATGTCCAATCCCAAAAAACATCTTTCAATAGAAAGTGTTATTACAGAAAATTGTGTTATTGAAGTATTTTGTGAAGTCTAAGTTTGTTTGTATTGGTGTGGAGCTGCTCTTTCCACACCGTGCCGCCTTTGCACCAATATGTACCCGTATTTTCCTCTCTTTGTCTGAACCATTGTTCTGAGTAGTGTGTATTTAAATAAACACAGAGAGAAGTTTACGTAATTAAGACAAGTAGATGACTTCATTTTCACTTCCTGTGCCTCTTGGGTTGAAACTTGCAACACAACTCGCATACAAAGAAAGGCTTTCCTATCATTATCCTTCATGGTTCTGAGGGACCGTTTGATTGTTTTGAACTGTTCTGTACAAAATAAAACTGGATCTCTTTCTGTTTCCTAGTTCAGGCACTCAAAATGCATTTGAGGTAGTCAATCATGGCAATGATTGGCTGTTTGGATTGGAATACGCTGTGTGTATACTGCCTCCAATTTTATAAAAATAGGCTGAAACTGTTTGCAAAGTGTAATGATAAATATTTAGTGTGCACTGTAGTATGAAATGTCTCAGCATTTTTAATTTAGCAAAGTGAAATTCAGTTAATGTCTTGAAAAATAATCAGATTTTAATACATTTAAATTCTACATTAATCAATTTTAAATTCATAAAGTATTTTATACATTTTAAATGTATATAAATTATTTTTTAGAAATGTTCTAAATTAAATTTTATAAATACATTTTAAATTATGAAATAATTCATTCAATTTTAATTCACAAAATTAAATGATTAATAAATTCGGCCAAATTTTGGTAGCCTAATTAACGAGATTAGTGCTGTCAAACAATTAATTGCGATTAAGTCCAGAAAAAAGTTTTTGTTTACATAATATGTGTGTGTACTGTGTATATTTCTGTATATATAAATACACGCACATACAGTATATATTTAGAAAATATTTACATGCATTTACACGTATATATTTATATTCATATAATTAAATTTATATACTTGTTTAATATACAAACAACTTATTTTTCTTAAATATATACATGCATGTGTGTTTATTTATATATATGTAATAAATATACACAGTACACACATATATTATGTAAACAAACTTTTATTTTGGATGCGATTAATAATCATGATTAATCATTTGACGGCACTAAACGAGATATTAAAAATAAGGGTTGGTATTACGTCTGGTTTATTTATAATATTGGAGATGCTTGACCACATTGCATTGTGGGATACAGTAACCATCTCAGTAAGCTGTCTTACACCAGGGTTTCCGCAGGGTCTTAAAAAGTCTTAAATTTAGTTATATCAAATTTAAGGCCTTGAAAAGTATTAAATTGTACAAGAAAGTCTTAATTATTATTTCAAGAGGTCTTAAATTTGGGGACGGAAAGACCAGAATTGCTATATGGCTGAATGTTACGATTAAACTTCAAAAGGCTATGAAACATGAGTGCAATTTCAATAATCAGTTCAGACAAATGCGGAAAATCCACCCGTTTTTACACTGCAAACACGCAGAGCTTTAAATGTGAACTGGTGGATCGATAAGAAAACAATACATTTAGGGGTGTGCAATATGCATGTCCTGCGATATTATTGTAGTTTTAACGATGTGTGATTTGACATTATCGAGTATATCGCGAAAAGCAAACAAAACACAGCTACAGAGTGCACACTTACATTACGTGATGAAGTCTAGTAAGTTAACATCTAGGTTAAACTAGTGCACTTACGCATTTAGAGTGACTTCTTTCACTGCATGATTCAGTCTATTAAAATGCATTTAGAATTATCACATAATTCAAGATATGGGGGCTGAAAAGGTCTATATTTATATCATTTAATATAGTTAATATCACATGAAGAGGGCCGTTTTTTTCTCTCCAAAAGTCAGCATGATTACAAATGTGATATTGATTTTATACAACAGTTCAATAAACAAGAAGTTAATATTAAGAGACTTATGTTTTAGACACCATATTGCCTGTTTTTGCTCTATTTCGCCAACAAAAATAATTCCAAACAAAGCCACAGCTTGTGTCTCTGAGCAACATGACGATGATTCGTTCCTGAATGAATCAAATGATTCAGTTCAGTCGTAATGACTCACTTAACAGCGACTTGCTGCCACCTACTGGTGGTTTTAATTTCACATTTAAAGTATCTTTTAATTTTTTTTAAATTAATTTCAAACATCAGTTTTGAATGTTTTATGTATAAAATATCAAAACATTATTTATGCATTTGTAACTGCAGGTTAAAGTATTCCATGTCCCTCTGAGCTGCATTAAACAGTGTGTAAATACATCTAAATGCACTTCAGATGCAGCTTCTGTGTTTTCTCTGCATTGCAAAGATCAATTCTGTTGATACTGATTTCATTTACTTGCTAACAGCACAAATGCAAGAATTTGACTCAAAAGATGATGCACACTTTTAGAAAAAAAATGGCTTAAAGGTAAAAATGCCCATAAAACTTGTTGGAAAAGATTAATTTCTATCACTGCTGTGAACTGACCACACACACAGAATATGAACATTTTTAAAAATTCAGGAGTCAGCTGTCCACGGTAGTCCTTAAGATACCGGCAAAATATCGTCTAGTATCGTTATCGATAAAATCCCAGAAAATATCCAGGAAATATCATTTTTTTATCAATATCACACACCCCTAATTTGTAATTTAATTTAAATAACAATTTATTCATAATAATTGTTTAAATTAATATAATAATTAATACTTTTGACTCATCCATTTTCTTAAAAATGATTTAAAGGCTGAAATGTAAAGTGTATCATTTGTAAAACTTTTGTATCTGAACTGTAAATTATGCTTTTTACAGTAATTTTACAGTTTAATATGATACTATAGACATTGCCCCACCCCGCTCATATGGTATTAAATTTATTTGTGCAGGTCTTAAAAAAGGTCTTAAAAAGTCTTAAATTTGAGCTTAAAAATCCTGCTAAAACCCTGTACACACATATTGGAAAATATAGGCCAGATGGGTATTCCGTGCATGCAGACAGTTCGCATACTATGCATGCTACAGAAATAGAAAGAGTATAGCAGTATGGTATTCTGAACATAGCCAGGAAAAGTGTTTAATGATCCAGATGGAAGTGAGGCATAGTGTTGTCGAGCAGATAGGTCCACTTTTCTTGGCACCAGCTACATAAAGCAATAGATTTGCCAGAGCTAAAGACCTCCTGTGGCATTGCTTACAGACGCACTGCTTCTTTAAGTGGTTCACATCTTTGTTTTTCGTTTTCCTCTTAGCAGGGCAAAGAAAAGTACACGCAGTTCAGAGCAAGTGAGCGCACCACACCCATCTCCACTTTGTTCTCTGTGCACAGGGCTGTGTGAATCGAACACACGTGAAGCCTAAGAAATGTTTCCACTTACTTTACAGGGAATATGCAAGTAAGGGCAATGAGCAGATTTAGTTTACACCTCAACAGCTGCTTGTCCTGTCTTGTATGTTTTCAAAATTCCTTTTCTGCATTTGCAAAAGTCCAGTATGCTTTCACACAAGTATTTTCACACAAGTATTATGTTTTAACCCATCCAATTTTTTTTTTTTTACATTTACATAAAAATTTTAACTGAGTAATTAGGGCTGCAATAACTAGTTGATAATCAAACCAAGTGTAGTCGTTTTAAATAAAACTACTAAATTCATTGTTAAACATTAAATTAATTTTAACATTCAAAAGTTTGTGGTCGAAAGTCTATGTTAACAAGGGGTGTATTTATTTGATCAAAAGTACAATAAATGCTATATATATATATATATATATATATATATATATATATAATTTTATGTAAGCAGATATGATTATATTAAATGAGAATTTAATAATATTTAAAGTATAGATTTTAATACAAGGGCCCATACAGAATCGGCATTACAAAACCAATTTAAGTGTCTGACATTGGTTATGGATATAATTTATTTTTAATTCTGCCTTTTGACACAATTAATACATGATTATTAGACTACAGCAATAAAACATGAATTATATGAATGGTTTGCTATTAATAATTAATTTCATTAATTATTAATAAAAACCATATTGGGTACTTACAACATGGTACCATTTATTGGTAGACCCTATAATCAATAACCAATTATAAAAAAAATCAGTAGAAAATCTAGCTCAAACCACTTATCCATTATCAATTATTTATTTTAAATGCAGTCATTTTAATGGAAAACCTGAGAAATGCTGTGGAATGAATTTAAACATAAACAGCTGATAGCACTACATCTTTTTTTCTGGTAGCTGAAAGCACAATCAGATTAGACAAAATATTTCTTAAATGTGCACACACAGAATTTTGTAAATGACATGCATTCCATTTCCACCCTGATTCTGTCTCGGGCCGTCATGGGACTAATTGCTTGTATGAACATGACGTACTATAAATTAAGAGTTCAGCATCTTTCGTGGAAATGGTGTCTTTTGGCTAAGAAACGTTGTGAGATGTGACCGGAAAATGGAGAATGTTAGACTGAAGGCCTCTTTAAGGGCTCCTGGGAAATTGCAGTAAAATGGTGCTCCTAAATGTATTCTTAATGTAATCGGCTTATCCATATTCCCAACACAGTGAATCTCTCGGACACGCTGAACCGAACAGACTCCAGTCAGACACAGAGCAAACGGCCGTTCCAGGACCTGGTGCTTCTAGTCACTGGTTTTCCTCACTGTCCTGAAGGCAGAATTCAGCCAGGCATGTCATCCAGCACAACAGCGCACTGTTTCTGTTTGCTTCGCATTTTGTACGAAAGCACTCAACCAAACGTCCAATTTTATGGCTTCCATCAAGAGCCTGTCTTTTCCTTGTTGCCTCGTCGTAATTAAACATCAGACGAGACATTGATTTTTTCTTTTTTTTTCTTTGGTAGTAAACAGTTTTGTTTACTGTTTGTCAGACTCAGGGTTTTTCGTTCTCATCAAATTATTGTTAAAGGGATAGTTCACCCAAAAATACAATTTGTCATTACTCACCCTCATTTAGTTCCAAACCCGTAAGACCTTTGTTCATCTTCGGAACACAAATTGAGATATTTTTATGAAATCCGAGAGCTTTCCGACCCTGCATAGATGGCAGCGCAACTAAAACATTCAAGTCCCAAAAAGGTAAAAAGGACATTGTTAAAATAGTCCATGTGACATCAGTGGTTCAAAAGAAGAAATTGTTGAATAAAGTCATTATTTTTGTTTTCTTTGCACACAAATGTATTCTCGTAGCTTCATAGAATTACGGTTGAACCACTGGTGAACTCACATGGACTATTTTATTGATGTCCTTGCTACGTTTCTGGGCCTTGAACATTTCAGTTGTGTTACAGTCTATGCAGGGTCAGAAAGCTCTTGGATTTCATAAAAAATATCGTAATTTGTTTTCTGAATGAATGAATGAATGAATGAATGAATGAGGCATTCATATAGCGCTTTATTGTGTATTGCTGTACACCCAAAGCGCTTTACAATCATGTGGGGGGTCTCTCCTCAACCACCACCAGTAAGTTTTTTTTTGTTTTCTGAAGATGAACAAAAGTTCTTACGGGTTTGGAACGACATGAGGGTGAGTAATTAATGACAGAATATTTATTTTTGGGTGAGCTATCCCTTGAACTAAAACTTTGCAAAAAAACAACAAAAAAAGATTTCTTTTTACACAAAAACATTACCGTATAAAATAAAAAATTCAGCTAATTCCCAAGGCATATTTTCTAATTTTGTTTAGTTTCTGTTGAAGTACTAAAATTACTAAAACAAAATAAAAACTTTATGGACATATTTTTAAAAAGTGAATTAAAATGACAAAAACACCACAACAAAATTACTGAAACTTTATATCTAAAATTAAAATAAAAACAGAAAATATAAAAATAAAATCTAATTCAAAATATTAACAAAAAATATAATAGTCTATCAATACTAAAATAACACTCATCACGGAAGTTTTTTTGTTTGTTTTTGGACACGTTAGCTTTAATATCAACCAAACACAAGACTGACATTGATCCTGAAAATATTTGTTCTTATAAGGCCACACTGAGGCCTTTAATGGCTAAGCTTTGGATAGATTAGCACTGAAGGGGAAGTCAGTGCTGTTTTCAGATCTGCGACCACTCAGCGTCAGCGTACTGACATTTTCCCGGCTGGATATTTTTGTTCCTTGCAAAGCCCCTCTGCACTTGAGTTTAGGATGTCAATTGAGTTAGTGAAGGGTGTCTTGAATGACCACTCTGGCTTTGCATAGCTCCACAGTGTCATCTGTTCAACAAACAAATTTATTTTTTATAATAGTGGCGGTTTAAGCTTTATTATTTAGCTCAGTGATCAATAATTTCACATTACTTGTATACAGTCTCTGAGAAAAAAAAAGTGAATGTGAGAGAGTGAGTGTCGCCCGCTCACAGGTACTTAGCTTGATGTCAATAAGTAAAGCCAGATTGCTGCCCTCAGCACACATACTAATTGGATCATACCACTGCGAGAGGGTGGAGGTGGAACGGACAAGCCAGAGATATGGAGGAGGTGATGATGTGTGATTTTTAGAGTAAGAGAAGCAAGTAGAAGTCAACCACAGAGAAGGCAGCGTTCCAGGGGAGTTGGTGAATACTGTTGGTTGGCCATATTAGAACATCTTATGCAATTTGCTGAATAAGTGTGCCAAGGTGTGATGATTTTGCTTTGCCTGAGGCATTGTTATGCACTGCCTTTAAACAGCACCTGGTGAAAGTACAAATGGCTGTGGAAGCAATATAGTCTGATAACAGAGCACAATACACAACTTTATAGTGTGTTATTTAAGATGATGAGATCGATTCCGATTAATTCTGGTAAACTGATGTGGTTTAACTGTAGGTCTGTTGCTTTGAATTAGACACCATAACAGCAAATATAATATCCACAGAGTTATCTAGTAGCTGCATGAAAAGGACGCCATGTTGCCTTGTACACGCTGCTGCTAAATACAGGTGTCACTCTTATAGTGCTTTCTGCTGAGGCTTATATTAACATTAATTTGTTGGCAAACCGTTAGCAGCTATGTTTCTGGATTTTCAGCTGCGAGATGTAATGCAGTTGCAACTAGGGGTGTGCGATACTGACAAAAAGTAAAATTTTGATTAGTGGTTCAACGGATCATAAACCTCACGGTTCGGATCATATTATGGTTTTGAGTCATGGATCAGATAATTTTTTGGATCAGAAAGAAAAAAAATATTTCAATAACTTTGCTTTCCATTTATTACTTAAAGCTAAGTAGTACTTCGATACCACAGCAAAAACTACTAGCCTAACCGAGAAAGCTCAAACATGATTAAAGACAAGTGTACAGCCAGTAAAAATAAGAACAAATACACAAATTACAAGCATAGATAAATACAATAAGACAAAGTTACAAATAAAATAAGGTTGGTAGTATTCGAGTACAGAAATGTAAGAATTAAAGTGTAAAATAACACTGCATAATGTTCACTGTATAAATTAAATATAGATTAATCCTTGTCAAAGCTGTGTTTTGTTGTTTGATTCGCATTAATGACAGCTGCAGGTATTTTTTGGCTGCTGTCCCTTTAAGACCTGATGCATGGATAAATCTAATAAAATGATACACATCTGGTTTCTTTCTCAGCTGTTTTCGTTCAGACATAACCGACTGCGTTTACCAGAATGAGATGGGTATTTTGTCATAATTTTGTGTGTATGTGTCTGTTCAAAAGCAAGGAGATGCATCACGGATCAACTATTTTCCCCCGATAACAATAATTATGCACTATTTTGTGTGAGTGTGTTTTTATGCAAGTCCCATGGCTGATTTATCGCTGTCTAAAACCACCAATAGGTGGCAGCCCAACTTTTTTCGATGAGTGATTCAACAATTCATTTAAAACGGGTGAAGAAACAAAGCAAATGACTGTCTTTATGAATGGGTCATTGAATCATTGACTCAATCAAGGATTAATTTAGAGACACAAATTCATTAAAGTACGAAACATTGCAGTGTTGCTCTGAAACGCACAACAGTTTTGCTCTGTTTTTTTTGGACTTATTTTCATTGTTGAAACAGAGCAAAAACAGACAATAATATGTCCAAAATTTAACTCACTCAATATTTACAACTGTTGTCGACACAAATCAACACATTTGTGATCATGCTAATGTGCTGATATTTGGGAAAACAGCACTCTTGCTTGTGATATTACTTAACTATATCATATCTTACAAATATAAAATAAAACAAGCTCATACAGGAATATTTTTGCCTTTGTAACTTATCATAGTGTCAACCAGTAAGCTTAATGAAGCATTGAATGGTTTTGGACTCTCAAGACTTGTTTTTGTTTGTTTTTTGCAAAGTGAGTGACTTATTCGATAAAGTCAGCTTTCATATCAGTAAAACAACAATTACAATATTATTGTAGATGATAGTTATCACATATCCCTAGTTGCCACCCCCATACTTTTGCAGTGTGTCAGGGACAATTGGGTTTGGTTAAGTATTGTAGATATTATGCCTTTTTCATGTTAGTATTTTGACCGAAAGACCTTGAAGTAGGTCCATATACACAATTTTGATTCTTTGTAGTTTGCATTTGTCAAGTGGCCCTATTGTCACGCATCCTGCTGAATATTTGTGCTCACTTCTGTCCTTCTGTTCTTTATTGCGTTCTTCAAGAATGGCGCTGGACATTGCTGACTCACAGTACCTGCTCATCCTGGCACCGTCGCTGGTCATCGCTCTTATGTTCCTCTTTTTCTGGCTCTTCATGAAAGAGACTTCTTACGATGAGGTTCTGGCCCACCAGAAACGAGACCTTAAATTGCCTCCCGCCAAGCCCGATACTCGTAAAAAGAACGAGAAGAAGAAGAATAAGAAGAAGGAGACCGGCGGAAGCGGAGTGGGAGGAGGTGGGGGCGGCGAGTCAGAGGAAGACCTGAGGGATTTCGATACAGCTGATGCCACTAACCCTGCCTCGAATGATGAGGATTCTGAGGCGGTGCCCGTGATTCCACCGGTTGCTGCTCCGGTCCTGGCAGAACCTCCGTCCGGGATAAGAGAGAGGAAAAAGAAAGAGAAAAAGCCAAAAGTTTCTCCAGCTGCTGCCCCAACGGTTGTACCCCTTTCCCGTACAACCCCAACTACCCCTTCTGCCTCAGAAGAACCGGAAGTCAATGGCTCTAAACCTGTTGTCCGTAAGGAGCAGCCCCTCCCCCTGACCAAGCAGTCCAGCCCACCGCAGCCTCAGACCACGCCCCCTGCACCAACTGAGACTACCAGCAAAAAGAAAGCCAAGAAGCAGAAGAGTGAGTCTGGTGAGTGGACTACCTACAAATAGGAATGTGTGTTATGCAAATGCCATGTAAGTTGTTACAAATGTGCAATGTTCTCTTCCATGAGGGCAATCCAATGTACAAAAGGCCAAAGTATACTAAGACTTAGCATATATGTACAGCTGGTTTTTGCTGCTTCGCCCAAAAATTTCCAGTTGCCGAAATTTTGGTACACCACTACTAAAAACCATTCAAAACCAGAACCATTCATAAACCATCCAGAACACCCTGACAAGCACCATCATTACCCTAACAGCCACCCAGAACACCTTCTCATGCTCCTCTCTGAAGATTTCTGGCTCTCATTTCTCACAGAAGAGCATCCTCCTGAGGTCAAGCCTGATCTTTCTCCTCCTGTGGTGAAGAAGGAGCCTGTGATCATTGAGGTGGAGATAAAGGCAAAGGACGGAGCCGTCCCTGTTGCCACAGCAACACCACCAACTGCCTCCAGCGGCAGTGGGCGTAGGAAGAAGAAACAGAAGGTGGAACCTGTCGTCACAGGTAAGAATAAACCAAAATCAGACAAACTAAAAAGGTTAAAATTCTCAGTTGAGTCAGTGAATCAATAAAGTGGGCATCTGGTCTGTGAGATCTATGGCAAGATTTTATAAATTAAAGCCAATGTTGCACTATATAAAAGGGCTAGTTCAAATCTATCATCATGTGCTCGCTGTCATGTTGTTCCAAACCATATGACTGACTTGCCTCCAAGGAGCACAAATGGAGATGTTCTGAAGATGTTCTATATGCTGCTCCTTTCTCTGTTAGGAAATTATACCATGAACAGGGCTTGTGATGCGCCAAAATGAGCAAAAAAGCACCATAGAAGTGGTCTATATGCTTTCATATGTCACTTGGGCAAATTCAATTTCAAACTGCGTATTTGAGAAATATTTTCATGAGTTCTATGGACTACTGTAGAGCATTTTTAACTTTAGCTTGGAAGTGTTAAAATAGAACATAATTCTAAACTTCTCCTTTTGTGTTCCATAGAAGAAACAAACTTAAACAGAATTGGAACAACATAAGTCATTTTAGTTTTGTGTAAAGAATTGCTTTAATAATTGCTGTGGTCATGTGTTTCAGTGGATGAGACACATGTCCAGTCCTCAGCCCCGGTCACTGACTCCTCCACCTCAACAAACCACCAGAGCAACCAAAACAATGAGGCTCCGCCCCCTGCTCCTGCACCCACCAAACATGGCAAGAAACAAAAGAGCGAAACCAACAAAGGTACTTGGCATCTTTCATACACTTTTAATTTTTTTATTATTATTTTTTTACTTAAAATAGTAAATGTTTACTATTATATAGCCAGATATTATATAGCCAGATTTTAATTATTTAAAAAAAAATTATTGATACTATTCCATGTGTAATGAGTTATAAGTATATTCATAATCTGCATTCTCCACCATCTTGGAATATTTGTTCCTCTGAGCTTGTCAAAATGCATAATGGAATGGTCTTTTCCACAAAGGATGTAGGCAAATGCTGCCTTAGAAATTGGCCTAAAGGCATATTAGGAAACAGCATAACCTATGATCCCATAAAATACTGCCTATAGAGGGTTTGAAATTTATTTTATTTTTTTCATGATGGCCTGCGGTTTGAACAGGCGGCTGATACGTGTCTGTTTTTGTGCAGAGAACTCTGAGGTGAAGCTCAAGGAGCTGCTGGCCAGTCTGAGTGGACTTGTGCTGTCAGATTCTGATGTGGTCAGTCTCGTCTCGCTGCTCCGAGACAAGAGTCCCAAAGCTTTGGACAACTGGTATAAGGTTAGAAGATTAGGTTGACTTTTGTTTTTCATTTAGTGATTTTTGCTATCATGCAGTAATGAAATGTGTTCGATAGTGAAAGCTTGAGTTGTCAGATTTCTGATGATTTTTCTGGTTTCGCTTTCTCAGTCTGCAGCTAAGTTTGAGCCCTCGGCCCAGCAGCTCGCAGAGAAAGATCGTCTTCTGAGCACGCTACAGGAGGAGGTGTCTATCGCCAAGGGCAAAGTCAAACAGTTAAGCCAGGTTAGTCATTTATTTCACTTATTTCCTGATGTGAGTACCAGGCTTCCCGGTTTTGAAATGTGTGGCACTTTCCATGAATAAGCTACAAATTGGTTACTCGTTATATATTTAAGTTTTAAAAATGCATAAATACATTAAATTTGTGCACCCAAAAATTTAATTCATTTGGACCCTTATGGGGAAATACAAGGAAATAATCTCATTCAATTTTCAGCCCTGTTACCAGAAGTTTTCATTTGGTTTATTGGTTATTAATTAATTAAATGTTTGTTTACTTAATGTTTTTTACTAAAATAATAATTTCAGGGTTGTTAACACTATTCAGACGTTACCAAAATTTGCAAACCTCATATGAAATAAACCTGCATATAATATTTAAATTAATTTGAGAAAAAAAGTTCTGAATAATTTAAATATTTCTCAAGTTTTCTTACAAAAAAATTAAAATAGTCTTTTTATGACTTTTTATTAATTTCAAGCCCTTTTTTTTGCAAAGTGCCACATAAACATGCTCTAGTTATGACACAATATAGAAAATAAGTACCATAAATATAAGTTTAAAAATAAGAATATAACTGAGCTTGGTAGTAATTTATTGACTGGGACTTCAGGAACTGCAGACTGAGAAGCAGAAGACGGGCCGTGTTGAGTCTGTGCTTCATGAACATCGTGTTGCCAGAGAGAAAGACATCATGCAGGTGAAAGCTCAGAGCTACCAGGAGATGCAGATTAAGGTAATCAATCTCATTGACCGATGACACTGTCATGCAGAGGGTCTAGATCTGACCATGCAAGTCATAATAGAGCATAAGAAAGCATGCTTGATGTGATATGTTTATGTGTAAGAACATCTAATGACAAGTTACTTTTCTCTCTGCAGTTCCAACAATTAAGAGAACAGCTGGAAGGACAGATTGCACGACTGCAGCAGGAAAACGGCATCCTGAGGGATGCTGTGGAGAGATGCTCCACCACCAACCAGATGGAGAACAAGTGAGTCCCACCAACTCCCAAATTCCTCTCCTTTGGTTCACTTATAGTGTCAAGATTCATAATATAGTATTTCATGACCATCCATCAAATAGGCTGTGTTTTTGTTTAATGTTTTTTTCAGGCAGTCATCCGAGCTGAATAAGCTGCGTTCGGAATGCAACGGTCTGATGAAAGAGCTAGCAGAGACCAAAAACAAGCTGCAGCAGGAAGAGTTGCAACGGAAGGGTCTAGAAGTCAACTTCAAGCAGAATATGTCCCAGCTGGAGGTGCCTACGTAGCCCTGCACAATACATGTCCTTTAACATGCCTTTTTAACATATTTTTGAATCCCACTTTTATTAGAACACCAAACAAGGCATTTAAGTTTCTAAAAGGAACAATTTTAAAGGTTTATGATGTACGAAGTGCAATATGTAGCTAACTACCCTGCACTAGTTTAGAAGTGTGATGTTAGCTTAAACATTCATGATCAGATGAAATGTTTCCAAGCTTGCCAAGCTATGCATAACTTAAAAAATGCACTCAGAACCGCAAGCTAAGCTACACGCACAACCCAGAAAATAAATTAATAGTACTACTATATATAGATAGATATATAGATATATAGATCAAAGTTAAAATATTTTTGCTTTGTAAAAAAAAAAAAAAAGATACATTAAATTAAATATTTAAGTCTTTTAAATAATTATCAGATTTTAGAAAAAAAAAACTATTTTGGTTATAATAACAGTGAAGATCTCAGTCAGGGTGCCTTAATAAAAATGTAATACATTTCACACTTTTAAATATCAGATATTAACTAAATAAAAGTGAACCACTAAAAAACCCCCCCAAAAAACAATGATTTTTAATAGCATTGCTTAACCAGATTTTTTTGACAAGGTAAATGACTATTGTGACCACTGATAAATGAGGATTTGCAAATTTATTTATTTACATAATTACTCTTACTTAGTCATTGAAATGAATTAAATTGATTAAACAAGTCATTCATACCAACCAATTTGATTAAATTAATAGGATTTTCCTGTATTTAAGACAGACCGAAATCTCTAGGAGAGTGTGATTGAATTTTCATTTTCAAGCATTAATTTCCATTTTCCTTACACCACTGCTTGTTGGCAGAATTAGATTGTTACAGGAAAGGCTACTCTTGAAAACAGCTGAGCTTTCGTTTAGTGTCTCTATAAAATATAGCATCTGTTTGCAGCATCACTACATTTAGCTACTTAATCCCCAACCCCATTGAGCTGAAACTGTTTTGTATCTTTTGTTGCAGGATGCAAAACGTCGTTGGGAAGAGCTGCAGAACTATTTGCACAACGTGAGTGCAGAGAGAGAAAAGCTTCAGGCCGCTAAACAAGGTAGAAACACACACACACGCCACCTTACAGACACCAAGTGTTCTGCACACACCACTTAAGCAGTGTCTCCTGTGTCTTCTCAGAGCTGCAGAATCAGCTGATGGCTGTGGAGAGCGATATAACCAGTAAAAACAAGGAGATCCAGACTCTCCACAGCAACCTGACGGACACGCTCATCTTTAAAGAGCAGGAGCAGCAGAAGGCCAAGCAGCTGGAGCAGCAGGTCAGGCAGCTGTTGGAGGCGTCGCAGCACAGCATGCAGCCTGACGAGCAACTGCAGGAACAAGTCCAGGTATCTGAGGAGTCACAGTACTCATTAAACTCTAAAGAAGCATGTTATATGGCTACTGATCATCACACTACGCTGTCATTTACAGGATCTTCTTAATGAAAACAAAATGCTGAAAGTTCAGATTGATAATCTTCAGACTCAGCTCAACACTCAGGTATGTGTGTGGACTGCTGGATGAGGGGGGATCTGTCTCTGCTTGTTGGTGGACAGTCATGTTTAAGAGTCATTTCTTTGTTCTTCCTCTTAGGCTACAACAGTATCACATTTCGATGAGCTTCAGAAACTGTAAGTGGTCGCCTCAAAGCATCCTTGTTTTATGGTTTTTGCTCAAAATAAGGCCTGTTTTACACTGCACGTGAGCGGTGCATATATTTTGACACCCGTATTAACAGGTTAGGTTACAATATTCACATTGACAGTGCACAGAAGAAACTTAACAGCAGAAAATATTGAAAATGCATTTTAAACCTGTTTATCAATAGTCATAATATGTAGCTGACTAGCTTGCTGCACCAGTTTAGAAATGTGACTTGTTAGCTAAATGTTGTTGATCAGATGCTGTGCTAATTGACTTTCACTTGTGAAAGCTACTTTGAAACTAGCTTAGCTTGCCAAACTACTCATAATATTTTGCTTGTTTAAGATGTTTTATCAAAAAATGGATGATACTTTTTTAATATTTATTTTTAAGTAAATAAATAAACTAGTAAAAGTGATTTAAAGTATTAAAACAGTCAGCAAAATATGTACACTACTGTTGAAAAGTTTTTTGTTGTTGCAGTTCTCTTCTGCTCACCAAGGCTGTAAACATTATGTAAACAAAAAAATATTTAAAAAAAATAATAATATGCTGTAAAATGTAATTTTTTCCTATGATGGCAAAGCTGAATTCTCAGCATCATTACTCCAGTCTTCAGTGTCACATGATCCTTAAGAAATCATTCTAATATGCTGATTTGCTGCTCAAGAGGCATTTATTATCATCAATGCAATGAAATATTTTTGCGGAAACCATATGTTTATTTTATTTTTTTTACAGGAAAAGAGCTACATTTATTTGAAATAAACATTTTTCTAACAATGTAAAAAGTATTTACTCTCACGATGGCTAAATTAATGCATCCTTACAGATTAAAAGTATTAATGTCTTTATTATTATTTGTATTATTTATTATAGTTACTATTATTATTAAAAAGTTTACTAACCCCAAGTTTTTGAATGGTAATATTCATTAATATTACCATTGTAATTGTATTATAATATAATATTACCATTGTAAAATTAATTTCTATTTAACCAATGATTTTTCAACCCAGATATATCTCTGGGTGAAAGCATGACGTGAGCTTCGCTGCTGCTTCACTTGCACGATGCTGATGCTTGCGCTGTGAAACAGGCCTGACTCTGCATCCTGACAAGTCAGTTTTCAGCATCAAGTAAAATGCTACGTCAAGCAATAAAATAAAAGCTTGTTAGACAGTACAGTATTTGTTGTTTCATATACAGCTATGTAAAATGAAATTTGGACCGATAAGACCTACTTTCAGCCAAAAGTCCTAAGATGGAATGGATTTATCACTTGCCACTTTATCACATGGTTGGGACATAGCTTAAGGCGGTCAGCTGTCTTAAACCTCATTATACGTTATCTTGCATGTGTCTCTCATTAGGCTGGCTGAAAAAGAGCTACAGAGGAAGAGTCTAGAAGATTCTCTTAATGCAGAGAGGAGCAGCAGCGCTGGCAGGGAGACAAAAATGCAGGCAAGTGTCAGCACCATCGTTCCAGCTCACACCAGTTAAACTGAAGTGTGATTTCCGCTGTGTAGTGAACTCACAGCTCTCTCTACCCTCTGTAGGCCATATACAATGAGAACCTGACATTGAAGACAGACCTCCAGAATCTGCAGGCACAGATTTCTGAGCAGGTTAGACTTCATTTGCTTTTCTTTCCACTAATCCATTAATACATGTTTACACTAACTCATGCCACTGTTGTGTCTTCTCTTTCCCCAGGCTGTATCTGTGGATCAGCTAAAGCATAGGTGAGTGCATTGAAATTGGTTAGAAGAATAAACAAAATACAGATGCACTAGTGCTATACTGATATTAAAAATCAATATCAATAATATAAAAAATGTCTAAACTTATGAAGTAGCTTGCCAAGCTACTCATGATGTTTTGCTTGTTTAAAATGTTTTATTAAAAAATGGATGATGCTTTTTAATATTTATTCCAAAAATTATGCATTGAACTACCCACAAATTAGTTTGGGGTTGGTAGGTTTATTATTTTTATTTTTTTTATCTCTTCTGCTCACCAAGGCTGCATTTATTTGATCAAAATTACAGTAAACATTGTTTAATATTATTATTAAAATTGAAAATAACTTCATATGTTGGAAAATGTAATTTATTCCTATAATGGCAAAGCTGAATTTTCAGCATAATTATTCCAGTCTTCTGTCACGTGATTCTTAAGAAATCATTGTAATATGCTGATTTGATGATCGAGGCATGTCTTATCAATATTGAAAAGTTACGCTCCCTAATATTTTTGCGGAAACCATATTTTTTTTATATTTATATTTTTGATAATAGAAATGTCAAAATGGCAATATTTGCTGTACTAATATTAAAAAAAACTGGCCAATACCGGTAACCTGATTGTTTTTGTTATAGCAGGTATTAAAAATCAATGTCAATAATATCAAAATGTATGAATTGAATGAAACAGTTTGCCTGCTATTTTCATGGCATGGCCAGTATAATATTTCTTTAGCAATTATATTTAAAAGAAGAATTTTAGCAAAACGGATAATAAGTTAAACCCAAAAAAGTAATTTAAACTTGATTACCAATTATATTATATTGCATCAATAATATTAAAAATATTAACAAAAAAGATAACTAAACTTACAGTAGTTTTACATATTACAAATAGATGTACAACATTACAATCATGCATTTACAACAGAAACTATACATTTTGATCTCAAACAAATAACAAGTTTGTTTGTATGTTTGTTTTTTAGAGGTGTATCTAAAATAAAATTTAAGTTTAGAGACAGTTGTGAAATTAACAAGAGAGTCCTAAATTAATTTCTCAATTAAATGAAGTATGATTTAGTGCTATAATTTTGCTCTAAATGTAACATTTGGAAAGTGTGTAATATTTATTCATGAACACTCACAGCTCTGCTTTGTGTGGAGAAAGTTTACGTTTCTCCAACCAGTAATTTTTTCAGTATAAATGCATTGGCACATATTGTTTATTAAAGATCATTAAGTAATGTGTGTTGTATTATGTGTCCTTAGCCTTCAGCAACGTGATGACAAAGTTAGAGTGGTGGAGAACTTGCTGGAGTCCAGCCTCATTCAGGTGGCCAATAAGGAAGCCGAACTGAAGGTGAACAAAAAAAAAAAAAAAAAAAAAAGTATTTATATATATATATATATATATATATATATATATATATATATATATATATATATATATATATATATATATATATATATATATATATATATATATATATATATATATATATATATAAAACTGCAGTTAAATAATCAGTTTACATTTGTTGTGTTGAATGCCTCTTTTAACGTTTTTATTTTTAAACAGGCATTCAAAAATGAGTATGAAGGTTTGAAACAGCAACTGGATGCAGTACAGAAACAGAGCTCAGAACAGGTAGCGAGCCACTACAACACACAGGCATTGTTTGGTGGAGAAGAGAGAGTGGTATTGTGATTAACGCCTGCCAAAGCTGCCCACTCACATTCTTCCTGTTTCTTTCCACCACATTTTTCCAGACAATATCAGAAAAGACACTAGAAGAGCTACAGCAAAAGTAAGTTACATAGTCACAACCAGGGCCAGAGTGGGGTCCATTTTCAGCCTGACAGTTTAATGCCCCCCATATGTTTCAACAAGAACAAATGACATACTAAATTTCTTAAAGGGGTCATCGGATGCCCATTTTCCACAAGTTGATATGATTCTTTAGGGTCTTAATGAAAAGTCTATAACATACTTTGGTTAAAATTTCTCAATGGTAGTGTAAAAAACACCCTTTTTTACCCTGTCAAAATCAGCTCTGTTTTCAGCCACCCGTTTTAGTGCATGTCGCTTTAAATGCTAATGAGCTCTGCTTGCCCCGCCCCTCTCTTCTGTGGAGTGACGAGCAGACTGTAAACTTCAGCTGCGAAACTTTCTAACTAGTGTGTTATTAGGAAAGGCAATTTGCAAAGATTCATTAAAAAAAACTTTATACTCACTTCTTCTGTAGATGAAGCTGGATCACGAATGATTCGCGTGAACATAGACACATTTAGATCGGGGGCGCATTCCCTTGTGTCTTCAGTGGCTCAGATGTCGGGAGTAAATGACGACTGCAATGTTCATTAGTGTTGGGCGATATGGTCATTTTTCATATCGTCATATCGCCAGCCTGTGAGATCGCCTATACACGATATTATCGTGCATGGGCTATTTCATAACTATTTGGTGATTTTTAAACCGCGCGTGCGTGAGAGAGAGAGAGCCTGGAAGTACCAATAACCGAAATAATATACTTTCAAACATACTGAAAAACTAACATGTTAAATATAAAAATATTTAAAACAGCTAGTTCATATTCGGATACAGCAGTCATACATCGCTAGTAGGACCGCACGTCCTACTGTGACAAGTTTGCCGCATCGGCGTTGAAGTTATCAGTCTAAAAATCAGTCAAGGTGAAAATCAAAAGTAGTTTGTGTTGGACATAAACGAACATATTAAAGATAAAAGTATTTTCAGGTAAGTTCATATTTTTGGAGTAAAGTAAAATTAAACGGATGGGCTACATCAGCCATACAGCGCTCTGGACCGCGCGCCCCATGACGAGCTCAGTTTTAGACTGATAACTTATTAACTGCATATTTTTATAATAACGATGATGAAGAATAAGCATCCATGTGTTTTGATAATGTGCTGTAAAGAAAACAAAATGCTGCCGGTGCAGTTTCGTCATGTTCATCAATAGCTCGAAGCTGTTCAAGAAGATGTCTAAAAGATGTCTCTTTTTGCACTCTTGACAGCCTAATTTGTAAATAACGATTATCACCCTGCAGTTCAATTTTGATGTGGGCTTAGTTTTAGAGTCCGTTTTTAAAACATTTCCAATGAGGAGGAGAAGCCTAAAGGCTTCTTCACTTTCCGCGTTCCGTTCTGTCTCGTGCACAGCCGCGTATGCGCAGCATTCAAAGTATACTCAGCAGAAGAGTGCGGACAGACGAGCTCAACACATGCACAGAACCACCAACTTGACTTGCGTGCTCTCAAAAAAATGCCTGCACTCGGACGGGGTGTGCGACAGTCCGCGAGCCCTCTTGATGACGAAAATTACATAATAAGGACAGTGTGTGGACGTGGACGGCCGAAGTATACTTTGGCCTTAATCCTCATTTGCGCGTGTGTGAAGTGCGGCACTGAGGTGAAATAGCGGGGCAATTTGATAGCCCAATAATAATAGGTTGCCTAACAACAACAATAATAATAATAATAGTTTTATACATTAATAGGAGAATGAGCCTAATATCGTCTTGACTATCGACAGACATTTGCTATCGTCGATATCTCTGACTATCGTCGATACACGATACTATCGTCTATCGGCACAACCCTAATGTTCATTATTACATCCAACAACAAAACGCCTTGATCGCTTAATCGGAGACATTCTTGTCTTCCCCTGCACCGGCGTCGACACAATGGTGGACAGCTCTCAGCTCACTCAGGGCGGGTTTAAGGTAAGACGGCCTTGTCAATCGTGGGAGCGGCCTGTACAGAACTACGTCATTCTGACAGGAATCTCAGAACAGCCTGATTTGAGAAAGGGGATTTTAAAATAGGGGTTTTAAAAAAAAATCACTGGGTGGATTTTTATCGTTATAGGATGGATGTGTACACACTTCCAACACACATTTATGTTCAAACAACTTGTAAAGTGAATTTTGCATCCGATGACCCCTTTAAGCAATCATTCTGCAGTCAAACGTATGGATAAGTGCAGCTGAAAATACACCACATACAAATTAATAAGTCAATAAATTAATATCAGACAACGATTCATTGACAGGTAGGGGCAGAAATTGTTACACATAATATTTAAAGATTTCCTGATTTTTTTTATTTTTAAAAACACTAACGGATTATAACTTTTTTTCCATCATTGTGACTGAAAAAACAACAAACAAACAAGAAAGAGCATTTAAACCTAGCACCTAAACTTTTATTTTACAATGGTTGTCTGTACTTTACATCGTACATATGCAAGTGTGGATTCACTCTTTCTCTCTCTGTGTGTGTGAGAGAGAGGGAGTGTGTGTGCGCACTCTATCAAGTGACACAACACTTTAATACATAGTGTGAGTAACTGATGTGCTGCTTTAAATACAAAGTAAAGATGTGTGATGAGTTACATTTTAGGTGTCAGACACACAGTAAAGCAACACATGCTTTTTCCGTGTATGTGTGTGCAAAAAATGGAGAGAAAGCAGGGAAGAAGCTGGAGATTTATATATGCCATATAATAATATTTTAAAAAAACGCAACAAAGAGATATGCACAAGCAAGCAGCAGGATGCATGCTTCTACAGCCAAAATCCCACTGTGAAAGTGACGTGACATACGGCCAAGTATGGTGACCCATACTCGGAATTTGTGCTCTGCATTTAACCCATCCAAAGTGCACACACACCGTGAACACCCACCCGGAGCAGTGGGCAGCCATTTATGCTGCGGCGCCCGGGGAGCAGTTGGGGGTTCGGTGCCTTGCTCAAGGGCACCTCAGTCGTGGTATTGAGGGTGGAGAGAGCGCTGGACATTCACTCCCCCCACCTACAATTCCTGCCGGACCTGAGACTCGGAACTCGCAACCTTTGGGTTACGAGTCCGACTCTCTAACCATTAGGCCACGACTTCCCCTATATGTTTGCATGTGCACAGCTCTTCTTGGCGGCTATAAATATTATTTATTTTATAATACAGTATAGCACACGTCTTTGCCGCTACGATAACTGCCTGCGATTTGCCTCTTTCTGTGTGCCTCTCATTTAAAATGAACTAGACACTTGCTCTTTCTGCGTCCTGTGTGAAACTGGCTTTGTCTAAGTGGCCCAATTTTGTGAGCGGCCCACTGGGAATTTTCCCGAATCTCCCAGTGACCACTCCAGGCCTATAAATTAGAGTTTGTAAAGTTTTACAATGCCAGTTGTTATTGTTTGAAAACACACTTAGAAACAGCATACAATGTTAGTTTATAAAGGCAGAAACTATTTCTTGAGTGCTTAAATATTTTAACTTTCTGATTTTATCAGGATTCAGGAGAAGGATGAGAAAATTGGGTCAGTTGAGGAAAGTTTGCAGTCAGCAATGGACCAAGAATCAGAGAGAAAGAAGGCAATGGAGGTAAGTGTGTACTATTCATTGCTCTAGAACAGTCTGTGCTCATCCATTTGCATGATGTATTAAAGGCTTATATGTATGTGTGCTCATAGGATCTACAACAGCAGGTCGAGACTCTAAACATTGAACTTGCCCAGCTGAGGAGCAGAGAAACTCAGGAGTCAGACTTAAACACTAAACTCCAGGAGCTTCATGCTCAGTATGTATCACTTCTGTCACATGGACTTTTGCTTGTCATTTAAACCCAGTAGAATAAATCAAGTAACATTTCACGTATAAGTACTTATATGTAACAATAAGTAATACTTATTGTTTTTGTTGAAAATCTTTTTTCCACTTTGAATTTTATCACATTACTATGGAAGCCCGTTTCCGCCACTGAATAAAAAATTTAAAAGGTAATTGCGACATTTTATCTCACAATTCAGACTTTTTTTTCTCATAATTGCGTGATACAAACTCACAATTGCGAGTTAAAGTCATAATTGTGAGATATAAACTCGCAATTCTGAGAAATGAAGTCAGAACTGCGAGATATAAACTCACAATTGCGAGGGAAAAAAAGTCAGAACTGCGAGTTTTTATCTCGCAATTGTCTTTATAAATCGGAATTCTGACTTTATATCATGCAATTCTTAGAAAAAAGGTCAGAATTGTGAGGAAAAAAAGAATTTCGAGATATAAACTCACAATTGTGACTTTATAAATAGTAATTCTGACTTTATAACTTGCAATTGTGAGTTTATAACTGCAATTGCGAGTTTATATCTCACAATTCTGTGGAAAAAAAGTCAGATTTACAGTCGCAATAACCTTTTTTTTTTTTTCAGTGGCGGAAACGGGCTTCCATATATTACAGAAGTAAAAGTGGATTTATGTAAAAAAAAAAAAAAAATGCGTTTTGTTGTAAATTAAGTCAAAAATCAAATCAATTACATTTTTAAAGATTAAAGCAAGTGTTATGAATTCAATTTAATTATGCACCATTATTGACGATAAATTTGTATTAAACCACAAAACACAGAACTTAGAAAAAATAACATCAGCACAAGATTTGGGTGTGATGATTTTATGGGGCCCAAATTAGAATTTACTTATAAACAAACAATGTTATGTTTTACATTTGTTTTCAAGGTCTAACAAACATATGGAATGCATTTCCTTCTGCTAATGGTATAAAACAAAAATCTGGATGATACTGATGATACTGAAAAATGACTGTGGTTTAATATTTTTAGCCATATCACCCAGCCTTTCCCAAAGTTGTTCTCATATTCAGTTCCATTAGTCAGTTCCTGAAATGAAATGAAATTAAATTGCAGTTCTGAAAACATAATTTAAATGATATTTAAGAATATTACATTAACAAAATTTTTGTGACGCCAATTATAGCTTTTACCAAATTTGCATATTTTTCTCTAATCTTTTGGACACAGTTTGGCACCATACAGTTATTACATTGTACAAGATTCTTTTGGAGCTTCCCAGAAAAAATGAATGCTGAGTACAGATCAATAATGCTTGTGTATATTGTAGGTTAACGGCCAAGGATCAGGATGTTGAGAGACTGCAGAGAGAACTTGAGAAGGAAGTTCAGCAGCAGCAGGTGAGAGTGCTGGGAAATTCATATCAGATGCAATAACTACAACAAACTATCAATGTAAAACAATAGATTTACTTCAGGTAAATGTTTCGACATTCAGTTTGTGTTTTGCGTTTATGTAATAATTTGTCTCTTTTTCCCCAAAGCAAACTGTTTCAACAGTTCCCAGCCCGGAATTATTAACAGCGTAAGATTCATATTCATTTTTTTGTATGTTGATAATCTGTAACAGTATAATAAAGGCTTATCACACCAACATAATACACACATTGTTGCGTCTATGTGTCTTTCTTCAGGCTGGCAGAGAAGGACCAGAGTCTGTCTGAACTTCAGGAAGAGCTGCTTGAGTTGAGGGAATCAGTGGAGCTTCATCGTAAGAAGAACAATGTAAGTTAAGCGAGATTGAGCCTTGAGCAGCTCTTTACCTGTAGAAGAGGGAGCAGAAGCCAAGCTTTAGATTTTCTTGCCTAATACACATGCGAATGAGCATGTAAAGCAGGTGACTTGAATTTGAATGGCAGCTCTATAGTCTTGACCAGATGCTGTGCATCCCTGAACCTTTGAGAAATGTTTCTTACAAATGTTATTGGATGTTTTAAGTGTGTTAGTAATAATTTTAAGGGTACTAGTGACTGCAAAGGTGCACTAAATTAAAAATACCTTTTAAAGTTCTTTAAAATGTTTAAAATATATTATTATATTAAATATAATATTTAAAATTGTGCATTAAGTTTTTCTTTGACTTAGTGCCCCTTATATTCACGTGAGACTTTTGTCCCAGAAAATATGGTACACTCACATGAGATTGTCAGTAAAAAGCTTTTTCCCCCCCTTTTTTTCCTTTACATACGTGTGGTCCCCCATCATGGAGGAAGCATTTTGAGATATCTTGGTAACTCTACATTGTGGAACATTTTTGTTGAAAAAAAAACATTCTGCTGATAGGGAATTCCTACAATGGTAACGTTTGCTTTTTGTGCATCCATAGGTGTCAGCATAAAGTCTGAGATCAATGTTGCATCGACCACAAAAACAAAAAATAATCAAATACACCTTTAAGAAATCTAATTGTCTGACTTAAAACATTGCATACAAAATTCTGAATCACAGCTGATATAGTATGAAAGAAAAATGTAGAGAAGCATGGGAAGTCTGTTTGGATCACTGGTTCTCAAACAAGGGGGTGCAGCAAACTTCTTATGATCTGTGTGTGTGTGTGTATGCATTTATACTTAAAATGCTTTAAATTAAAACATTAAAATAAGTTTTAAAAAACTTAGATATTTCATATTTACCCCAACAACTTTTTTTTTTCTTTTGAAGAACCCATAACCCATCGTCTTGAATAACCTGAAAAAAACTGTTTAAATTAATACAATCTCCATGTACATTTTTAGAAAAATATATGTTTCTTGTTATGCCATAGTCTAAATATTTTATGTAGTAGAAATTGTGATTTAAAAATCCTTAATCCCTTAATCCCAATCCAGAAAATCACGAACAACTGGAAAATTCTGGGTTCTTCAAATATTGTTGTGGACAGTGGTTTAGATTTTTTATATCTTTATTTAAATATCTTGCATTTGTTCCACCATTTTTTTAGCTGAACATTCTACATTCTCCTTTTTTTTCCTCTCTCTCTTTATTCTTGAGTCGCAGGATGATTTTGGTCATTGTTGGGGAATACAAATTTTAAATTTTTGAACATTTATTAACCCTTCAAAATGGTTCGGCTATTGCCTCTAGTCTAGAAATGATTTTGTGAACCTTCAATGTCGATTAAAACAATGGTACAGGGAAGTGCCCAGGTTGTACTTTGGACTGCATACATGGTTCTATAAATGGCAAAATGAATGGGACAATCAGAGTGTAGGCTGAACTGAAAGTGGTGTTTCTCTGAAACTGACTAGGAGCTCCGGGAGAAAAACTGGAGCGCTATGGAGGCGCTGTCAGCCACCGAGACCATACTGCAGGGAAAACTCGCCAAGAGTGCCAAGGTTCGCACCACAACTCTCAAACTACTTCACTCTAGAGTCAAATCAAAGCATCTCCAATAAGACTCTGCCATTTATTGACCAGTGAAGTACTCATTCCTTATTAACTTCCTCATGAATGGCTGCATACTCATTTCATAACTCTGACCTGCTCAGCTGCATGCTACTAATGCACTATGCTGAATGCTGAGAGCTGTAAAAAGCTTCAAACTTGCTTTAAAACTTGCTCAGAAATTTTGGCTGAATCTTTTTGTTTTTAAATTCTCCTTTTTGTTTTTTTCAAAATTGTTTTAAACAAGTCACCTGAAATGAGTGTGCAGCTATTTTTTAAATATTTTTTATTATTAGATTAGGAATCATTTCATGTCCATTGTGTCATTTGACCCCCCTCTGATTTCCTATTTCCCAGCATGCTGATCACCGCCTGATGTCCACTATTCAGTTGGCACCAATTTCAATCTTATCCCAATCATTCCAAAGAACTGTCATAAAAAAGCCAATCGGGAAGAAAATGACCCAATCTGAAGGCACACAGAATGAGTTTATTTTGAAGATGTACATCTTGTTCTCTATTTATTGGTTTGATCCTTCCCGTTTTTCCCTTTCCCATCACATTTTAAGGTCCTCCTGCCAGGTGTGTAGACCTGTCAGTAATCAGAAACTCCTGCCCCTTCATGGGGTTGAGCGGTCATCTAAATGTAGTGAGGCATAACGGCATAGAGTAACCAGTGACTCTATAAACGGTCCTGAAGCTATAACTAACCCTGCTTACATCATGAGTAATTCTGCCGTGTCTAGGCCTGCTGTCACTAGTCCAGTGTGTGGACATCTGCTCTCAGTCATCTCCAGCTGTACCAATCCCAGCCTGCACCTGCTGGACAAACTCAGCATTCGCCAGATTTCTGTTATGTTCTTATGCTCCTACTCTTCTGTGGATCTGCTCGATTAATACGTTCCAAAAAAGTTTTATTATTTCACCTTTAAAGCCAACCTGAAATCAAAATGAACCCTTTTTGGTTTTATTATTGCACATTCAAGGCCTTATTGTGAAGAAAAAATTCCAAAGAAATTCTAATCTTTTTCTTATCAAAATGTGATTACTTGGGAGGAATAGATTTAGTTCATTTGTATTCCATCTGGATCCATTCTGGTGTGTGACAGTTGACTAATCACAGTCCAGTCAGTTGCCAATGAATATAAACTCCTTTTTTCCTGATTAAAGGGTTAATTCATAGAAAAATGAAAATTGTCATAATTTAGGCTACCTATGTTGTTCCCAACCTTTATGACTTTGTTTTGTGGAACATAAAAGATGTTTATGAAATAAACTGGTCTTCAACATATCTACTTTTTTGTTCTGCAGAAGAATGAACAACATGAGGGTAAATAAATGATAACAGTTTTCATTTTTAAGGGAACTATCCCTTTAAATATCTTGATTTACTTGACTATACTTAAAAGTCCAGTATTTTTCAGCATTTTTCTTTTTGAAAATTTCCCATTTCAGTAATATGATGACTTCAAACACAAAGTTTTTTGTGTGTGTTTGTTTTGGAAATGTGTAGATGAAGTATAAATGTTTTGTTTTTCCTTTTTTAAACTTATTTTTAATTTTGCATTTATTTACTCATGTTTCTTTTTATGTACATGGTGTTTTACAATTGTCTTAAAAATTATCTTTTGAGCCATTGTCCTGAAATATCCTGATCTAGTGCTGGCTTTTAGAAGTTTTCTTATTTGTTTGTGTGATGAGTAGAGGTTTGAAAAGTTTTGTGGTGAAAAGGTTTGATTTACAGTGATTTTTCAAAATTCACAGAACAGTACGATTAACTTTAGTCAGTCAGGGATTGGTGCTGAATGTTATTTGTGTGCATATATGCGAGAGTACATTTGGCTTATTGTAGAAATGAGTGAAATTGATAAAAGCAAAGGGATTTTTAGGTGAATTTGTCTCTTTTTTTGGTAGGGAGCACCAGTGGCTTGATACAAATCTAGGCACAGTGTTTGTGGTGTGGATTATGGAGTGGCTTTCAACTGAACTATGAAATGTAATTGAAGCAGCTTTTAAGCAGTTTGATTGGAGTGTTTGATCTGTGTTTTTCCACAGGAGCATCAGACGGTGCTGGAGTCAGCGGAGGCCGAATGCCGAGCGTTGCTGCACAGATTCCTGCCGCACGTGCCACTGCCCACTGACCAGGTGCACAATATATACACACACAAGCAAAAAAAGCACAAAATTAACCAAAAGTGCGCAAGGAAAGCGCACATTTATTTCACCTCCCCATCCTAATAAACTGAATCAGGATTCACATCGGTGCATGTTTGCATAATCCTCTAATGTAAATGTACATTCTGACATTCTGCAGAACCACCAGCAGTGGCTACAGAATTTTGAGACGTCTGTGAGAGAGAGCTCGGCTGGAGAAGTGACCTCTGCCCCTGCGTCAGGAGCTGGAGATGCCCAGGTACAGAAGCACTGTAAACCTTCCAGAGACATTGTCTAATGAACCAATTCCAGTACTTTATGAATTTAGTGGGTGCACAAACATTTCAGAAGACTTCAAGATTTGTTTTTTGGGCAGGCTTTAGCAGAAAAGTTGAAAGGTGCTGAGGTGGCCCAGAAAGTTCTACAGAAAGATTGTGAGACGTACAAGAAAGTGCTAGCAGAGACGGTGAGTTGTTCGTTGCATCTGTCTGCGATTTTAAAAACCAAAATGTGTGACAATGACTGTGTGTTAGCAGCAGTGGGCTGAGGGTTGTGTAGTGATGGTGTTGTGTTGGGTGCACAGGAAGGAATCCTGCAGCGGCTACAGAGCAGTGTGGAGCAGGAGGAGACGTGCTGGAGGGAGAAGTTGGAGCAGTCACAGGCTGAGCTCAGAGAGGTTGGTAAAAACAAACACTATATAAGCGTTCCTCATATTTACACTGCTCCTTTGACATTTTAGACAATTTATAGTTAGGTTTAATGCAAAATTGTTTGCTCTGACAATGATTCAGTGTGATTTATGATTCTCTACTAAATCCTGCAATGCATCATTAGAGGTATTATTTTACTCTATCAATTATCACTTTCTGTATTTGATGCACTGAATCACTGTCAGATTCATCGCATTGCCATGTGTGTTTGACAGTCCCATGTTGTTGTTATTATTATCTAACCAATAAAAAATAAAAAATTTCACATTTTTTAAAGTTTGGTGTTGGTAAGCTTTTCTTAATGTTTATGAGAGAACTTTCTTATGCTTATCAATTTATTTGATCAAAACTACAGTAAAAACAGCAATATTTTGAATGCTATTGTGAATTTATTACAATTTAAAATATTTTTTTTCTATTTTAATTTATTTTAAAATATAATTTACTTCTGGATGGCAAAGCTGTATTTTCAGCATCATTACTCCTGTCTTCAGTGTCACATGATCCTTCAGAAATCATTCTAATATGCTGATTTGCTGCTCAGTAAATATTTTTTATTACTAACAATGTTTGTGGAAACTGATACTTTTTTCTGGATTCTTTGAATATACAGTTCAAAAGAACAGCATTTTGTTTGAAATATAAATAGGTGCAACATTATAAAAGTCTTGACTAATTTAGTGCATCATTGCTGAATAAAAATATGAATTTCTTAAAAAAAAAAAATAAAAAAAAACTTGCAGACCCCAAACCTTTGAATGGTAGCATATTGCATATAAATTTGATATATAATTTTGTGATTTCTTATATTAAATATATAATTATATAATTTATATATAATGTATGCTATATTATATAATATTAGTAGTAGTACAGTAAAAATCATCTAGACACATATTGGTAATTAAAATTTGAGGTGAAAATGTGATTAATTATCATGAATATAATAGTCATATCACCAATTTTCTTAATGCGAAATGTCTTTTTTCTTATTTATTTTGTAGCCTAAGACCTAGTGTTTTTGTAAGATTCACCAAGTTAGGCTGCAAAATAAAAATGTGATGCTTTGGTGTTTAGATGACTCCGAGGGTAATTGCACTGGAAGAGGAAGTGGACAGACTGAGCTCAGATGGAGATGTGGAGAGTGTGAGTTTGCTTTCAGTTTGAACAGCTCTGAAACACAGCACAACTTACACCTTAAATTTGACAAACAAAACAGCACTGGGCTGAAGAGTATCCCTTTGAATACTGCTTTGCAATTTATATATCGTAGCTAAAGAGAGACAAACAGCACCTGGAGGCTGAACTGGAGAGAGCGGAGCGTGAGAGCGCCACCTATGTGTCAGAGGTCAGAGAGGTAAGCACAAATACTAACACCTTACTGCATGCTTATACCTCTGTCTCTCGCTCTTTTATGTTTTAGTTTGTTGCTTGTGGTTGTCGTTTTTAAATGTCTAACGTTAGATTGTAGCAGCTAAACTAAAATCTGTTGAAGGGTTGGCATCTACGTGTCTATCCTCAGTCCGAACTATCGCAGCGATCAGTGAATTTATGACATACTTGAAGTGATCTTTCCAATGCTCTTTAACCTGCAGACCTTTGTAGAAAGCTTTTATTGTCTGGACTGAGGATAGAACTTCTTCAAGGATATGTTAAGCTTTATGCATTTACAGCATGCTGTCGATTACCAGAGAAAGAAATTTTGACTCGTTCCTTCCTTCGAAGTAGAGGGTTTAAATATTGCCACAGTTACTTCCATTTGTAAGGGAGTCAAAATTCTTTTCTGTGGTAATCGCTAATGCTAAACTTGCCTGGATGTTTCTCGGGGAACATGTCCTATATTTAGAAATCTCATAAACCCGTTGCATAGACCTGGATGACTTTCACCAAACCCAACAAGGTTGATCTTCCATGGACGTGTTGGAAATTACACTGGACGTCCCTTATATACTGAATTAAACTAAGACACCATCCTCCAAAACCAGTTTCTCAGCCCCTCTCGTTCCTTCAACATCTCAAACTTCATTTCAGCTCAAAGATCTCTTGACCGAGTTGCAAAGCAAACTCGACGGCTCGTACACCGAGGCCGTCAGGCAGAATGAGGAGTTGAATTTGGTAAGACGTCCCCCTGGTTAAACTGAAGTAGCTTTCCCTTTCTCCTCTTGAGCTCACATGGGTGGGGGCGCTCGCTTCAAGGGCCTGGACTTTTATGGCAAGGGCTTGCTATCTGTTATCTCTAAATTTTAAACATTTATTCAGCTGTAAAGTGAATTCATTTTCCAATAATAACACTGTCGTGCTCCAGCGATGACAAAACAGCATCATGAATTGCAGTTAATTTCACAATAAATGCTGTTCTTGACTAGAGATTTTAATGTCCTGATCATATGAAACATTAGAGATGACAGATACACCTTGCCAAAGTTATGATGTGTTAATCTGTCATCTAATATCTTCCTCTGTTTACTCTGCGGTCACAGTTTAACTTACTGCCACCTTTGCTTAACTTGGACCTGCAGGCACAAGCACACACACATTCCTAACGGCTCGGCTTGTGTCTGTTATATACACTACTGTTTAAAAGTTTGGGCTCAGTAAGATTTTTTTTAATACTCTTGTTTGGCAAGGATGCATAATGTTTAAAAAAAAATATATATATATATATATATATATATATATATATATTATTTTTGTATTTATTTGCATCGATAGAATCAATAGAAAAAGATAATGTTGTTAATTTCTGAAGGATCATTTGACACTGAAATTCATTTGACACTGGGATAAAAATTCAGCTTTGCATCACAGGAATAAATTACACTGTGCAAAATATTAAAATATGAGATTTATTTTCAATTGTAAAAATGTTTCACAATAATAATGATTTTACTGTATTTTTTGATCAATTAAATGCAACCTTGGTGAGCATAAGACAATTCTTTCAAAACATTAAAGTCTCTTATCAACTTTAAACTTCTGAGCAGTAGTGTGGTTGTTGTTTTTTTCTAGCGTAAAATGTTGTACATTGTCTGATCTGTAACCTTTTATTCTCTGAACTAGTGTCAAATCCTCAGTGTTTGGGAGTTTTTGACATTTAGACATCAGCTTCTTTACCCCTTTTGTGAAGGAAACTTACATTTCCACAATTTAAATGTCCATTTCCATGCTTTTGAAGTAGCTATTATCTTATCCAAAACTTTACTGCAAACATTTGTGTGTTAGAGAAAAATAACATAACTTTTTTCAAGTATTCAGCAGAGTAAACTATATTCCTTAAATGGATAGTTCTCTTCCAATTCTGTCATTATTTACTCATGTCATTCCAATCCTGTATGATTTTCTTTCTTCTATGAAAGTCCAAAGGAGATGTTTAACAGAGTGTCCAAGCTGCTCTCTTCCATACAGTGACAGTGAATGGCCACCAGATGGTTTCCAGCTCTAAAATGCCAAACAAAGCATCACCAAATTAGTCCGTTTTATTCATCAAGTCACTATTTACTAAAACTCCTAGTAAAAAAAAAAGTGCAGCTTGGACATTCTGCTCTAAATATCTCCTTTTGTGTTCCACAGAAGAAAGTAAGTCATACAGGTTTTGAAAGAGTTGGAGGTGAGTAAATGAACTCTCCATCACTGACTTGTCAGTAAAGTGATATTTGACTTGGCTTTTTCTTCAGCTTAAGACTCGGCTGACTGCGACGTTGTGTAAGCTTGAGACGGAGGAGAGCGAGCGACAGAAAGTTGCTGGAGACCTTTATAAGGTAAAGCTTGCGATGCAGGAGGATCTTTCTGTTAAACTGTCTGCATTTTAAAACCGTTAAGTGATTAAGAAGTTTGTTTATCAAGTTATTTTCTATCCCTTGTATGTCGTGTCACCTGATCAGGCCCAGCAGTCTCTGGAGTTGATTCAGGCAGAGATCATTAAAGAAGCAGGCCAAGCTGACCTGATAGAGACCAGCAGCCTCACACAAACGGTAAGAAGTTTGTTAGCTTGCAAAACAATATACTTTTTAACACATGTGGACAGTTTTTGCTTGTCAGGTGTGAGTGGGTTAATGAGATGAACTCCACCTGTGGATACTGTACTAGAACACCTGTGTGAATCTGAGGAGAACTGACTTAATACACTTTATAATGATCATAAGTTTAAATACCACTGTTTTATAGAGTTGCATACATTTATCGTTCGGTGCGAGGCATCGGGGTGCTGCGGGAGCGACTGGAAAGCTGACGGCTCTTTATGCTTTTGGATCGCTCTCGCGGTGCTTTAGTGTGTTGTGTGCCGATCGATCTGAGTGGCGCGATGCACCTCGAACAAGTCTGTTGTGTTTGGCGCTGCCGCGCTAGTGAAACGAAACATGAAACGTATTCAGTGACGTAAGTCCTGGCTCTGTATTGGCTCTCTAGCCTGTGGAAAAGCAACCGGTTCTTAAAGGGCTCGCGAGTCGAACCAACTAAGAACTGGCAGTAGCACTGGCTCTGAACTAGCACCTGGTTCCTGCTGGTGGAAAGGGGGTATATGTCATTCCAGACAGACTGATGATGATCAGATCAGATCTCTGTGTGGAGCACTGGCTGCTGCCAGTCAAAAATCTCACTGGATTATTACAATTAATGGCAAAATGAATGTTTGGAAATGTAGACTGATATTTCCTACTGACACACTACAGCAAAAGATAGAAATAACTGACTTAAAACCATTTTTTGTTGGTGAAAATACTAATGGCCTAAAAATTTTGCACAGTAGTGTCAGTGTATGTATATATTATATGTATTGAGCACTCTAAATAAATAAATAAATAAATATTGTTTTCTTAAATATCAGTGACTATGGCTGAACTCTACATTAATGAAAATGACAGTTTGAAGTTTATTGCAAAAGTGGCTGAGAAAAGCAAGATGTATTGTAGTGAAGTATAATGAAAACCGTAAAGACATTTAATGTAATAAAAATAATAATCAAGTTTAACTTGATGTAACCATTGTTAAAACTAAAACTGAAATCAATATTAATAAAAAATATATAGACTATAAAATATATAACTAAATACAATATACAGTGGTGTGAAAAAGTGTTGGCCCCCTTCCTGATTTTTATTTTTTTTGCATGTTTGTCACACTTTAATGTTTCAGATCATCAAACAAATTTAAATATTAATCAAAGATAACACAAGTAAACACAACATGCAGTTTTTAAATGAAGGGTTTTTTTTATGAAGGGAAAACAAAATCCAAACCCACATGGCCCTGTGTGAAAAAGTGTTTGCCCCCCACCCCCTGTTAAAACATAACTGTGGTTTATCACACCTGAGTTCAGTTTCTCTAGCCACACCCAGGCCTGATTACTGCCACACCTGTTCGCAATCAAGAAATCACTTAAATAGGACCTGCCTGACAAAGTGAAGTAGACCAAAAGATCCTCAAAAGCTACACATCATGTTGAGATCCAAAGAAATTCAGGAACAAATGAGAAGGAAAGTAATTGAGATCTATCAGTTTGAAAAAGATTATAAAGCCATTTCTAAAGCTTTGGGACTCCAGCGAACCACAGTGAGAGCCATTATCCACTAATGGCGAAAACATGGAACAGTGGTGAACCTTCCCAGGAGTGGCTGGCCTACCAAAATTACCCCAAGCGCAGCGACATCTCATCCAAGAGGTCACAAATGACCCCACAACAACATCTAAAGAACTGCAGGCCTCACTTCCCTCAGTTAAGGTCAGTGTTCATGACTCCACCATAAGAAAGAGACTGGGCAAAAATGGCCTGCATGGCATATTTCTAAGACCAAAACCGCTGCTGAGCAAAAAGAACATAAAAGCTCATCTCAGTTTTGCCAGAAAACATCTTGATGATCCCCAAGACTTTTGGGAAAATACTCTGTGGACTGACGAGACAAAAGTTGAACTTTTTGGAAGGTGTGTGTCCTATTACATCTGGCGTAAAAGTAACGCAGCATTTCAGAAAAAGAACATCATACCAACAGTAAAATATGGTGGTGGTAGTGTGATGGTCTGGGGCTGTTTTGCTGCTTCAGGACCTGGAAGACTTGCTGTGATAAATGGAACCATGAATTCTGCTGACAATGTCCGGCCATCTGTTCGTGACCTCAAGCTGAAGCGAACTTGGGTTCTGCAGCAGGACAATGATCCAAAACACACCAGCAAATCCACCTCTGAATGGCTGAAGAAAAACAAAATGAAGACTTTGGAGTGGCCTAGTCAAAGTCCTGACCTGAATCCTATTGAGATGCTGTGGCATGACCTTAAAAAGGCGGTTCATGCTCGAAAACCCTCCAATGTGGCTGAATTACAGCAATTCTGCCAAGATGAGTGGGCCAAAATTCCTCCACAGTGCTGTAACAGACTCATTGCAAGTTATCGCAAACGCTTGATGGCAGTAGTTGCTGCTAAGGGTGGCCCAACCAGTTATTAGGTTTAGGGGCAAGCACTTTTTCACACAGGGCCATGTGGGTTTGGATTTTGTTTTCCCTTCATAATAAAAAACTTCATTCAAAAACGGCATGTTGTGTTTACTTGTTATCTTTGATTAATATTTAAATTTGTTTGATGATCTGAAACATTAAAGTGTGACAAACATGCAAAAAAATAAAAAATCAGGAAGGGGGCCAACACTTTTTCACACCACTGTATAATAAAACTATACATACTATACAGCTATATAAAACGACTATTAACAGGAATAAAAATGAAAATATAAAAACAAAAATATTAATAAAAACGAACTAAAATAACACTACAAGTGTGATTATTGGGTTTAGGCTTTTGAAAATTGTGATATTTTAAAAATGTGTGCCTGACTTCTGCAATCTTTTGACTCGTGTTCTTAGGAGGAGATTGACCGTAAGGAGAAGATGACTGCAGGGTTGAATCAGACAGTACAGGAACTACAAGAACTGCTTCAGTCTGTCAACAGACAGCTTACTAAGGGGAATGAAAGGGTAGAATCCCCTTTTTTCTTTTTCTTTTTTAAATGTATTTTCTGTGTGTTTCTGTGTTTCTTCGATCAAATCACTGTAGATAAACAGCATTTAAAAATACTACCAATGTTACACATTTTACACTTGTCTTTTTAGCCAACATTGCCTGTATATGCTTTTTCTTACATAATATAAAAGCATTATAAATATTTACTGGAGTTCACAGGAATTTAATTTCCAGTGAATCTGATTTCTGTAAATACATGAAGCTTTCTGTTGGCTACTCTATTTGCTAATGTTAGTTCCCAGTTATGGTAAACAAGTGCCTTATTGTCTTTCTGTTTCAGGATGATGGTGATAAATTATACTCTAATTATAAACTGTAATGAAACCGAGGAAGTGTGCTCTCATAAAGCCACATGACGTCATACCAGAATAACCCACCGTCAGATTCCAGCCCTGTTTACTGCACCTGATCTACCATGTGATCTCCAGTTAAACCAATCCACAATCCCATCACACTCCAGCCTGGGGTCCCGTTCTCCCAGCAGGACCCTGACGAGGTGCACTCAGTGAACCGGATCCTCAGTGTCGACTCCTCTACCGTGGCATTCCTCATATTCACTAGACGTACAGAGCAAAGGCATCCGATAGACGAGACGGTTAGACTCGCTGACGTTTCATTTGACCCTTTTTCAGTCCAAATACTTTGAATACTACTTTTTGTTAGCTCTCTTTGACCAGAGAGGTTTTTATCCTTTCGTATAAAGAGCGTTGAGGATATTTGTGTTGTTTTAAAAATAAAATAACTGTTAGGATCTACTGACACTCACTTTGTGTTTTCAGCTCTTGTCTTGAAACCCTTAAACTCAGAGGCACATGCAAGAGATCCATTTTAAACCAATAAATGCTTTTCCTGACTAATTCTGCTCAATTTAGTATTTGTTTTCCTGGGGGCCTGTTGTAATGAGGGACATATTACTGTATCGCGGGTGAAAGACGGGTTAAATCTGTGCTAAACACCACTGCAAGCAATTCTTGAAATGCTGCTCAGACGGAGGCATCCTCCTCATCTGTTGTTATCACACTCTATACTGTTGCTAATTTCATTAACACTGAGATTTCATTTTTTGTAAAACAGGTGACCGGTAATAAAAGGGATGCTTGATTAAAAATGCAGTCTGGCCTCCATTTTTTTAATAACTGTTTTCTTTCTTTCTTTCTTTCTTTATTTTCCTATCTTGAAATTATAAAGCATAACAATAACTGATTGCTTTACTTTTGTGAACCAATCAATTTTCAGAGCTATTTGGTGGTATGTGCATGGTAAATAAAGTGTTGCACACAGGAATAGTTGGCTAGCAAAATATTAAAAGGCTGCAGTTTTAGGAGGAACAAGTTTATTATAAAACAAATTAACATCACTTACACATTCGGCAGATATAATTTTAATGAATAATATTTGTTCAATCTATGGTTCATTTTATGATGCTTTTTAATTATTTAAATATGGAGAGAGTATTTTAGGGTCTATGGTAAAAAAGGAAATATAAATTAAATTATTATACATTATAAAATCTAAAATATTTTGTTTATTTTCTCCAAGGCTGCAATTATTTGATTTGAATTATTCAAAAATACACTAAGAACAGTAATATTGTAAAATATAAAAAAATTAAAATGAATTTATTCTAGTGATGGCAAAGCATCATTACTCCAGGCTTCAGTGTCACACGATCCTTCAGAAATCATGACCATTTGCTTCTCAAAAAATATTTCTTACTGATTGCAATGTTGAAAATGCTGATTAATATTTTTGTGGAAACTGATACTTTTTTATCAGGAGTCTTTGATAAGTAGAAAGTTCAGAAGAACAGCATTGATTTGAAAAATATATATATATATATATTTTTTGTAACCGTGTAAAACTCTTGTCACTTAATGCATCCTTGCTGAATATCAAGTAATTTATTTAAAATAATCCTACTGACCACCCAAAAACTTTAAAGAGTACTGTATATATTTATTTTTAAACATTTAGCTTTGAATGGGATGTTTTATTTTGAGGTTTGTATAAAACACTGTTCCTGGTGTGTGTTCACTGGTGTGTGTGTGTTCACGGTGTGTGTGTGTTCACGGGGTGTGTGTGTTCACTGCTGTGTGTGTGTGCACTGCTGTGTGTGTGTTCATGGTGTGTGTGTGTTCACTGCTGTGTGTGTGTTCACTGCTGTGTGTGTGTGTTCACGGGGTGTGTGTGTTCACTGCTGTGTGTGTGTTCATGGTGTGTGTGTGTTCACGGGGTGTGTGTGTTCACTGCGGTGTGTGTGTTCACGGGGTGTGTGTGTGCACTTGGATGGGATAAATGCTGAGCACAAATTCCGAGTATGGGTCACCATACTTGGTCGTATGTCACTTCACTTTCACTAAATGAGATTTGATTTTCTGGTTATAGTTTTCAGAAAGTGCGTATGTAATGAGTCGTACACTACAGCAGGGGGCAGTCATAATTTAATAAATGTCTTACTAGCAGTCATCTGGATGGGAATCTAGATGGAAAGAACTCATTAAGGCTGTCATAATATATGTGATTGCAAAATACACATTCCCATCGTTTCTCATGATGAAGCTCATCTCTATGAAAGACCAAAACATCATTTCAGACTTCATTACTACTTTTTAAATGATCACTTTTTTATAATTAGCATCTACTTAATCAGCCTCATATAAGACAAACCAGGTAGGCCTATATTTTTTCTTCCCATGGAACATAAATATGTGTTATTTAGTAGAATGTCCAAGCTGCTCCTTTACAGTTAAGAACCTGGTAACCGAATGCAAGAAGAAGGTGCCGGTGGTGCGTTTTCATTTTTCAGGTGAACTGTCCCTTTAAATGAATCACGTGTGCTTACTGTTCACACAATGCTTTAAATTCAAAGTAGCCTACATCAAACATTTTCACTTACTTTTGTTTTTCTTCACAAGGCTGTAATAATTTAGACGTTAATAAAGGGTGAAGAACAATTTAAAGGATAACAAGAAGACTTTTGTGCTGCTCTGAGGTCAGCAGACACATTCCAGCCATTCCCTCGTTGTGTCATACTACAATCAGCTGATCCCAGACCTGCCTCTGTCCGTGACAGTCACTATGGACATTTTACCATCATATACACTGGCATGGAGGTTAAATAGTGACAGGTAGTGTAGATAAACCCCATATACTGTATATCCAAAAAGTGTGTGGACTTCCCCTTCTTATTAGTGTCTTTCTGCTATTCCTGTCATTTTTGTGTGGACATCTTAATGCTACAGCTACACCATGACACTCCAGAGCAGAGTGGAATGTGCTGTGCATTGAGAATATTAGAATGGTGGTGCATATAAATTCAATTAAGTTTGTTGGTGGGCATAACTTTACATGGTGGGCATAATACTTAGCCTACATATTTCTGACATGACACACCCCAAGAAGAAGTTGCCTTGTTTCTCTGTTATTATCTGTTGGAATAAAAAAATAATAATAAAATGTGTAGTCGGATTTACTGACAAATGAGTTGGTTCTTTTACAGAATTGTTACAAAGTTGTTACAAATTTTCACAAACTCAAGGGAAGGGTTGCTGCTTTGCGTAGTTTGTGCTTGCTGTGTAATAATTATTATAGTAGGAATTAAAACCGTCAAAACCCAGAGGAATAATTCGCCATGGGTTCCCACTAGATTTTCCTATAAAATAAGGTCTGTCGTAAATACAGATTGACGATACATGGACGTTTTGTTCTACAATGTAAATTACACGCACCCATACTTAAAAATGCAAAATATGTTTATTTTTAAAAACGTATGTTTGTAATAAACTCCACCTTATTTTCAAGAGCGGGAAATTTAATGTGTCTGGCTTCTGCTGTCATCAGCATCCAGATATTTTTAGCTGTACAAAACAGCTCGGTTTGCTGCTTGATATTGGTGTGTATACTGGCAATATTGGCATATTGTTTTAATGTATTATCTCAATTATGAATACACTGGTTTGTAGTGCAAACAGTTTTACCTTTTACTACACATTATTCTTCTTCGTTAAGTCTTCGCACATTCACAGAAAACTTGCGTTGAAAAAAAGGTGGATAAGAACATTTGGGGTGTGAGTGTGTGCCGTTTACGTTGTACAACAATACGCCAAAGTATCGCCAAGTTATGTTTGCCACAGACCTTATTGTATTCATGAATTGAAAAACCCCATAACCTCTTGAACCCATGGCAAATGAGTCATCTGGGTTTTGACATACTGTCTGTAATATGGCTTTACTATAAATGAATGCACTAGGCCTATATAAGGGTACATGGGGCAGTTTCGGACACAGCTAAAGGTTTGAATCAGTCTGATGAATTCTTCACTGAATGAAACTGAATCTGTGTTGCTTCTGAATCAGCATGTGACTCACGTACTGAATGAATCATTGCGTCAATATAGCCATTAGGCTGCTTGCTTTGCCACCATGAAAGCAAAATATCCTAGTTATTTTTATAGCTTACATAATAATACAATGGAACTGATATGTAGGCCTAGCCAATGTGATAATATGGAAAATATAAAAGTTAAAGAGAACAAACTTTTTCCCTGTATATTTTCTTCTGGTTGGTGAGGATCGAGATTGATTATCTCTTTAGGTGCGTGCTAGTATTAAAAAGTTTATTCCTCCTCGAACTGTGAGCTTTCCAATTCATTACAAGAAGTCAGTAGCATGATACAGGCCTACAGTATCACAGTTTCCTCTGTTGCTTATATTGCACTCTTTTTCAAATGCTTTACCATACTATGCACAGTATGCTTGTGTAAAAGAAGTGTGCTTAATTGTGCTTAACTATAATTTAAATGTGCACTTTGTAGTGTGTGTCAAACCTTATGATTATTAAAAAACACTTGAGAATTATTTATATATTATTGAAATAAAAGGCCACTTAAGTATGCTTAAAGAGAGTACACTTTCATGACTGTTTCTTAACACACGTAGGTAGATGTTTTAAAAAGTAATAATGTCAAATTAAAAGTTTTACTCTAATGTTTTTTGTTCTTTTTAAAGAAGTACACTTATGTTGATGTGTCGACTAATATTAAAGCACACGTAAAGTACTTAATTATAATTTTAATTGTTTTAAATGCACTAAATTGCAACTTCATCATTACAAATGTGTAATTACAAATAGATTTAAATACAGACATACACATTTCGATAGAAATGACATAAAACTTTAGTTAAATGCTTGTCAGTACATTCAAAAATACACTTTAACCATATTTTAAAGACAACAGAATTATGAAATTACATATAAATTATACTTAAGTCATATAAGTGGGTCAAAAATCACTCTGAAGTTGAACTAATTGCATTTATTTTAAATTCAAACTATAATACAGTTTCATTTAATTGTAAATAACATGCATGTGTCAAGTGTCCGAAAACATTACATTCAATTCACACTTTTAAAGTTTCTGTAATCTTTAAAAGTATGCTAAAGTGTACTTCTTTTTCACAAGGGTACATAGTCCATTCTGCAGATATAGTAAGGATAGTATGGAAATATATTCCATTTCATAACCAGTGATCATCAGAGGAGGCTAAACAGGGTTTTCCTACTTTAGGTGTCCATTTTGGAAGTGGTGTAAAATATCACATGAACGCAGAGCGTGACATTACTCCTCTGACATGAGTCAACGTCCTCAAAGATCTTCTTGAAGCTCTCACAGTCTGATAGACTTACACAGGTTGAGTAATAACAACATCATTTACTGACTCTGCTGTCGTACAGTCACTGTGAGTTCAAACTGTTAGTCATACACATTCTTTTGAAACTTACATAAATGTAACTGGTGACAATGAGTTCTTCAGCACTAGGGATCTTTGTCTTAGGCCACTAAGAACCACCCAAAAGAAAGCATAACAACTCCCTGATAACCACCGATAAAATAAACTAGCATTGCAATGTTTTCTTCAGATCATCCTGAGTAGTGTTTCTGCATTATGAAAGAAAACGAATTCATGATTCGGTCCAGATTTGGACTAAGTTGTGCAATCATTCTCTCATGCGTCATGCCTACTTTCTCTTTTGTACATGCAGTAATATTCTCATAGTACAAAGATCTAAACCAGACACTTGCCTTTCACATGCCTCTCTTTGCATCTGCTATCCATCACGATGGAATGAGCGACCGAGTCTTTGATCCTTCATCCAGGCTCGTGTGTGGAGGGAGAGGGGTTGACTAATTCATAAAAACTCTGCTCATACGCAACACACATGTGCTCGGAAGCTGTCAGCATGTTGGTGAAATTGAGAAATATTTAAGTCATCGACACGGCATTGTTATTCATCAACATACTAAGCAAAAAAAATCTTGTGTTTGTTTACTCAGAAGTGGCATAATGTAAGAACAATAGAAGCACGTGCCTACCGTGCAACTTAAAAACAGATTAGTGTTGAAGTTATTAATTACAAGATCTGGGATTTTCTATAGATGTTTCATTAAAATTCTCTCAAAATGAATGTATTTTTAAAAAGAGTCTCTGTGTAAAGATGGATATACATCTGGTTTGTTTATTAGTGGGAGGTAAGCAGAAGTTTAATTCATAGAGGAAATTTTAAAATATACACTACTGTTCAAACGATCAAATAAATGTTGGCTTTATTGAGCAGAAGCTATTTCTTTCAAAAACATTAAAAACTCTTACTGACCCCCAAAATTCTGAAGAAGTCATGGAGACACTCTTAATTTTTTTCTTCTATTTAATTTTTATTTTACTTTATTGTCAATTTTTTGTTATTTTATGGCTCTTTATTCATTGTTGTACTTTAGTTAACTCATGTTGTTTTAAATATTGCTATATAAATTTGACAGTGGCATTTTAGAAAATCATATGGGGTTAAATTCCTGTCCAAATTACATTTCAAAACATGTCCAATTAAAGTAAGTAAATAAATCAATCAATCACCGCCTTGGAATTATAAGGTTCTATCTGACATTTTTGTCAAAGTTGAGTTATTCACATATTGTTATTCTGTAACAACTTATTTACATTATGTGATGTGTACATTTTGGGCCTTTTTAGAAAACAAAAAGGGTTCTATCTACAGAAGTCTATGGAATGCAAAAACTTTGAAGCTCAATATTTCAAAACTGCTCAGAATACAGATAGAACCTTATAAATTCCAAAGCGACATAATAAATAAATAAGCTATATATTGTAAAATCAAAATGAAGCCTATTTCTAGCCTATGTTTTGCTTTTGTGACATTGTTTCACAATATTGACTCTGAAATTTACTTTTTTCAGATTTTTTTTCCAGAAATCTCCACTTCAGTAGCACAGTAGCACTTACACACACCAAACTTTGCAGTTTCATTCCCATATTATGAAGATTTTAACAGAGGGGTTTGTTCATACACTCTTAAAAATAAACATGAACCTTCATTATTCATGAATTTTATGATTCATGATTAAAATGCTCTTAAAAAAAAAAACTATTTAAAATATAAAAACTGTAAAAACTAACTCCAATATGTCTAAATAAATAAATAACCAAATAAATTGAACCCGTTATTATACATTTTTTTAGATGAATGTTATGGAAACATGCACATTAGAATATATTTAATTACATAATGCCACATATGCATATTTAAACATAACATTTCAGAAAACTTGTAATACAAAACAGTTTTTTTTGTACCTTGATTAATCAACTGGGGAAGTATGGTAATATCTATTAGTTAAAACATTTACTATTCACCTGTTTTGTCTTGCCTTCAGCAAAAAAATTTTAGTGTCTCAAAATGTTTCAAATACAGGTGTGATAAACCTATAATCCTAATTATCAAGCCATCAAAGTTAAAACAGAATCTTTTCTGTGAAGGCATGGATGGATGAAAAGCAAACTCCTAGCAAATGGCTCATTCATGTGGACTGAGCTGTTAGAACAGCATGAAGTCTGTGATTAACACACAGTGATGATTTACAACAGAGCAGGTCCACAGTTTATATTCTCAGACCCATATTACCTAATTTACATATGTTATGGCTGCACATGAGCTTTTTGAAAGTCAAAATCATTTATTTGTAAAGGCAAATCCCATTCAGAATATTACAAAAAATGATAGCTGCAATTAAAGTGATTGGATCACAATGTTCTGCAGAATATCTTCTTTTGTGTTCTGTAGAAGAAAAGAAAGTCATATAGCCTAACTTTGACGTGAACCTTTTATTTTGGGTGATCGTGTCAGTATGATACACTAAAATGTAGAGGTTTTGGTGTGTTGTTTTAAATCAGTGGAAACGCAAACACATTTATTGATGATTACTGATACGTGGGTTACTGTTATTGCACTATATGAGACTTATATGACACTTACAAATAAATAGAAATGTTTGTTTTTTTCAAACTATTATTATTATTATTTATGTAAAGTGTACCCAAATCGATAAAATCGTATTACTTTAAATATATCTAAGTTTCAGCTTTTGTTTACATAATTGAAGGTGCCGCCTCAGACCGCCGTTGTGTTGGATTGTGCCGTTAGAGGGGGTGCATTTTATTTTAGCTTAAAAGGTGAAATATCACAGGATCAAACTGTCCATTACAGATTGTGCAGAGGCAACACAGTCTTCACAAGTTTCCAAGTATACACCAACCAATGATAAACCTATGAGAATATTCACTATAATATTTGGATTTTTCTTCGTACGCTTCCCCGCGTAAAGTCGTTCTAAGTGAATGGTACGGTCCACCCCCTACTAGTACTGTCTTTCTTACAGCGGATGGAAGCACTAAGTTACTCGCTGTTCACATAATGAAATATGCCCGAGACTTAAGGCTTTATTATTATAATCATCATCACTATTTCTTAAATCTCTCTCGGATGTAGGATTTCACTGACTTTTTTATTTTCTGAAAAGTACAACTCAAGATCGGGGGCAGTTAAATGGGAAATATGGCAGTTAGGAGCGTCCTTTGAAGTCTTTTCCCTTTTCGTCGCTGGATTGATCGTGTAATCGAGAGTGTGTTGTTTGAAAAGCCTCATGCTTTCACCGGGTCAAGAGGAGCACTGTGCGCCCACCAAAGAGCCAGTAAAGTACGGCGAACTGGTGGTTTTGGGGTGAGTTCATACGCGCAGCTATTTTTCCTCATGTGTGTCCAATATTGACGAGTTCACGCGACTTTGGTTCTATTATTTACTGTTTCCGAGTTTCCTTTCATAATCTCACAATAGGGTTCTCTAGAAACTCTGCAGCATATTTTCGAACCGCTGTTTCGTTTATAACTGCGTTTTTGGAGAGTACGGAAATAGTTTGTTTACACACTTGATAATGGTGTGCCAGACCTCCCAGCTCTTAAAATTCACGCGCTCACGTTACTGCACAAATGAAACACGTGCGCTTTAGCGAGCGCTGTCTGTAAGCTAGCACGAGCCAGTCAAATAACTACATTTTGGCACTTATTATTTTTATGCACGAAAAATCATACTCTAAGAAATTTCCCTGTTTTAGAAACACGGTTTTTAAATGTGATGTGCATTTTGCTCCATCATGGGGGTGGATGGTTAGGCTGTGAATTGGTTTAATCCTCAACGCTCGTATTTTGGCCCCAGCGTTTGGGTTTTGAGTGATGGGACCTTCACATCGGGATCGTTCATCGGGAAGTCATAACGAGATGAAGGGCGGTGGAGGAATTCGGAAGCAGCCCACTAAAGTTATTTGTTCCCCCTCCTTTTCTGTGACTGAGCAAAGAGGCTGTCTCCTTTTCACAATGCCCCCTCCTCGCTCTGCTGGGTTGTAAATCACAAATGTTCAGTGATCTAGAGCAGGGCTTTTCAAACCATTCCCGGAGCACTGCATATGTTGGATGTCTTCTTCATTAACATTAGTTAAAAAATGCTTTGGATGTGTCAGATAAGGGCAATCCAAAATTGTGCAGAACCCTGACCTCATTTTGTTATGTACTCATTACAATCAAAATCATCCCATCCCAAGAGATGTTCAACTTCAAGCATCTGAAATGTGCCACATAGACCTTTTTATATTTTTTGACCTTTATATTTTTTAACCTATTAAAGCCTACTGTTTCATGTTTTATACATAACATTTGTACAGCTTTTACATTTACATTTATGCATTTAGCAGACGCTTTTATCCAAAGCGACTTACAGTGCATTATACATGGTTATACTTTTTTATTTTTATCAGCTTTTAAATTATGAATTTGATCACAAATTTGCTAGAAAGTGTTGTATACAATCTGCTACATGCCTCGGTCATGTGATTGAGAGTTTATACTTTTTATTAGTATAAATGTAAAAATGTCCAGCTTCAGTTTTTTTTTTTTTTTGGGGGGGGGGATTATTATTATTATTTTTTTTAAAAGTAAGCATAAGATTAACTTTTATATTGTTAGTAGTAATTCAAGATGAGCATTTACTGGACTGAAGCAACTTGATTATCCATATATCATTTTTTAGAAAAGTCATGTTAAAATATATCATACATGATAGTTAAGGCTTTTGAGGAACGTTTATTTCTCTCAGACATCATTGTATTGCATTGCATTATGTTTTGCCCTCCACGAAAACTACATGGCTTTGATTAATAAAACTAAACATTTAAACACATCTTACTTAGACATATTATTGGTAGATATAAAGTGACAACTGATATTTATGTGCATTTAATGTTATGAAGATCTTATTGTTTTACATTACGAGCTATTCAAATTTCTATCAGTATCTGGACCAAATTGCATGTTTTTGGTCAGTTTGGGCATCTGAATATAATTGGTGTTTCTTCCTCAAATGTGAGCTCCATATTCCCATACTACTGTATGTGAGCCATAAAAAATGTTCCGTTTCAAAAAATTAGATTTCTGATTATTCCATATGTCAGTCTTTACAGGGCTAAAACAGCGATGAGATGAATTTCAAGGGTTTGGAGGTATGCATGTTTTTGTTGGAGCAGCTTGTCTAAGAGCATAGAAAGCTTTGTTTCAGTCTCCAATTTGATGTCAGTTTGTAGGCCAACCTGGCTGCAGGCGCCCTGGGTTCCCTCTGGAATTTCCTATTTTTTTTTTTTTTTTTTTTTTTTTATAATAGTGGTTTTTGATTTGAGTAAATTAAGAAGGGTCTGTGGTTAACAAGACTCGAAGAGAGTGTCATATTTTGTTTCGTAACAAATCGTCTGATTTCACATCCTTATAGTGGTTGTAGGTCCTTGTTTAGCAACTTGTGTTTTAATAACACAACAGGTTCATAATACATTTAAAATACATAAAGTCATGTAACTTTTGTAGAATAAAACAGTTTCTTGGAGTAATCATTTTCAAGAAAATGCTTATTCTTTTTTTTTTTTAAGGCAGAATATAATTTTAAATATGACAGCCTTTGTAAGACTAATGCCAAAAATATCGTAATTGTGAGTTCTGAGCACATGAATGACTGGGCTGTCATAGCATATCATCTTGAGTTCAGAGATTCCCACAAGTTTCCAAGTATGATGTTGTAAGTTGTAAGTGGTGTCGATTTAAACCCAGGTGATTCACCCAGGAAAATTTGCTGAAAATCGGACAAATGCGACTGCAACTTAAGTGATAAAAATGAATCATTTATCATTTTTAGTTCAGATGTAGTTGTTTAAGTCTATTATTCACAGTATAACTATTTTATTTTGTTTGGTTGCATCTGCATTATTTTGCCGAATTAAATGCATGATATTAAAATAACAAATGTGCGACTCGGTGTATAAGTTTCCCAGGTGCACCTAAAAGGAAACACAATTTCAGAATCTCATAAAAGTTAACACATCATATGACCCAAACCATCTAGCTGTAAAGATTTAGTAGAAGTTTATAGTTGAGTGGTTTGTCTTTATATGTTAAGTGAATAAACTTTTATTATGCACCTATCATAGTACAGAATTAATCGGATGATTTATGGAATTTGAAACTCTTCATGAGCCAAACAGACCTATTGTAGCATATTCATTGTATGTGTTTTAAAAAAAAAATCATGGTACCAACTTTCCGCTGCCCTGATTCAGTGGGGTTGCCTGGCATTGGCTGTTGGCACACAGAGAGCAGAGGCTGAAAGAGGGTATTATTGATCTGGGCACAGGCACATCTGAGCCTCCAGTCCTCCTCTCTCTGTTCATTGTTCTCATTAGACTGACTGAGCTTTTTGATAAGGCTTTGTGGGACGCTACAACCCTCGAAAATGCACCTTTTGTAATGGTGTCTTTCCTCTGTGACTGATAGCTGTGGGGAGATGGATCTTGCTGACTCTAAAGTTTCTGCCAACTCACTGAGATGGCCTTACAATCAGTGTCATTCAAACTCTGACCTCTGAACGGAAGAGACGATAAACCTAGAGCAGCTCAGATGTACTGTGATTTGTATAACTAAAATCTTAATTTAAAGATACACTAAAATTTTTATTTCTCACACCCAACCTGTTATTGTTGTATCATCCACTTCAGATAAATGTGTCCTTAAGTGGCACGTCAAACTGTAATTGGTCACTTTTCATACCACTTAGACATCATGCTGGCTGAATCGGAAAGCTAAAAAGCAGCTGCCTATGAAGGTGCCTTCTAAGGAAACGTTTCAGCTAGACTTCCAAGGCACCATGCCTAATGATCTAGAACAATTCAAATGAGCTTTAGTCACAGAAAAGCAAGCATTTAAGGACTTGTTCTTGGAGTCATGCATCAACTTTCAACTGAGATGCCATTCTTTCCATGAACTGCTTGTACAGGATCGTGGGATCTTAAAGACTGAAGGGTGCATCTTCAAAATCTGACCAGATAATGACATCTCAGTAGACAGGATGTTACGTATTTAATGGTTCAGACGTGCCTTGATACTTCCCTAATCGTTACATGTCTAGTGATAGGCATCAATAGACAGGATGTTGTCTCATAAGTGCTGACATTATGCACACTGTAGGACGCTGAGAGTGGATTAGCATTTTACTCTGAATACTTGTTTTCATGAATGCTATATGAAAAAAGATCCAGGACACTACCAGGAAAATCTGATGGAGCAGAACAAAACTGCTGACTGCTTGTACCAGGATGACATTAAGAACAATGAAAAGTCGTCTCTGTATTAACAATTTAGTCTTGGGTGTCTTGAGCACCATGGTGTGTTTAACTACGAGTAGCTTGATTAAATAATGTAATAGGTTTAATTAAAATGAGTGTCCTTTTATGATGCACATTTCTCTTTCCTATGAATCATTGATAGAATTACGTTTTCAGTTTAGGTTTGCATGCAACATTAAAAGGAACCTGCCCAAGGGAATTAACTTTGAGAACTACACATGCTGTTATACAAGAGAACATTTACATGTGAATCATGTTCCTCGTCACTGATGTGTTGCTACAATTACATAATATTTATATTTAAATTCAACCACACCACATCTAATTCTGAACTTAGTAATGTGGGTGGATGTTGTTGTTGTTAGATATACTGAACCTTGATTAATGATTTCCTTTTATACACTGATAGGGGCTGTTCACACAGAACACGTTTTGCGCTTAAAATGCGAGACTCATCACTCACGAATGGTTTTAAGTGCAGCGCAGAATGCCTCCTCTGCCATGTTGCCGTCAAATAAAAATGTTGCTATGTAACATGCTGCTGTAAGCAAAAGCTTGCAATGTATGCCCCGCCTCCAAAGTTGTCTGACTGGTCCACTCTTTCGTAACTGACATTGATGAGTGGCGCTCTATATAAATTGGAAATTCTTTTAACTTGACACGGCCTCTTAAAAACGTGACCGTTGTGTGAGATGCTGCTGAAGATGCGAGACACAAGCGTTGTGGTCATACACGTCTAGTCTCGCGTAGCCAGACCTTTATACTGACGGCAGAAGGTAAAAACAACCAGTCATGTTTTGTTTTGTGCTACGTAATGTTTAGGGGTGTGGAAATGTTAAATGGTGTGTAAAACTCTTGGACATATTTTAAAGATTCTATGCAGCATGTTTACATAGAAAAACAATTGAAAAATAGCTCATTAGAATGAACGGGCCCCATAGAATCTATAGACTTATGGTATTTTCTGTGCTTGCTTTGGTGGAAATCAGAGAGTAGAGAGTATTGTGTGCTAAATAGTTTGTTGCTAGCATTTTTATGATAACATTTATATATAACATCTTAATACCTTGAAGCGGCATCTCTAATGTTAAATGGCATGTGATTACTTTTGTCTCCAAATTAAGTCCTGCTTTGCTCACATTGTGCTGCCAGTAGAAACCACTTCTGCTTTAAGGGTTCACACTTGTTCTCTTTAAAAGATTCAGACCTCAGTTGATCCGAAAGTGTAGAAAAGTAACATTGTATCTGGACCCTACATTCATCCATGCATATCTTTTTTTTTTTTTTTTTTTTTTTGTGGAATACTGAAGGACAACATTTGGGTTTTTGTTAAAAAATATTGCTTCTCATTCCAAATGTAGTGACATCCTGCAATTTTTGGTGACCGTACTGTCATGGTTTTTAGATTTGTATATAATAACTTGTGGCAGAAACATTTACAGTGATGCAGATGTGAAACGGCAGTGTAGGAGATAATGGAGAAAACCACTTTTGCTAATATTCTGCCTAATAAATTTATAATTTATGCTGTACAGGTTTTTTTTGTAAAAAAAAAAAATTATTTAATTTTTCCACTTGTATGTATCAGAGAATTATTACAAAGGCAGCTGACGTTAATGAAAGAATTAGCAGCTTTACTCTCAAACTACAATTCACGTTTTAATAAATTAAATTAATTGAAAAGTGTAGTGTAGTAGTAATAGAATATGTTTGCGGTCGTAATGATGACAATAGCACACACAAAATAGTAGCTGTTCTGTGCTCTGACGTGGTTAGCGCTCACACTACATGCGTACAGTGCCCGAGCCCAACTGAACCGTGCTCTGGCCCACCTCTTCCAAGCGAGCCAGGGACTGCTAAATGAACACAGAGCGATCACACTAGTCAAACGAACTGGGCTTTGGGGGTCATACACGCTCTGGCTAGAGCTGTGTATCACCAGCAAAGATACGATACGTATCACGATACAGAGGCCATGATACGATGCGTATCACGATACGGGACTGCACTAAATTGCACCTCAGAAGAATTTAGTAAAACAGCTGTTTATTAAACACTGCATACTATAGGGCCTTTGCTAACTATTGGCAGAGCAGGCAGTTGACCTCTGCATTATGAAGGGCCTCCATAACTGTACCACAATACAATATAGGTAATGGCATATATTTCATGTTTACACTGGGCACTCCCCACTAGGTAAAATATTCTGATTGCTTGCATCTTATTAAGCCCATAAATAATAATGCACTCATTCTAATACATTTTATATTGTAATGTACACGTATTAATATATTTAAAAATCATCTTAACATTGCTGGTAGGTTATCGTTGCACAAATGAATGCACTCTCTACATTTAAAAAATAAAAATAAATATTAGAAATGGCTTTCTGTATTCTGTGTTGGTCTGCTCATGAGGCAGGGATCTGTAGATCTGTGAAACGCCATATATTTTGCGTTTGACTTCTTAAAACGATTCTTAAAATCTCCATCTAACGTTATATAATTTTGGCATTTCTTTTCTTGAACAGGTACAATGGTTCACTCCCCAATGGAGACCGAGGGCGAAGGAAAAGCCGGTTTGCCCTTTACAAGAGAGCCAAAGCCAATGGTGTCAAACCCAGCACTGTACACATCCTTAACACACCACAAGCCAGCAAGGTAATCTCATATCAGAAACCATAATTGGGAGACCTAATCATCTGTGAGATTTGCTTATCACCACTTCTCTGTGCTGTGCTGCGCTGCTGCCTTTTTTCGTTTGTTTTGATTGTTACTATTATGACTTGAATTTATTTCACAGCCAGAATTCCACTTCATTATCTTTAAAAAATTGTTTCTAGTTTCTCAGAAGATCAGAAATTGGGAGTAAACTTGAATGATGTACTGCTCATTGTGGGAATGGAGAACATCTGAATGCCTGAGTTTTGGGGTCCTACCTTCACTCTCCATCTGAGTTACCAGCAGTTATGCTGTAATATGTCATTATAAATAATCTGACATTAATGGCACAACCAAATGCCTTTACCCTTTTTAAGAGATTGCATTTAATTTTATATTTTTGCAGCAGGGGTGTGTCAACTCTTTTTAGATTGTGGGCCATGATTGTTCATGGAGAAAGGCTAACTTAAGGGACTGATTTTTGTTTGTTAAACCATGCCGTTCCCATGCAAGCGCATTATCAACACATGCTCTTCTGAAGCTTGTCAAATCTAGAATCAACTTTCTGCAACAGCAATACATGGAATTTAAAATTCTTTCACCAGACTTTCCAACTCAACATAGCAGAGAGTAGTAGAAGAGTATGTTGGCTTCTTGCCCAGTTGTAAACTGTGCAATGTAATGTTTGGTTAAGAAAGATTGTGACTTTTTAGTTACTCAACAGCACTGGCTGTGATCGCATACCTAACCCCACCTTTCAAATGTCTGCTTGCTACTGGGACATTCTTCAGGGATTTAAAGGGTGGTGCTAAACATAATGGGTGGGGTTGAGTTGTAAAAAGTTTATTGTCATTCAGAGCAGCCACAGCCAATAAACTAATCTGTGCTGATACTCTGAGCCTCCAGATGTTATTAAAATTCACAGAGACGGTCTTTCCCTCTGATACTTGAGAAGTTTAATGGGTGCTGGAGATCTGTTTGAACACATCTGAACAGCCAGGCCACAACTTTCAAGTGCAGCCCACATTGTATCAATTCACAATGGTAGTATTTTGATCATAACTTCTATCCCAGTGACTTAACTTTTTGAGAACATGTGATTTTATCCATTTGGATCTTTTTTTAAAAATTTTTTTTATTGTGGTTGGTAGCTTCTCTGTGATGACTGGCACTTTTTGTTTTGCCACTCAAACTGCCAGCAGCTGGCATTGTCTGAGGTGATCTTTTTCAGTGAGAGCTTCTTCAATACTGTGTGACTCAAGTTCTGTTCAAAAACCTAGTGAGCTGCCTAACAAGCTATATTTATTATATAGTTATAATAGACGTGAGGCTGTTTAAAAAAAAAAAAGTTGTTTCGTTTGGGAAGACTCTAAGGCAGCATATCGTGTGTCCTTGATAGAAACAACAATCCCAATTTTCATAATGTAACTGTTACATTCAGTATCTTTAAAAGATACTTTTAACTAAAAAGTTAAATCTAAAAAAAGGTCATTATGTATTATGCTTGGAGTATAATTCATCATTACTGTTAGCATAGAAACATGCTGATGTTTTAAAATCAGTTGTGACTTTATTAGTTTACCTTGTGTGTTGACTTTATTAGTGAGTTTATTCTCACGTTTTGTTGAACTTAGAATTTTTAAATTGGTCGCTTCAGAAACCACATTTTTATTTTAATAATTTGTAGTAAAGGTTTTTAAGAATTTAAGTGCAATGTAGTTTTTCCCAGTTAGTGACCTTTTTAAAGAGGTTTACAGAGGACAACTATACCAACTTGATGAAGGAGGTCACCTACAAGTGGAAACGCGTTCATTGAACTTGTTTGGGCCACGATCAACAGAGCAGAACCCTAAAACTATGTTTGGTCACAGGTTGAGCATAGCCATGGCATTGTGCCACCTTGCATCCATTATCCTTCTTAACTCCCCAATCTGTACCTGCCTGATTCCAGCAGGGCTCTACTCTTCGCTCTGATATTGTCTGAAGTGTAGTCCTCCATAGACCACAATATCATAATTTACACCGGTATCAGTGTTCAAACTGATATTAGTGTTGGTTGGATGCTAGGTGGAGGCGAAAGCCAATGGTGCGCATGCAATTTGGTCGACGCAGCAACAAACCACCCTTGAGCGGCGCAAGCCATTGATTGAAATGATTGGGTTTCATAGTGCAGTGGTGCCGTTGTCGCGTTCTGTCCGAAAGGTCGTTCATGTAACACATTTGCTCTTTCTCATTTGACTGAAGGCAGTTCAAATCTTAACTGTTATGCATTTTAGATGCATTTTGGGAGTTGTCTTTTTATTTTATTTTAATTTTTATTGTATTATACAACTATTCATGAGCTTTAATTGGGTCCCTCAGACCAGTATGCCTAAATGCTTTTCACAGTCACACACTGTAATTTTCAGTTGCGAATGTGACTGAAATGGTCACACTATAGAGCTGTGTTTAGTTATTTTTAAATGTAGGCTTTTGTCATTTTAAAAAGGAAGAATGTGATAGATTTGTGATATGTTTGTTTTACACAAAAACACAGGCTCCATAATTAAAGTCCCATGAACGCAAGGAATGTTTTCTTCTCGCCATGAAACTAGCTGGCATGCTGTATTTTTGGGGAGGTTTTGTTACTGTTGGCTGCTTATTATCCATCCGCAGTGTCTCGTCAGAGCTGAAAATAGCCCAGCACACAGTCATATGTGAATCACGCTGCTCTTTGGGGTTATGGCGCTATGAGGTGGAAGGCCTTCCATGGCTCCAGGCATCGGTCTGAAAGGGTTAACTAAAAACCGACCAGTTCTCCAGCAGTGACACAAGTGCAGCTGCATCATTGTAATGTTAAAGTTGAACAAAGAACAGGCTCTGCGATTACTGTGTGTCTGCAAACTCCTTTCAGATAATGGGTCACAAAATGTCACTAAACTATTCCAAGAACAATATGTGATTGTTCATGGATGTCTTAGAGGTTTTTGCAGGGGTTAGAGTTGTTGCCACTTGCATTGAAGGCTGTCCAGGGCTGATGGAGGGTACAGTTGAATTGGATCCTGCGGCTTGAGGTTTGTGGCCGCAGCATCTCATCTCATCGTGTGTTTACAACAAATGCGAGGCCCAAGCTGCTCCAGCGTCTCACAGATGGAGCTGCTTCATACACCATGTTGCTCAACGGGTGCGGCTCCACTAGGTCTATTGTTTGGGGGCTTTTCTGTAGCTTTTGTGGCCCACTGTAAAACAGGGGTGGGATGTGGGGGATGGATAGATGGACCCCCTGTTGTGATTTGGCAGTGAGCGTGGAGAGCTGCCCAGTGTTTCACCCTCAAGCCTCTTTGTTCCACTTTACTATGGACACAAATGCGCCACCAACAATAACGTCCCAAATCTTAAACCTGTAAGCTGGTCATATGCAAACTATGAGCCTCGTCACAATATAATCAATATAGCTTTGAACTATACCTGGGTGGGATAGATAAAAATGATGCAGTACAGTGATATGCTGTAAAATGTAGTTAAAAATTATATATTTTGTTACGATCTCTCTTCTGAATCGCAACAAAATAAGGGAGTCACCACACACCACAACTAACTGTTAAGTGAATTTATTTATCTGTGTAAGACAGAACAACATAAAAGATCAGTATAAATGGTAATCAGTGTATCAGCAAGTAGGCTACGTGTAAATATGTATCAATTATGAAATACAGTAGTCCAACCATTCACAGTCCACGGAACCTCCAAACACAACCATCCCAAAGGAGATGGATCGAAAGGTGGCGGCGATCTCCCGTATCCCTCACATCTCATCAGTTCTCTGATAGCCTCATGACAGGAGACCCAAAGTACAGAGCAAACGAAAACAGCCCAAACTCTGCACAAGTAGGGCTGTGACGGTCTTTGTGACAACCGCGTCACCGCGGTGGTCGGTCGTCACCGCGGTTGTCTGTTGCCACCGGCGGTAGTGCACGTGACGTCACACACTTTATAACAAGCATAATACAAAGTTTTGTATACAAGTGTAATATAGTAACGGTTGCAAATTGTTTTATTTAGACTATAAATCTATGCTAATTCACAAATTACCTCAAACGCCATACACAGCGTTTCCTTTAGATTGGCAGGTTTGAGGCAGGAAAATACAGTTTATTCTGCATTCAGCAAATGTATTTTGAGCGATGGACCTTGTTGGGAAACCAAATAGCCTACTACATCGCCGATCTGGAATCATTTCCATTCGTGTCACCCATCCGCGTTTGTACAAGTGTCTTCAAGTTCACGTGATTGCAAACGCCCGGCTGGTCAGGTTTGTGTTGGTGAGGCTTTCTCCAAACTGGCCAAATACGAGCGAGACAGCGGTAAATGTAAGATGCCAACAAGAAATGTGGCAACATACGCCGCGAATCCTATTCCACAGAGAGCGGGAGCAGGCAGGAGTCGAGGAGTTAACCCGTCCCGCTTGCTTATTGGTAGCGGAACAGTGAACCGTGCATGTGTTGCCAGATTGTGGTGGCTTCCCGGCAGTTTTGAATCTTGATTGTGCGGGTAAATATTGGCATGGGCGGGTAGACAAAATTTGGACTGGTTTTTGGTCAGTTTGGCGGTTTTCAAAATCTCATATAACTGTATAGGTTAAGCTAACAAACAAGCCCAAGTGTGCATATATAGCCTACTGCATGCATCCAATCAGTCATCACAAAACCCAAACACACACGCACGCTGCAAAGAGACTGGTGCTGGATGTTTTAGCCAATCGCAGACAGACGTGATGATTTGAGGTTTTTGCGCGATAACGGAGCTGATTTTGAATGTATAACTGTAAGTGATCATAATGCCTAAATATAAGTTTGACCTGTAAAGAGTGGAGAGTGTTTCAAACGTGACATTACACCTGTGTTGCGGAGATGGACATGAAGGCTATATCACTGAAACTCCGAAATCAGAGCACAGTTAGAATTATTTAATCAAAATCTATTTATATCTATACGATCCTGTCTTTTATCTTTTAAACGGTCCAGATTAGTATCCTTTAAAGATGCTGGACTTAGTTTTGACTGTGCAAAGTTCTACATATGAACTTCATGAAAGGACTTCTGTGTGAAATTATAGAGCAACCAAAGGTATTGTTGTTAATTTTTTTTTATGTCGGATTATCATACAGAATGACAGCTTTGACTGTCATGTGTGGACTGGTCGAGTGAACGAGTGTGAAATACCTATAGCCTAATTACGATCACTTATATTGGGCACTTCTTTGCATTTAAATTCTGACGGTTGACATTGATTGCCGTTTTGACCGTGTCTGCTTGCATATTTTAATCATATTTGGTAGTTCTCTTTAATGTATTTGCCCCAACTTTGATCCATGGGTGAAATTTATCTAGCATTATATTATATTATTTTGTCGTATTATTTCATTATAAGGAGTTAAAAATGGCTCTTACACCTTGATTTACATTATATCAATTAATTTTGACAGTTAAAGTTTTGGGCGGTTTTTGTGAGCTTTTGGGCTGGAAATCGTCCATCCAATCTGGCAACACTGGAACCATGTCCTAAACTGGCCGCCACGTCGCAGCACAACAGGTTGAGTCTGTCTACAGGACATTTGAACTTTCGTGTCAAGTATGTCATAAAATAGAACAGGCAGTTTACTGTTGAGGGATTTGTCATGTTGTATCGCGCCGCATCTAGTGTAGCAGCATTCACTGATTAGAATGAGTTCTCGCCGCGCCGCTCGCGTTATTTAAGGCTACTTCCTATTTAACTGTATTATTTCTTTGATATTTATTTTAGTGTTTTGCAGGTCTGAGTGTTCATGACAGAAAGATGTTAAAATAAACATACGTTTTTTTACAAATGACATGAAGTTGACCAGACAATTTATGAAATATTGTGTTCATATTGTCTGCAATGAAATACCAAGTCAAAGTAAATAGAAATCAGCCCCCACGCTCCCATTCTGTCCCAGTTTTTATAGAGCGCATGATTACATTCAGGTTGCAACCATATGTGTATATTTGTATATGTGTATATAATGTATGTATATGTAATATAGTATTTGCTATTATCAAAATCATTTGTTTCTCTAATGGTTCATCCAGACTAGTATGTGTAAGCTCTTTAGTCACAGTAGTGTTTCTAATGCTAAAACATAATTATTGTTGGGATTTAATGGAACAACTAGAAACTATTTGAAAGTCAGTAACAACAGAGACTGTGGAAAAGTACATAAACAATGCCAGCAAGAATGCAAGCTGTTATAAAGGCCAAAGGAGGCCATACAAAATAAAAATATTGGTAATGTGTGAATAAAGACTATTTAGGCTAGTTGTTTCAGTTTGTTATTTGCCTAATAAATGACAATAAAGAAGTTTTTGACCAATTCATAAAATATGAGAGGTGGTCTAATAAATGTATATATTGAACACAAGGAAGAATATTTCTGCTTATGCATAATCTTAACTTTTTTTTTTTTTTTTTTTTTTTGTGGCTAAATCAAAAATCCATATTTTAAATATTGTTCACTTTTCTCTATCACATTCTGTCTTGTTGATGCACATAGTGTTTGAAGTTTAATGGTGACTTGCAACAAACTGCTTGTGAAAAGAAAATATGCACATGACTTGCAGTTTGTAAAATGTACAGAATATAAAATGTAAGTAAGAAGAAAGCATCTCTCAAGAGCATTAAATGGTGTAAGCAATCTGTCAGCACTTGACGTGGCAACCAGCTCATATTAAAGTCTACATTATGAGCCTCTTTGAAGCATTTAAAAGCACTCCCATGCTGGGGGCAACTCGGGTCGTTCAGTTGTTCGTAAAAAAAAAAAAAAAAGTGTAGTGTATATATATGCAGGCAGGCAGGCTTGTAAAAGGTTACGCTGGGACTTCCAAACCGACCCAAACTGATTGTTGAAATTTGATCTATTTCACCTATTCATCCATTAAAACAGATGGTTAGGAAGAACTCTCAATTTGTGGAAATGATCATAAAGCACAAAATAAAACCCATTTTTAAATGATTTCAATATTCATGTTTATGTACAAATTAATTTGGATTGAGTACTTCATATAAATATTGGCTAGTTCTTTAACAGACTCACCCAGCATGACTGTTTAGTCTGGGTTATTACAGGACATATGTGGGGCGTGAAATTTTGGCTTTCCGTTTGCATATGTGAACTGTTTGTGACCTCCGGTGTTATTTAGAACAGTGTTATGTGCATCAGCATTCACACAGTCCTGTGCTCGGCATATGAATAGACACTGAGTTTTAAACACCATAATGCATTGGGCTATGTTTTACAGATACAAACCACCTTCCTCTCTTGGCTGTGTTTTTCCATTGTTGCACACTAGTGTAGTAACCATGACCCAGTTTCCACTCCCTCTTGAGCACACGTGATAGAGATGTGGGTAATTTGGAAATCACAGATTAGAGGAGAGAAAGGGTGAATTGGGAAGCGAGAAATAAGCACACTGGGAAATTGACAGCATTTAAACACTGCAATGCTGTGGTTTGTCTCAAGCCACCAGAATAGTGTTCACACACAATGTACCTTGTTGTGAACTCAATTCGTATTGCAATTCAGATCATGTATGCATAGCTGTGACGGCTAATTTTATTACTTCATTAAGCAGAAATGAGAGCGAATAGTCCTCAAACTATACTTTTTTTATTTTTTTGTTAGTCATGTGATGTTGCCTCTTCTTACACTCTACTTGAATAGTGTATGATTTATTTATAACAAGCTGCATATGACAGCTGTCTGAGTAATGAATGTTTGATGGGGTGTGTTTCACATGGACAGTAAAACGCTCAAATTGCATGTTTGTTACAGTGGCATTTTAGTTTTGGACAAACTTTATATATACATATACAAAGGTCAGAGTTATTAGTAGTGCTGCTTTCTAACCTTTTCAAACTTCCGGGTTTAGCGGATTAAAGGGCATGTAGAAGTATCATGTGAGACCTTGGCAAATGTTATTGTTGCCTTCCCATATTGTAAGTTTTCAGGAATTTCCAAATAGAAGACATTGATTATGCCTTTTAGAAGTTCAAAAGCTGAACCTGACAGTACATACTGCACGTACACGCCTGTAATTTGCTTGTTTTTCCTCATTACCCTTGCAGTCACTTCCTTAGCAGCTGTATTTAAAGCCCAATGTAAAGGGGTAAAACAACACAGAGTTCTTGTCAAGACTGCTAAACGGTTGTCAAAATTAGTATTTCTCATGCAATATTAAGTCTACTTTAATTATTAATTGAGCAAACAACTTGATAGCTAATAAGTAAAGGATCCCTGAGCTTACTTTGGGTATGAGCCTAAAATAATGAATGTTTTATTATTTCTGAGAATTTTTCTTTTACCAGACAAAATGAAAGGTGAAAGCAAATCTTATGGCCTAGATATAGCAACTTGGCAACAGCATAAAAATCACACTAAAAGCTTTAGGAACTACATGTCAATGCCCTGGAATTGTGGTGGCGTGTTTTTCACAGAAAAAAACATCATTAAAGTTTTCAGAAAGTATAAAAATCTAGTAATGTATCTACCCCCCCCCAAACCACATAAAAAAAACCGTTCTCTGTGTGCCACTGTAGCAGGAAAGCCTCTCTGACAGATGCTTCTGTTGTGTTGTGACAGGCGGTGAACTGTAAGGGCCAGCACAGCATCTCCTACACGCTGTCCAGAAACCAGACGGTGGTGGTGGAGTACAGCCATGACAAAGACACAGACATGTTCCAGGTACTGTTTCGCAAAAACAAAAAAACACTTTGAAATCTCTTCTCTTCTGTCCACTGTTGAGCATAAATTCAGTTTCTGCCTGTTGCCTTTCTCTATACTCTTGAGGTCTGATTTCCACCAGAGCTAATCAAGATCTGTGATATTGGACAGTTTTATTAACTCCCCCAGTCATGTGCTCAGATATAGTGTTGCGTATGTTTCTTTTTTATGTGGTGGTGGTGGTGGGGACTACGCATGAGCGAAAGAGTCATACGGATTGAAGCAAATGGGAAGAAAAGCAAAAACGGGAACCAGCAGCAACCCACAGGGACAAAACAGAAACTGTCTCTATAAAAAGGAAATAAAGTGGAGACCGTTGCATCTTTATTTCAGTACAAGTATTTCTAAACAGGATTTAGTGCAGTGAGCACCTCTCTATTCTTGGGAATTTCCACCCCACTTTTAAAACTAAATTAGGCTCTTCAAACAAGTCCCGGCACATGCATGACTGTTTTCATCCTGTTTACTAATGACACAAAATAGTGTAGGAACAGTAGTGCTTGCTTGGCTCAAAACCATACAAACATTTTTACTTTTTTTTTTGATAAAAATAAAAAGATCACCATTTCCACAATTTAAGCTTCACAGCTATTATCAACACGAATGAGAATTAAATAATGATAGATGTATACAGTGGTGGCCAAAATGATAAGAACACTAGTATTTTCACAAGCTAAAAGATGGTTTTAAGCCAGTTATTTCTATCTTTTGCTGTAGTGTGTCAGTAGGAAATATCAGTTTACATTTCCAAACATTCATTTGGCCATTAATTGTAATAATCCAGTGAGATTTTTGTCTGACAACAGCCAGTGCTCCACACAGAGATCTGATCTGACCATCATCAGTCTGTCTGGAATGACATGAAGAAACAGAACAAACTGAGACCGACTCAATCCAGAAGAACTGTGTCAGTGTCTCCAAGATGCTTCAAGAAACCTTCCTGCAAAGCTTCCTGAAAAACTATGTGCAAGTGCACCAAGAGCAAAAGCTCAGCTGCTTTAAACGCAAAGGATGCTCACACCAAATGTTGATTTAATTTGGTTGATAGAAGTTACTTGTTAAAGAAAATCTATTTATGAATTATTTTTGACAGCAGCCTCATTTTACAGCATTTTTACACAAGAGCCTAAAACTTTTAACTGTAGCTTTGCAGGAAGGTTTCTTGAAGCATCTTGAAGATGCTTGTGCAAACAAAAATCTCACTGGATTCTTACAATTAATGGCTAAATTAATGTTTGGAAATGTAAACTGATATTTCCTACTGACACACTACAGCAAAAGATAGAAATAACTGACTTAAAACATTTTTAGCTGGTGAAAATACTAGTGTTCTAATAATTTTGGCCACCACTGTAACTTTATATTAATATAATATAATAAATCTTTCTACAAGAATATTTGTTTTCTCCTAAACATTGTTCTTTCTGTAATGACCTGGAATGTAACTTATTAGATAGTTGTAAGAGATGGCTGAGAAACTTAAATTTTTCTTTTGTACGTTAGATTGGACGATCGACAGAGGGCCCTATTGACTTTGTGGTGACTGACACGGTTTCAGGCGGAGGGGAGAGTGAAGAGACACCCATCACTCAAAGCACCATCTCCCGCTTTGCCTGCCGGGTGGTGTGTGAACGTAACCCGCCCTACACAGCACGTATCTACGCTGCAGGCTTTGATTCTTCCAAGAATATATTTCTCGGCGTAAGTGTTTTCTTGCCTGGTCTTGAAATGGAATTGTCTGTGGGATGTATTTCTCATCAGAGTTACAAGAAACTTTATTAAGCTTTCATTTATATATACTTGTGTATGTGGTGTCTGGGGAAGTATCCACTTCTGCTGATCCAGTGGAACTGATCTAAACTTACCTGGTAAATATAGGTGTGTCTGGCTAACTGGAATGAGTCACCCATGTGTAACTAAAAAGAGAGTGCAGCGCATTAATTTTTGTTTATGTATAGTAATTAAGTCTCTCTGTAGGAGAAAGCAGCCAAATGGAAGAATCCAGATGGTCACATGGACGGGCTGACAACCAATGGTGGGCTAGTCATGCACCCGCGGGGTGGGTTCACAGAGGAGTCCAAGCCTGGTGTGTGGAGGGAGATATCAGTGTGTGGAGATGTTTACACACTGAGAGAAACACGGTCCGCTCAAACTCGAGGCAAACTGGTTAGTACGTCAGCTGCATCTGCTCAGTTTAATTCACAGTGTTGCCAAGCATCAATTCCTTTTACAAGTTGTGATATACAATCAAGCTCAAATTACAGAAACCATCTAGACTTAATTATCTGAACTGCAGATTAGAATTAGGGGTTCAGTCCAGGGTCAGGGAGTTTCTTGAATCTGGTTGAGGTTCCAGACTATATAGATGGAACGTTGCTAGTGTAGCAGTGAAGATTCTGGGATAGCAAGGTCTACTGGTTCAAATCATGGTAAGGATGACCCTTGAACTGAAGATTAAAGAGGACCCTACCATGCCCTGACTAGGACACTCTACACTCTACTCAAACTGATGTGCTCTAGATAAAGTTGTTTACTTTTAAGTACCTATGTATATTATGGCTTAATCGGATCATGTTTGCTTCTCTGTGTTTGAATTTTCAGTTTGCAAATTCATAGTTACATTTGCCTGCTATGGACCTTTTTCACATTTCTGGGTTTCTTAGCAGCGTTAATAGTCATAGTTGGGTAAACTTCTATAGCGGTGAATGGGAGACTACATCAAATATATTTTGTGTTCCCATTTGCTCAAATTGCAAAATAACAACTATATTGTTAACATTATATAACTAGTGTTTTCACGACTTTCTGATAACGGCAATCAGGAGAGAAAACAATGTCAAATTTACCTTAACTCTCGTAGAGCCTTTATTAGAAACACCCTCACAGCAGCGTTAACTATTTTTTTTTTTTTTGTAATTTAATGTAAAGGTAATATAATACAAAGTAAAGTGTTCTAAATGTGCATGCATTTAAAATAAATAAATAATTAAAATATAAAAAAACTTTGCTGATAATTCAATGTGCCGTCACCAGTCTGTGAAAAGGGTCCATATTTAATTTTGGTAACACTTTACTTAAATCCTTTATGTATTATAATAGTAGTTTTAATGCATTATGCACCTTTGTACAATGCATAATATCTCCATGAATAATTGTAACCACAGTTAATTATAATGCCAAGCAGTTACTTGGTTTGGCTATTTAGAGCTGTGATATACAAGCCCTACAGTATGTTTGAGTCTTTGAACCTTCAGCTCCTCCTGGAGGACAAATGTGGTTCTGCACACATTGTTACCATACCATCAATTTCAATACCATAACAGCTGTTTTGCTAATAAACACCCTGCTAAAAGTAAATATTAACATTTAACCAATATCCATGAGGTTTAATGCATTTCTCATTTAAACAAAAGTTTACAGTATCAAAACTGAAAAACAATATCCATCCATTCATAAAACTGCTTGTCCTCTGTATGATTGCAGAGACGGTGCTTTGGGCAATTTAGGGTCTCCAGTTCACCTGTGCATGTCATGAGGATTGTGGGGGTAAACTGGACCCAGATGAAACCCACGCAGACACGGGGAGAACATGCAATCACAGATGCAAGCACAGACAGGGTTCGGGTTCTGGTCCCGGTTCTCAAGTCATTCTGTGCATTTTTGCGGCATGAAAGGGGGCAGGGAAGATCGATTCAACTTGTTGGTGGAGAAGTGCTGACACTGTCTATGGTGGGCTCATTGAGAAATGTAACAACATTGCACTAAATTGCTCTGCTTGTCTAAGTGTATAAAACCTGTGTACAAGAGAGATACAAACTGCTGATTCACTCTCGCACGTTCGGTTTCAATATCTTTCCAGCAAAAACAGAAGACCGTACTGGCAGTTTATATGACAACTGCCAATATACTAGAATCATTCCCAGTACTGTGAAAAGCAAAACGTAAGTGCTGCATGAGAGGCCTCCTGGCTCCGGCAGGACTCAAACTGGGGATCTTCTTACTGAGGCGACAGTGTTACCTACTGTGCATCATAATAATAGTAAAACTACTTTCATTTACATTGAAGCACAAAAAACACACCCAAACAGTGACCTGCACAGATGCATTTATCTACACGTTATGATTGTTGTAAACCATAATGTAATTCGTCAGTGACTAGTTATTCAGACGCTATTGACTACGTGCTGCTAACAATTAAGGCAGACTATTACAACCCATAGGCTAACTGTGTAAATAAGACTTCCTGGTCAGCTCAGTGGAAAAATAATCTTGACGTCTTTCTGCCCTTCAGGTATTGTTGATGTAAGGCAAACTGGGTTCAAAGGTCAGGACAGACGTGAGAGCAGGACTTTGTTTATCAGGCATGTAATGGGAGCAGTTAACCAGTTAGACTTTACTGAAAAGCCATTGAATTTAAAGGGATAGTTCACCCAATAATAAAAATAATAAAGGCTTTCTGATGCGAATCGATGCGTTTGTTAGAAAAAATATCCATATTTAAAACGTTCTAAACCGTAATCTCTGGATTTCACTAAACCAGTTTCCTCTTGGCTTATATCGAAATCCTCTGCCATTTTCCTTTACAAATCCTCATTTTGTACTTCCATTTTGTACTTGTTTTGCTCTTTCGTCACTTCTCACCGGAGCTTACGCTACACCTACGTCATCCGCTGGACCGCTACTCTCTCGTGAATGTGTTTACAACAGTTAGCAGAAGCTAGAGATGACCATTTATAAAGTTTTCAAATATGGATATTGATCTTATACAAATGCATTGGTTCGCTTTAGAAAACCTTTATTAACCCCCCGGAGCCGTGTGGAGCACTTTTTTAAGAGCCAGGACATCATTTTATTTTTTTTTAATTCTGATTGCATTCATCTGAAAGAAGAAAGCTATGTACACAGGATGGCTTGAGGGTGAGTAAATCATGGGGTAATCATTTTTGGGTAAACTATCCCTTTAATGAACACTTGTAATCCTCGGTTTGACTCACGGCTAAGACAGAAGGCCTTTTTGTGTTTGCTTTTTCTCCCCGGGTTGGCGTGAGTTTCCCCTGCGTGCTCCAGTTTCCTCCTCAATCCAAAGACAAGCAGTAAAGATGAATTGAACACTGTGAATTGTCTGTAGGTGTGAGTGCGAGTATGAATGAGTGCGAGCCCTGTGATGGACTGGCCATTTGTCCAAAGTGTTTCTCCGCCTAAGGCCTCCAGATATCCCGCAACCCAACATGGGACATATGTTTTGGAAAATGGATGTACGGAACACCTGTAATGAATGCATTGCGTTTTTTGTTTTATGCTCAGGTGGAGAGTGAGAGTAACGTACTCCAGGATGGCTCTCTGGTTGACCTGTGTGGAGCCACGTTACTCTGGCGCACAGCCGACGGCCTTTTCCACACCCCCACTCAGAAGCACCTGGAGGCTTTGCGGCAGGAGCTCAATGCAGCCCGGCCTCAGTGCCCTGTGGGACTCAACACTCTGGCCTTTCCCAGCATGCAACGCTGCAGCCGTGCCCTGTCCAGTGTCCCCACCCAGGAGGACAAGCAGCCTTGGGTCTACCTTGCCTGTGGCCACGTTCACGGCTACCATGACTGGGGTCACCGTTCTGAACGAGACTCCAATGCTCAAAGAGAGTGTCCCATGTGCAGAACCGTGGGCCCCTACGTGCCACTCTGGCTCGGATGCGAACCAGCCTTTTACGTAGATACCGGCGCACCAACGCACGCCTTCGTACCTTGTGGCCACGTGTGCTCTGAAAAGTCAACCCGCTATTGGGCGGAGATTCCTTTACCGCACGGCACCCACGCTTTCCATGCCGCCTGCCCCTTCTGCGCTACCCAACTCAATCTTGCGCAAAAGTGGGCGAAGCTCATCTTTCAGGGGCCTGTAGACTGAGAGTGTAGAGAAGACGGACAGTGGATTATTGCGTAATTGAAGCGTAATCCAGTATGCTGAAGGACAATTCGAAGAAGGTGTGACCGCAAGCTGTGAAACTGCCCTTGAAATGCTTATGCTGGAGAGCAGGTTCTTGCTCATGATAGTTGGTGAATGACATGTGTCCATCATGATTCCCTTAGTTATTGCGGCCTACAAGATGTCAATTCACACCAGCATTACCACAACACTCAGGAGATTTAATTAATTTCTATACCTGGCTTTAGAACCGAGGTGCTTTGTTTGGTTCTTTCTTGGTGATCAGCCTTCCTGTGGAGTTTTGTTGCTTTAATAATCCTTCCGGTGCTTTCCAAAGAACTTAACTGAACTTTAGATTTGGAACTAAACTGTGCAGGATTGTCAAAGCCCCAGGACTGAACATCCATTATTTTAAGTAGTTCAATTTAAAATAATGTGGGAACTCCCAAAGCTCAGGATCCCACTTCCCAAACTCCACTGAAGGCTTCTACAAGGATCCACTTGTTGGAGCAGTGATTCGGGAACTGCAATACTAAAATGGTTGCTTCCAAAGATGAAAAAAAAAAATTGTGATTGTTTATACATTACATAAAATGCTACCAACATAACACTCCTAAAGGAATACTAATCAGCCACAGTAGAAGCTTCATTTTGGATTGTGCATTATGGAATTAGAGTGATTTGTCATTTTAGCCTAGTCCTCTGTTCACCTACTTCAATGATCTCAAGTATTTGGAAACTAACACATTTGTTTTTCTTTCTGTTTCAAAGGTTAAGGATTTTAAGCTTTGACGTAAAGGTATTTTTATTCATACCGGGGTAACTGGTAACAAGATTAACAAAGGATGTTGCCAAATATTTCTGGAACTGGCTATAGAGTTAGTAACTTAACTAGTTCCTGGTGTTAGTTTTTCCACTTCTTGAAAACTGTCCCAAATATTTTGGTACTGCTTGCCACTTGTTCATTTTCCACATGTTGATATTGGTACACAATCAAAGTAGATGTGAAAATTGTTGACTATTCTGCAGGCGGCATCTAGACTTTTCCTAAATGTGGAAAATGAGATTGAAAACAATGATGGTGGAGGTTTATGGTGTAAAGGAGCTATGAAGCAGTGATCGTTTGGTAACCATTTCTCATTGGTCAAAATTCTTCCTATGTCAACTGTTTTATAAGCTTATGAGATTAAAATGACTTTTATTCCACTATTTTCCTAAAATTTATACAGAGATGGTTTCTTATGCCTAAAGACATTTTTACGGGGATGTGAAGAAGATATTTTAGGCATACTGAAGGGGTATTTTTTTTAAACGCTTGCATTTACAGAGGCTTTTTACTCACTGAAATGTATTTTACTACACAATAGCCCATGTACAGTTTGTTTTAAAACAGATACTAATATATTTATTCGAATATGTACTGTGTGGTAGGTGTCTGTATGAATGTATCAGCCTGAACAGCAACATCTGGTCATCACTCATTTATAAGTGCTGCGTCTGGATACTTAACCTGTGAACAGTCAGCGGTCATATTTCTTTTATTGATGCTCAAGCCTTTGATCCTTTATCTGGTTATGCTCGTGTTTGCAGAATAACCCAATGTTCCTCCCACACCATGTTAAATTCAGACCTAATATGAAATGTTAAAGGAACACTGTAAAATGAAATCACATTGGATTTTATTTAATTAATGAAATGTTCTGTTCTTTTTTTTTTTTTTTTTTTTTTTTTAAGATATACAAACAGTACCCTGTGGTGTAAACACCTTGTGTGATTATACATGCATTTAGCGGGATGTCCTGTAGTGTTTTCTTGAAACATAACATATCATTGTGAAATGTTCACACCAAAAGCAAAATGAACTCTGGATGGGGAGTATATTTACTTAAGCAAAGCTACTGTTCATTAACAATGCTGATGTGAGGCTCTTCTATCCATGTGGTGTTAACTAAAATAAAGCCAAACCTTTTATTTTATTTTTTTTAAACCAAAAATTTGTATTTTGTCACGTTGAATTCCAGGGAGTACAATTCATGTGTAAACTATTGTATATTTCAGTTGTGCAAAATTAGGCACAATAAACATTACACTACAGAGCGTTAGTGTTTTAATTGCAGCTTTGCAACACCAAGACAACGATGTCAAAAAAAGAGCTTTTCACTACAAGTTTAACACTTGAACCTTGTGAAAGATCAACCTCCACAAGAAATAAAACCACACTGAAGTAATACTATACATACACTCAATCAATCTATAAGCCTTTTTTTGTTGTTGTTGTCAGATGCAGGAAAAAAGAAAAAAGTCGTCTTGGCCATAAAGTTGTAATTTTAAAAAATGCCCATTTTGTGCTCCAAAAAATGTGTAAATAAAGAATATTTCACTCTCATTCCACTCAAAATGTTTAGTTTAATTATGTATTTTAGACATGTATGTATTGGATAATGCATATGCATCTGTTACTTTTATTATTTCTGAGTTATGTATCTCTTAATGTCCATTCAAAACACAATTTTTGTGGGTTTGGAGCAACATGAAGGTGAGTGATTTTCATTTTTGAATGTCACACTGGACAATTTCTATTCTTGTGAAATACATCACTTATCTGCAATATTGTAAAAAAAAAAAAAATAATAATTTGAACTACCGTGTGGCTACCACAAACAAAGTTTAGAGGAGTACTGGCTAATGTTAATTTCAGTCCTATAAAGAGTGTGTGTGTGCTTCCTCCTGCTCCTCTTTCTTCTGTTGCTCTTGCATTACATCATCAAACCCATTATAAAGTTGAAAGATCAAAATTCAGTTCTCAACAAAATTATGAACTTTTTGAAGATAACGCTCAGAAGATTGACAAAAAACAAATCATCATTAGAGATCTAATGTTGTGAGAGATGAAAATAAAAATTTGCTAAAGATTATTAAAATTGAGATTATTAAAGATGATTAGAAATGCTAACATCGTCCACTTCACTCATTCACATTTCTTTGAAGTTACTGTATGTAGTAATTATTCACAGCCGCAAGAGGGTGCTGTAATCATATTTTCTGAACTTGAAATATTGACAAACCATCTTTTCATGAACTGCAGAATCATTATGAATGTATTTAATGATGACTGCATTTAAGAATAAATTAATTGAACGTTGTTTTTTTAGTACAATTTTCAAATTTTTATGGCAAGTTATATTTGTTGTCAATTTTTTCAATAATACGTTTAATTTATAAAAGGAGCAGTGCACCTTTCATGAAGTTGAGTCATTCTGTTTATAATAACCTTAATAACCTGAATCTATGTTTTAAAACATACTAAACTAAAAATAAATTATGTACTAATTTAAAATGCATAACATAAATTTAACATTACAAGTACCCAATTTAACTACACTTTTGCTTACGCTTTAATATTTTTTAGCTGATATTTTTAAAAGCATTTAAGCAATGGCTCATCTGCAGCTGTACATGCTTCCTGTTTAAAACTCACTGTGAATCTGAAAAATGACACTAAAATCACAGAGTGAAAGGGCTTCGAATAATGGCAACCGCATTATCCATCGAACAGTGATGACATATTCGTCCCTTTCATACGCGCTCTCTCTGCAAATAAGGGCATATAAAAGGATTTAGATTTTGAGCATGCCATTTAGCTGCTTTGAAAGGGAAGATCAGTGGGATGCCATGACTGCTAATTAACATTTCCTCCTGTAGATGCTGAGGAGATGGGATGTGTCTCGGTCCCACTCTACGCTGCCTTTCCAAATGACAGTCATCGTAGTAAAGGTGACAGAAAGCTCGTTGGGAAATCTCTGCTTGGCTTGCCCCCATTTAAGAGGGTTTATTAAAAATGACATAACGTCTGCATTTGTGATGAAGCTTACGGCTTGTCTTTTGTGGTTCCTGTGGAGTGTTATTTTGTATTCTCAAGTGTGATGTAATATTATATGCCTGAAAAGGCCACCTCACTATACAGAGGATGCCTGTCACGAACGGCGTACATTTTCTCTCCTTATTTGAAATATGAAAATAAGATTAAGCCTTTTAATTGCAGCTGTTACCTTTCCTGTCTTTGCAGTGATTCTGAAATGCAGTTCAGTAACAGTTTCTCCTATGAGATCTGTGCATCCACCAGAACTGCTGGAGACGTGATATGGAAGGCTTAGCGAGGGCATATTGCATGATCGTGCTCAGAGAGAGAAAGAGAGAATGTCTTTTTATTTGCTGCCTGCTAGCTGTCTCCTTCAGGATGCCTGCCAGCTCAGACAGTCAACTGTTGAAGGATCAAAGCGGCAGAATCAAGACACGTCACCCCGATCAGCAGTGTCAAGATTGTGACATCAAACCAAAATATGGAGTGCTGAGTCCTTTAGAAAGGTGATTTCCAGACAATATTAGGTTTCTTTATCAATCTTTTTTGTATCTGAAAACTGATGATAATTACTGTGAGCTTGTTCAAATTTGTTCATTTCTATTGTAATTATATGTTTACTGTATGTAACATGGATGTTGTAATGTTGGACTAATGCACATTTATCATTTTGAAAGTTCTAATTGAGATTGTGAAGCTTTTTTTGTCCTCTCTATTAATTTGTTCAAAAAAATTCACAACTCTTCTACAACTGTCCTGATATCATAAAAAGCCATAATACAGGAATAAAATTATTGAAAAGAAAAAAAAATACAATAATATAATATTATAAAAGATCTAAAATATTAAAAGTTTATAATATATTATAGGCTTCTAATCGTCTGTGTGGTATGACCAACAAATCATGTGGTCCAACCAATATTTAGAGAGAAAAAAAAGGAAATGATATCATAGAGAAGACCCTGCAAGTCTCAGAAATATCAGACACTATGATCTTTTTATGACAAGTGCAGATTAGTTAAGGTTATAAAATGTCATGTGGTGCAACATTTTAAAAAACATTATTTATTAATTCATTATTAAAAAATACCTTGAAAAAATATATTTAAAAACATTTTTGAGGCGTGTGAACTCAAATGTATTAAAAGTGTAAATATATATATATTTTTTTTTTCATTTACTGGTTACACCACTTGACATTTCATTAAATTTAGACCACAAAACCAGTCTTAAGTAGCATGGGTAGCATATATTTGTAACAATAGCCAAAAATACATTGTATGGGTCAAAATTATTGAATTTTCTTTTATGCCAAAAATCATTAGGATATTAAGTAAAGATCATGTTCCATGAAGATATTTTGTAAATTTCCTACAGTAAATATATTAAAACTTTTTTATTATTATTAGTAATATGCATTGCTAAGAACTTCATTTGGACAACTTTAAAAGCAATTTTCTCAATATATGGATTTTTTTGAACCCTCAGATTCCAGATTTTCAAATAGTTGTATCTCGGCCAAATATTGTCCTAACATAACAAACCATACATCAATGGAAAGCTTATTTAGGCAACTCTGTTTTCAGATGATACAAATCCTAAATATCGACCCTTATGACTGGTTTTGTAGTCCAAGGTCACAAATAAAAGCTTGTTAAAACCAAAACGATGAATAAAAAGAGTACACAGAACATGTTTCAGGTCTTTAAAAGACCCCCCCCCCCCCCTTTTCTTTTCTTTATCATGGACACTCATTGATGTCCTTTTGGATACACTGCATGATCAGTCCTGCCCGCATGAGGTCTTTTGTGGAGCAGCAAAATATCCTGAGGAAATACTAATGGAATTCTATCATAATTTGGAACCAATCCTAAATGGGATAAAACAAGAATCCTCTCAGAATCAAATATGATCCTACTGGATAAACTGAAAATCCTAGTTTTCCATTTATTATTTCAGTCTGTCACTGTATGCAGTATTTGATCGCATTAGCTTCCAAATGATGACAGATGTCAATAGCATTCCTTCAGGGGGGTTTTAAGGGCTAGTGGCGGGTATCTCGGTAAGGAAGGTGTTGACTGCTAAACTCTATTACTCCTGCAGGGGGAAACAGGTCTAACCATGCTTTGTCTCTGTTTTCCCTGTCCAGCGACCCGGTGAACTGGCAAGGCGATATGTGCCACAGGTGGCTGGAGGCTGGACGCCAAATTATCAATAGGACTCCTACATTCGGCGGGGATGGTGTACTTGATATTTACCTCTTTCCCCCAGCGTGAGACCCCGAGAGATGATATGCAGATCATCGCCTGTAAATAAGAGATAGAACACAACAAGGCGCGCGTTTGTTTCCCCCGCGCTCCTAATTTAGTAAACTTGGCAGTCGTTTTTAATCTCCCGGCAAATTGAAGCGGTAGGGGATCGTGGCAAGTGTTGGATGCATGTTATTAATTCCTTGCTATTTCTGTCTAGCGCAATTAGTCACTGTTTGCCGCTGAAAATGTCCCATTAATTATCTACGGCCTGTAAGCGGAGTTGCGCTCGTGGCTACTGTCTGAAGGGTTTGGTCCGCATTCAGTGTCCTCCTCACCTCTGAGAACGCTTGACGCTTTTGAAATGTCTCTTTAATTGCGTTTTAACGCGTAATCTTTGCCTCGGTGTGAAGAACGGCATGAGGCGTCTCAGAGTTTGTCATCATGGATTGTTCACGAGCCGAAGGCGCAGATGTCGCGTGCACCGCTGTTCAGTAAAAACCCTGTTTAGTATACGTGACGTCAGATTAAAGGTCTGCACACAATAACAGTTTCTTCATCTGTCATAGGAGCTGTTCCAGGTTATCTGAAAAAATAAATCTTCACTGAGGGTGAGACCGGGGCTTGTTGTCACATTAGCTGTGAGTGAGTCCAAAATACAGTTGCAGAAATGCTTGTTTTCTCTATTATAGCTATGTTATTATCAGTGTGTCAGTAGGAAATATCAGTCTACATTTCCAAACATTCATTTTGCCATTAATTGTAATAATCCAGTGAGATAATGGCCAAATGAATGTTTGGAAATGTAAACTGATATTTCCTACTGACACACTACAGCAAAAGATAGAAATAACTGACTTAAAACCATTTTTGTAGCTGGTGAAAATACTAGCGTTCTAATAATTTTGGCCACCACTGTATATTTAACCAAAACATGTTTAGGTCAATTTGTCTATAGGCCCTATTAATGGTGTAATTTTAAATGATTAATTAATTAAAATAGTAATTATATAAAATAAATTATATAAGTATTAAAGTACTTAAATATTAAGTATTTAAAGACACTTTATCCAAATATATATATTAAAATATTTCAAATCACTGTCAATTAAAAAAATGTTCCCCTTGTGACAACTTACCCCACAGAGCTTGCCATCATGCCACACTATAACTTGTGTTAAACTGTATCTTTTAGACAAAAACAGTAGAAATCCCATGAGAAAATTTGTTTTTTTAAGTTTTTTTTTTTTTTGTATGATGTGATTCGTGGAAAAAAGCATAAAGGTCCAGGTACAAATGAGATTGTATGAATTGATCGCCAAAACTAAAAATAGGAAAAGACTTTAAATATACCTACAGTCTTTACTTTCAGAAAAGTAAATAGTGTGACAAGCCCCGTTCTCCATACATGTATTAAATATAATTCAAATAGAGCACACTTAATTAATTGCGCAATATTGCTGTGAAAATTATTTTGGTCACACTTTAGTTTAGGGACCAGTTCTCACTATTAACTATGACTTTTGCCTCAGTAAACTCCTAATTTGTTGCTTATTAATAGTTAGTAAGGTAGTTGTTAAGTTTAGGTATTGGGTCAGGTTAAGTGATCTAAAATATGTTCATGCAGAATAAGGTTATATGTGCTTTATAAGTACTAATAAACAGCCAATATGCTAGTAATATGCATGCTAATTAGCAACTAATTAATAGTGAGGATTGGTCCCTAAACTAAAGTGTTACCAATATTTTATATGCAGGAACAGCACCTGATATCCTTAATAATATACTGAGCATGTTTTCAATTTTATCTCAACAATACCAGTTCAAATTTGGGCGAATTGCTTCTGCAAACCCATATTTTGAATTTACATCTATTTATACAGTTTCTTCATTTCTTGTCCAATGATAAAACAAGCAGTTAGTCAGAATGCCAGTGTATTTATAGGGCTAAAACACAAACACATCAGCAGCACTGAGTCCCTCGTCATCCCCCTCCTCACTTCCTCTCTCTCATTTGCAGCTCGATGGCAGCAGCGGCACTCTCAGCTCCACAAGAGGACAAATGACTTTAATTACAGAGTAATTGCCGAGCGTTGTGTTAATTAAATCTTGATCAGTTTAAGTAACTGGATTGCTCCCACATCGAGCCCATGCTGTGATGTGCTGTCTCACTCTCCCTCGTGCACATCTTCAGTCTCACACACACACACACACACACTCCTCCAACCTGGCAGTCTCCCCGCTACACGTCTCTGTAACACAGCTCAAACCTTTTTAGTGTTTCATTCTTTTCTTGAAGTCATAACCACTTCATTTAGCTCCATCTTTTTGCTTGGGTTGCATTATGTCAAAATTTGTTATAACTCAGTTAATAATATATTAGGAATCATACACTAAAAACTAACATTGTTTACAGCAGTTATTAATGCAGATGAATGTTAATTCATAAATATGCTATTGTTCAATACACACGACTGTTCAAAAGTTTGAGAAATGTTTTTCATGTTTTTGAAATAAGTCTCTTATGCTCACCAAGGTTGCATTTATTTCTTCAAAAACATAGTAAAAACTGTAATATTGGAATTTAATTGGAGTTTTCTATTTTAATCTATTTTGAAATATAATTTATTCCTGTGATGAAAAAGCTGAATTTTCAGCATCATTACTTTAGTGTCACATGATCCTTCAGAAATCATTCTAATATGCTAATTTAGAGCTCAAGAAACATTTCTGATTATTGGTGAAAACAGTTATATTGCTTATTTTTGGGGGGGAAACTGCGATACATATTTCTAAAGGATTATTTGATGAATAGAAAGATGCAAAAGAACAGCATTTATTTGAAACATGTCTTTACTTTCGATCAATTTAATGAGTCTTTGCTGAATAAAAGTATTAATTTCTGTTAATAGTACATTTATTTTATTATTTTAATCATGCAACAATGTTGAAATGCAGTAGTAGATTAAATAATTAGCATTAACCTAGATTCTGTAAAAGTATTTTGTAAAATCTTTAACAATAAAAATAAAAAAAATCTCTAAATTGTATACATTTTCACACAGTACACTCTTATTTTAATACCTAAACTTTCTCAATTAAGTTAAGAAACCCTTGTAAGTTTCCCCCCCTGTAGGGTTTATTAAAGGGTTTGTTGCAATCGGCTGCAGGTAATTTGCGAAAATGCCATAACAAACATGATAGAAGCAGAATCAAGAGTGTGGCATCTACTGCAATTTTAGATACATGCATTATCTTTAGGTTCCTGTTGCTTTGGCCAAATTGAATCCTCTTATTTTAATTGGCCGCCATTAGGTGTTCTGCTCAAGGCAATTCTAAGCAGCCCTTGCTTTTGTTGTGTCTCATACTCCAGGCCCCACCAACGAATATTAATCACAATTGTCCTAATCTCTGGGATTTTAATTGGAGTGCTTTGTAAACCACAAGGAGGTAAACAGAAGACAAAGGTGGTCTAAATGCACCTTGAATAGTCGGTTGATGTGTGCAAGGATCGCCTTTTTGTTTCGTGTTGGCTTTCAAGAAACCGAGATCCCAATGAACTGTATATCATTACATGCTTGTCTCAGAGATTGTAAAAAGCTTGTCTGATAGAGCTGTATGTTAATAAAATAGGGTGCAGTAATACACAGTACACACTACATGAGAGACGTATTGCATTTACCACTGCAATTAATCTGTTTCAGACCGAATCCTTTCATTGCTGTGCATATTTGTGTAGCTAACACAGAGGATCATGGGATTTTTCTCTACAGATTTTAAAGGGCTTTATTGAAAATCCACTTGTTTGCTAGGCTCTTGGGTTTAGATTAAAACAGACTGTCAGTGTACAGTAAGTAAGCAGATAGTAAGCAACAGGCTGGAGCTGAAACATATTGCAATGAGTGGCGGATTTATCTGTGATTTAGGAAAACCTAATCCAGTTTTCACTGATGCACTGAGTGATTGAATTTATGTGCAGATGTCAATATGTGATGTGTTACCATTTAGCATGATGGCTTTGCTCTTAAAATACTGTGGTTTTCTGGTGTCTTCTCTGCGCTGGCTGTAGTCAGCAAGCATTTCCCTAAAACAAAAAAAAGAGTACAGTGTAATACCAGGAATTTGTAAAAAGTATTGGTAGCACTTTATTTTACAGTCCTGTTACTCATGTATATACTATGTATTTATTATAGTAATTACAATAACTAGTTAATAACTAGATACTAACCCTGAACCTACCCCTAAACCTACCCCATGTAGTTACCTTATTTTACCAGTACTTTCTTAGGTAGGTACATTATAAGTACACTGTAAGTACATGTAAGTTCACGTACTGTAAAATAAAGTGCAACCAAAGTATTTTGAGGTTGACAACAAAAAGTGAATACTTAATTTATATTTCAATATTAATGATATAACAAAAGTAATAAAACAAACACACACATTTTAGAGGCGTAAGTTCAAGGGGCAAACTAAATAAAGAAAAAAAATATAACTGCATTGTTTAGTTACCAACATTTACCTTTACAAAGGCTACTTGTTTTGCCAAAAAGTTGGTGACTGGTAAGTGTGCAGTTATATTTTTCTTTATTCAGTATTAATAATGTAACATAAATTTAGGGACCATAGAAAGTGTATTGACTCAAGGCAAAGCCTTGCAGAGAGTTGTGCGCTTAGCTGAGCGTATCTCAGGGTCTGCTCTCCCCTCTCTGCAGGACATCTACCTCAAACGCTGCAGAAGCAGAGCTGTCAAAATCATCAAGGACTCGAACCACCCTAGTAACTGTCTTTTCACTCTGCTGCCATCTGGTAAGCGCTTCCGCAGCCTGATGGCTAAAACTGAGAGACTCAGGAGGAGTTTCTTCCCCCAGGCCATCAGACTCCTGAACTCAAACTCGGTCTCTTAACATCATCATGACTCCACTTTATAATCACTAACAATCAGTAAGATATTCATTATTCTCTACCTCATACTGACAGTGTCATTTGCACACAGCACTTTCTGTGTTTTGGTTTTATTTTTTTTTTTTGGTATTGCTGCTACATGACAACCATGTACAACCTGTTTGCACATTCCTCTCTTGTACATTCCTGCTTATCTTAATATTTAAGTCTACAGTATACTGTCATGCACATTTTTATATTTTGTTCTTTATATCTTATTCTTTACTTATTTAATTTTATGTATATTTCCTCTCTGTTTGTATTCTATAATATTTGCACTGTCCATGGAGCGGACCTGACTCACATTTCACTGCTGGTTATATATTCTCTATATAATCGTGTATGTGACAAATACAAATCTTGAATATTGAATCCTTTACAGAATTTGTATACACTCTGTGATTGTGTAACATAGGGGATTATTATTATTTATTTTTTTTGCAATTTTTGGGGGGTATTTTTCTGTATCTTTATCCTGTTAATATTGTAAAGGTTCAAAAACAATCCAAGAAGACACACAAGTAAATACTTACTTACTCATACTTGCATTTAAATGGTAAAACAAACCCCTGAACTTACAGAGCTGCAGATTTACCCGTTACAGATTGATGCAGAATTAAGACGCACCAAGAATTACCCAGATTAACCTGTCAAAGAAAAAACTAAGCCTTCTCCTTTAACATTTCAACCCAAATGAATAATTCTCACATCCTTTGCATTTGAATTGTATGAATACTGCACTCTAATTGACTCTTAGTTTTTATCCTTGAACTTTAAATGAAGCATACGTTTAGCACTGCAAATGGCTAGTAAAGTATCTTTTACTTATGTAACTGTCATCAATGTTCGTGCCTTTTATTTGGAGCCGTATTGCAAAAAAATGAATGTAAATTGAATTATGTGCATGTTATTTCTCTCTTTGTGGCTTAGAGAGAAAACTATATACATTGAAGTCTGCTGTTGTATATTGGTTTAAGATGACAGGGGTGTGTATTATTTAGGAACATTTCTATGATATGATTTCACGTTCATTACACATATCGTCCTAGAAGCAATTTAAAATGTTTCTGAAGAGCAATTCATATATTTTGCTTTGAGGAAACAGGCTTGTGTATGTGCAGGGCAGACAGCGTGTGTGTGTGTGTGTCAGGTAGGTGGTTGAATCAGTGATTAGACAGTAGGGACGGTAGTAAGGGGGAGCGTGGAGGATTATGAACTCGGAGGTGCTGACACATCTCTGCCTCTCAGAGCTCTCAATTTAGTCAAGGATCAGACTCACTTTAGATAGTGGAGGATTAATGATCAGTCTAGCATGACATTATTACGAGGGTAACCTTTCCACTCGTCAGGCACTGAAGGGTCTCGTACTACATCCACATCTCCAACTGCCACCAGAAGGAATTTTACTGCATCTAATTGTACGACAATTATAAGACAAATAATTTCAGCTCTGAAGCCTGATTGAATGCTCAGGAAAATAAAGAGAAAATAATAATTAAAGGTAGCTAATTAAAAGTGTGTGTAAGCATGCAGTCAGGGCAGATGTCTTATTTCATTTGACACTAATTAAAATAACAGATTGAAGTTTATGGTTCTAATCTAATTTTACATTTTAATTTTTATGTTTTGTCCATTGCATTTTTTCTTTTTTGGCGAAGATACTTTCAACATTCCACATATGTTTATTGATCCACATCAAGTTACCAGCTGCAGTTACTGTTATTACTGAACTATAATAAAAGAATACATGTGATTATATGCCCTTTTTCTTTTGATAATGGTAATAGTAACACTTTTTGTAAGGGTATGTTTATACTAAAGCAATCATTAATCATAATAGTAGGCACTGAGTTTACACACCACTAGATTATAATGGGATTAAAGTCTAAAACAACTGCCTCACATCTACAACCCCAAGAAATATGGTTAGGCTTAAGAAAAAAAAAAGAATCAAAACATGATAACCATATTAACTATCCTACAGTTAGTTAACAGTGAAGCTCTGGGAACTTATAAGCTTTTGTCCTCAGAAAGTAAGAAAGAGATAAAAAAAAATGAAAAAGTATTTGAAAACTTATACAGTGTTTAATAGAGATCCCATATTTATTTATTATGATTTTGCAATTTGCAGTTATACAAAAGAACTGCAGTAACTATGGTAATTTGGCGGAAACTACGGTTACTATGGTAATTTTTTACAAGCACTACAACAAATCCCGCCCAACCAGGAAGTGAAATCCAGCACTATCCTCGAGTCCAGGCGGAAAAAGTCAAAAGATCAACACCAGTGCAGATGTAGCCTAAAAGCAGTCAGTGAGATTCTGTCACGATTGTGTTGCTGCGAAGACTAAAAGGCGTACTGGCGCGATATTTATAACGTTCATATTGGCGCAAACGCCGCTGTTAAGAGCAACATTTGCAATGCTATCGATAGAATTGCTGCCACAGGGATAGAGGGTAACTTAAACGACAACGTTGTTATTTTAAACCCTTACCTCGATAATACAGCTTCCGTTTATTGGTGTACATCCGAGAATAAACATGTATTTAACGTTACCGGAATATTCTGAGGACGCGCCGTTTGCAAACTAAGCGCGCGAAAATAATAGTAGGTCTCGAGACGCGTTGAATAAACGCGTAACATGCATGAAATTTCAAATAACTAACACTAACTTCGAAGACGTCTGAAATGTCGTCGGACAAGTTGACTTGGACACTGACGGGAGCGACGGTGGCGTGTGTTTTGGCGGTGTATGTCGCATCTGCTCCGCGAGCTGTGTCCGGTGGAGACTCAGGTAGGACTGCAGTCAGTCACATGTGTTTGTGTTTATATCACATGCAGCCTATCACAGAACAGCATATTGTAATATCACATACACCGCATGACATGAAGCTTTTGCAAATATGAACTGCATGAGACCTGTTGAGATTATTATTAATCTTTCCGAACACCTGTCCAAATCCAGCACCGCCAGAGGGACCCAAAAATAATTTGGAACTCAAGTCACACCTGAAACATGAATATAATAATAGACCAAGTGATGTTTATTTTAAAGTAGGATAGAATAAGCTAAACTTTTTGTTATACAATAAAACATTTTCTGGTTGTGAAATGCAGTTACAAAAATGGCTCAGAAAAGTTGTTTTCTTTTTTATTATATTTTGGAATTATCCACTGCAGACATTACTTAAAAATGTTCTGTGTGACAAATGGGAAGGTTATTTACTGCTGGGTCAGACTAAAAGAGTGTCTGTCCCTCTCAAAGCTGTCAAGAGAACAGAAATATAATCTCTGGAATGACGTCAGAGCATTAATCAGGAGAGAGGGAGACATACTGTACATGATGATATTAATGCACTGCAGAATTGGAGAAAACATGAAGCGGTCTGCGTTCATGTCAGATGTAATGAATCATATACCTAGCCTATAAAGAAAGAATTTAATTGTTTAGGCAGCTTTTTATCATTTAGCGGTTTGTGATTATATATAAAAATCCTCCAATCCTCCCATGCAATTTCCAGAAGGAACATTTACTTAATTCTTTTGATTTGTTATTTGCAATCTCATTTATGCAAAGTTAAAGTTACTCTTGCAGGCATAGCACTACTACTGACCCCCCCTATTAATTTAATAAAAAAAATAATAATGGGGATACAACTGTCCTAATATCATAATGAAGAAAATACTGTATTTTTTAAAAGAAGGTTTTTCAACGTCTTCTAACATTACACAGTTTCATATTTTACTATTATTTCTTAATAAAATGCTTGACTGACTGCATTAATATGTGAAAAACTTTTTCTCCTGAAATCATGTGGTGCAACCAAATTGCAGAAACATGCAAAAAAGGATGCCTGCAGTGCAGACCCTCATGTTTGTGTTATAAGGTCAAGAGGTCTCTTAAAATATCAGATAAAAATATCATAATTTGATATTTTAATGATTTTAAGGCATGTTTCTGGTTGTAAAATGTTCTGTGGCTCCCTGAAATCTTAATAATTCATTAATAAGTTAATTATTAACTTTATAAAGTTAATAATTCATTATACTTATTAAAAAAACTTTTTTCCTTGAAATTTATAAACATATAATATTGTTTACAAATGATTAATATTGTATGTATTCACGTTGTAAGGAAAATATTACTACTTTTTACTTGATGTTTAAGATTATTATTTGTTTTAAAAACCACATGAACCCAACATACATACAAAGTGCATTTGTAAGAACTTGGCACATGTGTTTTAAACTAGATTTTTATAAGACTTTTGCTTTTCTTTATTGTGTACTCTTCTTATTGACCCATAGACGCATTGCTGCACAATGCTTTTAAAAAGGTCCCCATAAACAGCCATATTCAATAATGGGGAGACAAAAATAAATGTTTTCTTCTGGGGGGGGGTGTGCAAACAACAAGCTGCTGTTCTGTGAGCTTTACAGCATGTGCATGGGCAGGGTGGCTTTTGGAGGCTTTTAGGGGGATGGGGGCTGCAAGAAGCTGTTTGGGGCTTACGGAGAGAGAAAAAAAATCAGCCAACCCCTTAAGCGTGGCATTTAGGGACATTGCAGGATGCCGGCGTGATAGCGCCAGCTGAATGCTCGGCAGAAATTCTCCAGGTCTCCGTCTCGCAGTCCTAATCCCTTTAGGTGTGCTGCGCCCTGGAGAGACTGAGCGGGCGCCCTGCGGGACCGCTGTTGTCTAGGAATGCGAGTGTGGAAATGATGGGGATTATGGGGGGAAAAAGGCTGCTGTGGGTGCCCGATGCTGTGCTATCACAGAGACACTTCGCTGTCCTGCGCTCAACTGCGTTTGCGCCCCTTTCCCCGTTTAGCCCTCCCTCTTTGGGACCGGCTCTGTATTGGGGTCTAGAGACAGCACTGCAGTGTATGAATGAAATTGTGATGTATAACATGAGAAATTTTGATTACAGGGAGATCCACATGCTTTGAAATGCGGTAGACCTGGCCTCACCACGTGTGTATCTATTTCTATTCTAAATGAGACTGTGAAAGCAGAGAAAATTCAGCCGCTGAAGTGTGAGGGGTCTGCACCTACAGATAGAGGACTTCCAACATGACAACGAAAACAGACGACCGCTAGTGATACGCAGGAAGTGCCAGCTAACAATTTCAAAATTTTGTGATGCACTGAACATTTCATATTGCATCAGAGAGCACAGATTATAGGATTTTACAGTGTTTAGGTAAGTATTGCATCAGGCAGCATTGCTTAGATTTATACAACAAGGCAAAAACATTTGGGATTAGTAAGCGAAAGGACTTTTTGCCCATTAATCTCTGAACTGCAGATTATATATAAAAAAAAATTATTTCTAGATTTTGTACAGTCCTACATTTTTGCCACCCTTAAAGCACTTTTTTTTCTCTACACATGTCCTGTAATGAGCTGGATTACCGCAGTCACAACATTTCTAGGCCTGGAAAAGGAATGGAAATGAATAAAATTTGAAGTCAACAATCATTTAAATGTAGATGATAATTTATTTTTATTTTTTTGTGGAAGAAGTCTCTTATGCTCACCAAGGCTGCATTTACTTGATCCAAAATACAGTAATGAAGTAGTATTACCATTTAAAATAATAATAATTATTAATAATAATAAATTGTTGTTATTATTATTATTATATTTTAATCTATTTTAAAATTTCTGATGGTAAAGCTGAATTTTCAGCATCATTACTCCAGTCTTCAGTGTCACATGATCCTTCAGAAATCATTCTAATATGCTGATTTGCTGCTCAAGAAACATTCCTTATTATTATCAATGTTGAAAACAGTTGTAGTTGTGCTGCTTATTACTTTTGTGGATTTCAGATTTTTACTTTTGTTTGTTTGTTTGCTTATTTGTTTATTTATTAGAAAGTTCAAAAGAACAGTATTTACTTGAGATAGAAAACTTTTGTAACTTTATAAATGCCTTTTTTGTCACTTAAATCAATTTAATGCATTTTTGCTGAATAAAAGTTTATTAATTTATTAATTACATTTATCTACAACCCCAAATCAGAAAAAGTTGGGACAGTATGGAAAACGCAAAAAAAAAAGAAAGTAGTGATTTCTAAATTTACTTTGACTTGTATTTCATTGCAGACAATATGAACACAAAATATTTCATGTTTTGTCTGGTCAACTTCATGTCATTTGTAAATATACATCCTTTCCTGTCATTCAGACCTGCAACACATTCCAAAAAAAGTTGGGACAGTAAAGCATTTACCACTTTGTAATGTTGCCATTCCTTTTCACAACACTTAAAAGACGTTTAGGGACTGAAGACACCAAGTGATGAAGTGTTTCAGGTGTAATTTTGTCCCATTCTTCCTGCAAACAAGTCTTAAGGTGGGCAACAGTACGGGGTCTTCGTTGTCGCATTTTGCGCTTCAAAATGCGCCACACATTCTCTATTGGAGACAGGTCGGGACTGCAGGCAGGCCAGTCAAGTACCCGTACCCTCTTCCACCGCAGCCAGGACTTTGTAATGTGTGCAGAATGTGGTTTTGCGTTGTATTGTTGAAATATGCATGGACATCCCTGGAAAAGATGTCTTCTTGAAGGCAGCATATTGTGCTCCAAAATCTCTATGTACTTTTCAGCATTAATGGTGCCATCACAGAAGTGCAAGTTACCTTTGCCAAGGGCACTGACACAACCCCATACCATGACAGACCCTGGCTTTTGGACTTGTTGCTGGTAACAGTCTGGATGATCCTTTTCTTCTTTGGTCCGGAGCACACAGCGTCCATTCCTCCCAAAAAATACCTGAAATACTGATTCATCTGACCACAGTACACGTTTCCACTGTGTGATGGTCCATCCCAGATGCCTCCGAGCCCAGATAAGTCGACGGCGCTTCTGGACACTGTTAACATAGGGCTTCCTTTTGGCACAGTACAGTTTTAACTGGCATTTGTGGATGTAACTACGTATTGTGGTACTTGACAAAGGTTTGCCAAAGTAGTCCTGAGCCCATGTGGTGATATCGCTTATAGATGAATGACGATTCTTGATGCAGTGCCGCCTGAGGGATCGGAGATCACGGTTGTTCAGCTTAGGCTTGCGCCCTTGTCCTTTACGCACTGAAATTCCTCCAGATTCCTTGAATCTTTTAATTATGTTATGCACTGTTGAAGGTGAAATATCCAAATCTCTTCCTATCTTTCTTTGAGGAACATTGTTTTTAAACATTTCAATAATTTTCTCACATATTTGTTGGCAAACTGGCGATCCTCGGCCCATCTTTGCTCCTAAAGGACTAGACCTTTCTTGGATGCTGCTTTTGTACCAAATCATAATTACAATCACCTGTTGACATCACCTGTTTCAAATCACATCATTATTTAACCAATTTACCTCATTACTAGCCCTAAATTGCTCCTGTCCCAACTTTTTTGGGAATGTGTTGCAGGTCTGAATGACAGGAAAGGATGTATATTTACAAATGACATGAAGTTGACCAGACAAAACATGAAATATTTTGTGTTCATATTGTCTGCAATGAAATACAAGTCAAAGTAAATTTAGAAATCACTACTTTCTTTTTTATTTGCGTTTTCCATACTGTCCCAACTTTTTCTGATTTGGGGTTGTAAATGTAATAAATTATTTAATTATATAGTTAACATATATATATATATACATACATTTAAATTGGCTTTAAAAATTTGATTCTCAAGCGTCATAAACCAAAAATTCAACATCCAATTGGTGTTTTGGCACCAATACATATGGGATTTAGTTGAAGCCATGCCCAAATTAGACAGTTGTCTAATTTGATAATGTTAATAAATTACCATTAATTAATACATTAACACATTTAATTGCTTACTTGTATAGATATTCAATTTTAATTTTGTTGGGTCGCCTTTTGATGTGAATTATGGGTAAACCAGACGAGACAATATCTGGCCATATTTCATCAACTTGCTTGTATGGAGTAAACTTGACTCAGAAACCAATGTGATAATGGTCTTAATGGAGACATTTAATAAGTATAATATGTAAAAGGATCACAGTCACTGGTAGAGTTTTAGAGGGAGCTCTTTTGCATGCGTGTGGCTCGGCGTAGAGGGACTCGCAGGCGTTTATGCCCGTGTACGGCACACAGCGACGGATGGGGCTCTGCACATGCACCTCGAGTATGGGAAGAGTGAATAGATTTGCCTGTGTATGTGTGCGTCTGTCTGCTCGGGGATCAGGGGAGCCGTGTGCGATGGAAGAGAATGAGCGTGTCGCTTAGGAAATGTCACACTGGGAAGATTTTGCAGGTTTTGATCCGAGCAAATTAATGCAAAACCCAGTGCAAGTATTTGATTTGGGAAAACTTTCAGGAGCGGGCTTGTCTCTTAATAATAATTATTGGGTTTACATTAATTTCCCTCTCTGTTTTTCTACCACAGGAGAGCTGATCACTGCTGCTTGTGAGCTGGGGGTAAGCATTAGCTGCATTGTTTAATCAATCCACTCATTAACTCTTATAAGCATTAAGGAAGTTTAATTAAGTATGGGGGGAGAAGAAAGATGATTAATTTACTTTTCAGGCCACAGGTTTTTTTATCCTCTTCTTTTCTGTACACTTCTTTTTTGACTAACTTAGGACTAGAGAATGCTATAATTTGCAACCCTGTTCTTCAAATCCAATTAGACTGAATGGTTAGGCGATGGCTTTTGTAAGCTTCGCCTTATGTACGGTATAAGGCTTATTATACTCAACCCCTCTCCTTTTTGTGCATGCGTGTGTGCGCGTGTGTAAGCCGCAAAGAATGAACTAAATCGGGTTAACAGTTATAATAAGTTTTATTATTTAATAAAGTTTATTATGCCGCTGCGATCCTTTTAGGGAGGCTGTGGCGGTGTCACTATGCCAGTAATCCGTCCCTCTGTCCGTGTGGCCTGCCTGTCTGCAGCTCTCCCCAGGGTCGGAGGGCTCTCTCCGGGCCGCAGGCCGCCGGCCCTCCCTTCCTGCTCCCTTGAGCCATGGATCTTTTCTCATTTAAACTCCTCGTCGCAGGACTGCCCCCTACCGCGCATTCCGCCTTTTTACGGCATGCCACACATGCTTCCAGACCCGTCGATGCCTCTGCGTGCCTTTCCACACCATCGGCCTCGCAGGCATTTCACCGGTGCAGGCATTTCAGCCACACGCGTCACACATCACTTGCGCAGTCGCACGCACCTTGCTGGCACTTCCAAGTGTGCCCTTCGCGCCCCTGCCATCTGCTTGCCATACTGTCTCTTTCTCTTTTTTTGTCCTGTGTCTGTCCCCCCTCCCAAGCCTCTCTGTTCCTCTCTGCCTTGACCTCTCTTGCTCGTCTTCAAGCTGTCTGTTCTTTCTGTATTAAAGACATTTAGCAGTGTTTGGGGAAGCTCAATTACAGACAAGCAGCCCTTTTGAAAAAAATAGTTAAGCTAAGTGGCTACCAATGCTAGTTGACCAAGTTCCCAGGGGATTCATATGTAACTTTAATGACCCGCAAATATAACAGTCCTTTCTAAAATGTACTTTCTTTCTTGCAATTTCAAGCATATATCTTGCCATTTTGTGTTTACAATTTGCAACTTTTTTTCTCAGACTGTGATAATTTTGAATTTATGTCTTGCAATTTCAAGTTTACGTCTTGCAATTCAGACATTTTTCTCAGAAATTATGAGAAATTATGCAAATCAAGCTTTTTTTCCTCTCTAGTCTCAGTTTATATCTCTATTAAGAAATGCCTATTTTGTGGGCAAAATTACAAAAGGCATTTTATCCGAAATATGTTTTTGCTCATTCAATTTTCTATTGATATTAAGTGTAGTAAATGAAGAATATATGTTTGGAAATATGCTTTATGATCCAGACAAAACCTTTTGTCTGCAAAATAGGCAGGTCACAAAGCCAAGATTGGCCATCAGGAGCATCAGGAGAACCCTGGTGGCTAAGCAACTGATTCGGCCTGCCGCCCTTCTCATTTTCATTTATTTATTTGCTTATTTATTATTACTTGATATTATTTCACACTAGGCACCCCTTAAAAGAGATATAAACTCTAATATTCCAAATTTGTGAAACGTAAACTCAGAATTCTGGGAAAAAAATTGTCAGAATTTCAAGACATAGGTAAACAGGATTGTGAGAAATAAACTCTGTGAGAAAAATGTCAGAATTGCGAGATATAAACATGCAGTTCATACTTTTGTGAGATGTTGAGAAAAGCACATTTTAACTAGTGACAACACTGCAATTAAATCATTTTTTTCCCCATAAAGCTATATGCAAAATGCATATTTTATTTTGCAATTATATTTTGTTTCCTAAAATTCTTTTTTCCTCCTAGAGCCCCTTACAGTCCCCTAAGGGGGCCACGAACCCTAATTTGTAAACCCCTGAACTCCTGGGTTTATGTTTTTATTTGTTAATAATATATAGTTAAATGAGTTTTAAGTTACTTCTTATTAGTTACTTCCCAACACTGGCTTATTACAGTTCACCAAACCTGACTGACAAGGACTTCAGCCTTACAAAATTGTTTAGAGGGATCAGTTGACTGGGACCCTCACTCCTGCTTTGATCTTGAACTCACACTAGCTTTTAGACATCCACTTGTCCACCGAGTTTCCAATCCATCCCTCAAACAACCTCTTCTCGGAGACGTTTCCTTGCTCTTCGCTCTAGTGTGCAGCGTTTCTCAGCCTGCTGTGCCTGTGTGTGTTATCAGGCCAGTAGGAGTGAGACAGTCTTTAATAGCTCTAGTCCTTATCACTCCTTAGGGGACTTAGTGCCTAATTGCTGGGAAGGCAAGGAGACAGGAGATCAGGCTTTATGGGAGGGGGAGGACAGTGTGATGCTGTAACCCGCAAAAGTAAGGTCTGCCTTTGAAAGCTGAACTGTATGCTGATGGGTGGTGGGAGAAGGGGGGGTTACTAGATTCTAGAGGTCGACCGATAGTGGATTTTACCGATACCGATAGCTAGGTTGGACCACACTGGCCGATACCGATTAATCAACCGATAGTTTTTAAAATAGATACTGAATGAAAACTAAATAGAGCTTTACTATTTAAAAAAAAAACAGCAACAGTACTGAACTATACTTTATAAATGAATAAAAATTTAGTATTAATATTTATTACTATATTGATTATTAAAGTTATTTCATAGTTTACAAATGTTAAAAGAAGAAACTTTAAAATTTAAAAATGAAGCCTATATTAGTAAATGTTGAAATGAAATGAACACACTCTAACAAGGAACAATACTTCTACAGCTTTCATTAATGTTACAAATGGACTCTTATTAAGTATTACCATTTCATTTCAACAGTCATGCTTAAAGATGGCCATCTTGAAATACCTACATAAGGCCATATTAAAATTACATGCACAGGTTATTGATATTGTATGTGCACTCTTTATTTGCTGCTATTTTATTATCTAATTAAAATTTAAACAAATATGCAAGTGAGTGACACACTGTGCAAAAGCACAGCGCTGCGTCTTGGAGAAGTCACGGGTATCACACACACACACACACACACCAGACGCGTCACGTTCAATTTAAGCAGCGGTCTAAAACTGTTTATTTAATCACCAAACGGACATAAGTTTGCTTCAAGAATGAATTATGTGTCATAAATGAGTTTGAAGTTCTGTGTTTAAATAACAGAGCAAACGGAAAGAGAAAGCGCGATCTGTATTACAGCTCTCTATATGAAGCATACAGACTGTATTAGAGCCACGGAAAGACAAACGTTTTGCTGAAAAATGCACAATACATAATTTATAGCCTAGGGCGAAGTCATTATGTACATTAACAATGATTTGGGACAAATAGGCTATAATGTTATTTAATGGGAAACTATGTGAATGGCGCTCTGTTCCGCGGCAGGATTTTCTGTCGGCTGCATTTAAATGCGCGTTTGAAGTTTCCCACTCTGTGCAGCGCTCAGTGTCACATGCCAAAACAAACAACATGTGCTGTCAGTGATTTCCGCCTCTAGAGGCCGCTCTCGTACTGTATAATGATAGCAGACCATTCTCAACCACTCCAGCAACAGACGCAACACGAAGAAAAAAAAAAAAAAAAAAGCAACACCGAAAACTATCGGCATGGATTTTTGCCGATAACCGATTGTTCTGCAAATCAACTATCGGTGCCGATTAATCGGCAAAACCGATGAATCGGTCGACCTCTACTAGATTCTGTTGCTGTTATCAGAGTGTTCTGCGAGTGAGTTTACAGCTGTATTTTCCCCCAGGTGGCCCATCCTCCAGGATACCCGCTCTTCACCATGTTGTCCTCTCTGATGCTCTCGCTGCTGCCTCTCAGCTCTCCAGCACACAGTATCAATGTCCTGTGCGCTGTCTTTGGGGCCGGGGCCAGTGGAGCCCTCTGCTTCACTGTCTGCAGGTAGGCCACTCTCAGACTATTAGACCAAATTTATAATGTTCATTGTAAATTGTAAAGCATTCCAGGTTTACTTTATTTGATTTACTTTATTTCGCTTTTTTCATCTAATATGTTGAATGTTATTTTATATTAGTATTTTACTCATTACTTTAGTGTATATATATTAGGGCTGCCCCCTAATAATCGACTAATCGACCATAAGAGCCTTGGTCGACCAGAATTTTATCAGTCACTTAGTCGCAGAAAAAAAAAATCCACAGGTGAAGTCACGCAGTCCGTGACGGACAGATCGTTAACGGCTGGTCTATGGATACAGTACATCGGGCAGGACATCCAAACGCTTGTTCAATGATGCACCCCTGATGATTTAAATGGTTTAGTAATAAATGTGCGATTGGTCAACTAATGCTTAAAGGGATAGTTCACCCAAAAATGAAAATTCTGTCATCATTTACTCACCCTCAATTAGTTCCAAACCTGTATGAATTTCTTTGTTCTGCCGAACACAAAGGAAGATATTTTGAAGAAAGTTTGTAACCAGGCTGTTTTGGGGCACCATTGACTTCCATAGTAGGAAAGAAAAATACTATGGAAGTCAATGGTGCCCCAGAACTGCTCTGTTTCCCACATTCTTCAGAATATCTTCCTTTGTGTTCAGCAGAACAAAGACATTCATACAGGTTTGGAACTACTTGAGGGTGAGTAAATGATGACAGATTTTTCATTTTTGGGTGAACTATCCCTTTAAAATGAACGACTACTAGTCGACCAGAAAAATCTTTAGTCAAGGGCAGCCCTAGTATACACACACCCACATATACACTGCCGCTCAAAAGTTTGGGATCAATAAGATTTTTTATGTTTTTTAAATAAGTTTCTTCTGCTCATCAAGGCTGTATCTATTTGATCAAAAATACAGAAAAAAAAGTTATTTTGTGAAATATTCCAAAAAACAATATGAAGCAGCACAACAGTTTCAACACTCATAAGAAATTACAATAAGATTTCACAATTTTACTGTTTTTTCTGTATTTTTGATCGAATAAATACAGCCTTGATGAGCAGAAGAGACTCCTTTAAAAAACATAAAAAATCTTACTGATCCCAAACTTTTGAGCAGCAGTGTATATAATATGCATATGTGTGTTTATACACATACCTGTTAAAGTTTGGGGTCAGTGAGATTTTTAAATGCACTTAATTAGTTTTAATATTAATAGGGTGAAACATGTTATAATGCAAAATAAATATGTGTGTGTGTGTGTGTGTGTGTAAATATGTGTGTATCAGTAGTAGTAGTAGTGAGTAGTACCATAACATTACTGAAAAAAATACTGAATAAATAATGCATTAGTAATAGTAACTATATATATATAATGTTACTATTACTAATGCATTATTTATTTAGTATTTTTTTCAGTAATGTTATGGTACTACTCACTACTACTCAGATTCTCTATTCAGATAAATAGGAATTTGGTTCACCCAGTGAACTAACTCCCTTATTTTGTGATTAGAGTACGATGTCCTGACATTAACTGCCATCCTAGACATGGAGTTCAGTCTGCAGAAAATTGGTCTAAACAGGCAGTAGCTGCTGCATGTATTTTAATATCTACACGTGACTTTTACCAACGCATGCCCTCACTCAGCTGAGTTTGTGAGCCAAGCTGACCAGAGATTTGGCTGCAGTTACATGTCCAATGCAACCTCTGCTCTTAAGCCTCAAAGGATTTAGATCCAATTTTGGATTACAGCAACCAAAAAAAGTCATTTCCTTTGGCCCCCGCAACCCATCCTCCTCCTGTGGCTGATGGCAGTGATGATTTTGTTGCATACGCACACATACACACACACACACACACACACACACACACACAAACCCTCTTAGCTCTTAAGTTTCAGTATATAATCTATGTTTTCAATTGAAAACATAAGCGTAATAGGTTTTGATGGTTATCTGTCCGGGCTTAGGCTGGGGTTTGGCCTCATGCATGTCTGTTGGGCTCAGAGCAGTAGCTGGCATGCTTGAGATGCCAGGACTGGGAGGAGAGAGTGTTTTAGGGGTTTCAGAGCTTCCGGCACAGTCTGGGACTCCCTTCTGGGTTGGCATTGGGGTTCTTAGGTGCTTCGCCCGTGCCCAGTGGTAATGCTGAGGTGGCGTGCCACTCACAGTAGGAACACTACCGGACAGGCCTGTCCCCAGGCTGCTACCCTGGCACCCAACACCACTCTGAGACTGACCATTTTCTGCCCTATACGTTCTCTGCCATCTTTAGATTTAAGCAATTTCAGTGTGTAAAGGATTGAATGCCTTGCTTGATAAATATATTACTCTTTCCTGTCTTTTTTGTGCAATATGTGGGTCAGTGACATGACACTTTTTCATATGTGTATGTACAATGACTGGAGGACATACATTTCTTCTATGAAGGATTTTTATTATTATTTTTTTAATTGAATACATTTTTGGAGAGTACATTTTAAAGAACTCAGCATGTGTCTTAAACTAGATTTTCCTTCAGTGTTGACACTCTTATACAAAATGTCATTGATAATAGATAATTCTAAAACACTTGTTAAATTTTGAGAATTCACTACAGTGCTGTCCATTAGATGTTCTCATTGTGAAATCTCTTTGATGTTCCAAGTTAAATGAGGTAGACAGACTGTTATACAATGTGTCTCACTTCCCAGATGTAGCACTCCATTTTCCTTTGATTATGTCAATTACAGATTTTTTGAAATGTCATGGTTTGCCACATTACTTGCCTTTATGTTTCTTCTCTGCATCTGGGTAAGCCTTTGAGGATATCTGGCATCAATAATAATCATAATCGTTGACTGAATTACTAGCTAGGAAATATTATTTTGAACTCAAGCTTTTGGTTCTTAGCATTACAGGTGTCTTTGTGAACCCTAAAAACAAAAAATGATGACCAACAGCTGTTGATCATAAATAACAGGAAAGTGTATTAGATGTCAGTGGCGAAACACTATTTGTTTGGTATACGTGCTTTCAAGTTAGACTACAAGAATAGCATAGACTATCACAGATTATCACAGACTATATTTTGACAGTGATATTGTCCTTAAAAGTGATCATGACATGAGAAATCAAATTTGCCTTGATCTTTTGGCATAAAAGAGGTCTTTGTACCATTAAAACATCCTGTAAGTTTCAAACGATTTCTTCATTATAAGCAATGCATTTATTTAATCAAGCTCCAAAAACGGCTCATTTGGATCTGAGGTGGCATATGACATCACAGGGGCACAAACATTTGCATAAACTCTGCCTCCAGAGCAAGACATGGACGAATAGTCATCTTCTCACCATAGGCCCCGCCCACTGGCATTCAGCCGCTTAACGGCTGACACTTAATCACACTGAATGAGAGTGTTGCGTTGCATCAAAAGGAAATAGAATTTACAATCACTGCCGCTATCTTGTCCACACAGTAAACAGATGCGCGTTTGCTTTCTGACAGTCCACGCACTTGAGTCTGTCGTCAATAGGACAAATGGAGTGAAAGAATGTTCTCTTTGACGCATTTGGTTTAAACAGCTCGTTCGCATCTTTGTACAGATATCAGAAGGTTCCCAGTATAAGGAACAAGTGGATAGTTTATTTTTATTGGCATTCCGGATCGTGTCAGAAGATTGATTGGAGGATTTTGTTTTGTTTTGTTGTACAGTCCAAAAATGTTGTACATGTCCTAAAATACTGCCTAGTAATAACACATTTGGACCACTTAACATAATGATTACTTAGCATTTTCTGTAAGTTCTTGATGTCGATTACATAATAGATGTGACCGTGAGGTCAGCGAAGGTGACTCCACCCATCCTCCTCAGTCCTGGGTCCACCGCACCTGTGAGGGTGCACACCAGCCAAGAGCAGACGGGTCCAGTTCTGCATGCACCAGCTCATATCACAGCTGACCGGGCTCCGGTGCCCACCTGTCCCGGTGCTTTTGTGTCCATATAAGGCACTTTACCATATGGTCATAACTGCGCTTTCGTTACTGGATCCTCCACTCGCTCTTAGTCACCCCGTGGCTCTCTACGGTGAGCTGGGTTTATTAACAAGACGGTTGCTTCATGAGAGCAGTACCCGTGTTAGAATGTGATAGCCTATGCAAATATGAGCATTTAAAGGGACAGTTCAACCTGAAATGAACATTCTCTTATCATTTACTCACCCTCATTCATTCCAAACCTGTGTGACTTTTTTTTTTGCAGATATTTTGAGGATTTTTGGTTACTGAACAGTTATGGTGACCATCGACTTCTATTGTATAGATCAAAAACGCTACAGTATATTTGTCTGTGTATTTGTTTCTGATTAAGACTAAGAAAAAAACGCTGTCGTTTCCCACGTCCCTTGGCTGCCCCCTCCCGCATACCTCTGTTGTCAGGTAAATCACCGACCCAGAAACAACAGCTCCTGGCAGCTTAAGCATATGCTTTATTAGCCAGTCTAATCTCTAAAACGCTCTGGTTTGCAGCCATTCGTTTTTGGATAAATATATCTTCTCTTTAGCTATGACACCCACCCTTTGTTTTTCATGCCAAGAACCTTTGTATCTCGAAAAAAAGAGAATATTCTAGATTAAATGCAATTTAAACCCTATTGGCAGCTGCTGCTGATTACCACCGACAATAATATGGAGTCATCTGTTAGTTTGAAATAATAAACAATAATGCACTTGCAATAGAAGTCAATGGAGCAGTACCAGAATAAACATTGAAAATAATGATAACACTTCAGATTAGGGAACACTATTCACTATTAACTAGATGCTTATTAGCATGCATATTACTAGCATATCGGCTGTTTAGTATACTTATAAAGCACATATTAATGCCTTATTCTCTATGATCTTATTACCTCATAAATTAAAACAAAAACAAAAAAATATGCTTTTACTCTTTCCTATGCTCTCATTATCCCTTATTCCTTTCCTGTCCTAGCTTTTACGATTTTGAACAATGACAGAAACCTTGTGTAACTGGCACTTCTCGTGTTTATTGTCATCCTATGTTGAATCGCTCGTTGTATTCCTCAACTGTAAGTCGCTTTGAATAAAAGCTTCTGCCAAATGAATAAATTTAAATGTAAATGTATTCGAGATTTTTACACTGTTTTGAAATGATTGCCATAACATTTAAACATTATTAGTGTTAGATAACTTTACATGTCAAATAATGTTTTTATTTGAAAATAAATACTGAATATTTCACATAAAATTGAAAGTGTACTGCTTTTAAACCAAACAGTGTAATCATGCCAATGACCTCCATTACATTTGCATTACCACAAACACGTTTTTCTATAAACTCAGATGCTTTCCATAGAGCTTAATCTGTATTTAACCTGTAAGTTTCCTTTAAACATCTCCATGCACTACAGGCCTCATATTCTACAACTCAGCATGACCAATGGCACCGTTTAAAGACGCAGTAATATTTCCTTAACAGATGTTTAATGAAGACGTCTAAACCCTCATTACCCCATTCAGAATAGGGGAAATAGGGCCATTTCACTGTGCTATGCCATCACTTTAATTTCCCCCTGCCTGGAGGCCTAAGATTGTGTCTGTTGCATCAGAAGTCAATATTGCTATAATATTACATTTCCCAAACTGTCTCCACAGGCGGTTTTTAATGGGAGTCATGCAATGAGAGGATCAGCCTTTTCCAGAATGCATGCGTTCCATAAGGCCACATAATACTACAGTTGATTAATGACTTGATTAAAATAATAATACACTAGTAGAAAATAAAATGCATATTTGCTGAATGATATACACAATTTATTTTTGTCTGTTATGTCCACATGACATGTGTCGGTGGGGGATTAAGATGGAATTGGGTGAAATTGTTGTGCCATTGGCTGTATTGTTTGAGGTGGATTGGAGTTATTAGTTTTTAACATGCTCTGTCCTGTGGGGAGGGACGTCTCAACCCAGCAGAACACTGTCCATAGGTACAACATGCACACAGTAAATCTACCAGAGATTGTTTGACAGTAATACTTTGCACAGCTTCCACTAGAATTCAATTTATAGTCACTCCATAATTGCACCATCAACTAATATTATACCTTATACTCTAAATATGTAGCAAGAATCCCACACCATACACGGTATCCTCACTGCATGTCTCCATCAAAACAAGACCTCACATTATCATAAACATAAGGCCACCTAGATAAGCAGATCAACTGGGCCATACTTAAGGTTTATATTTTTTTAATTGTTCTTTGGGGTTTCTGTCACGTGAGATAACTGACATAAAATGCAAACTAAAAGTCTTAAGATGCAACCTTGACTCAACCAATGGTGTGAGTTTGTATGATAGAAAAGATGGAACAACAGTTGTGTACATTTGTAACCGGGAATAGTAATAAACCGTTTGAATGGGGAAAAAAATCAACCCTGAAGTTATCTGATTCCATTGTTGTTTTGATTGAGACTGCAACAGTGCCTATTTTTTTCCCATTCATTCCCCCCCCCCATAGTTATTTTTTTTAAAAAGTTAAAGAGGTGTAAGCCATGAGTCAAATTAATCAGCTATGAGGTGAATCACAACATTACATTACAACTTTGATTTGAAGCATAAAAATATTTGAAAATCGGCCAGAAAGACAAAGGTTCAAGACTTTGACTATACTGAGAGAAAAAACTACAGTCCCATGAAGCATTGTGAATGACATAATCAAATAAAAAAGCTAGAGAAATGTAAAACTATTGATTTAAATATGTTGATTGTATATATATAAAAACAATATGTTTTTCATTTATTTTAAATATATATATATACAAATTTATGACAGTGTAAACTGATTTGATTGCATCATTCCAGTACTTTATAGGAGCGGGTGGGCGTTCTTTGTGGTGTGATTTGATCATCTCCGTTCTCTGATTGGTGGAGATTTCGCTGCAAAATCATAGAATCATTTTTCACCAGATGTAGTTTTTAACCAGAATTTCCACTGTTACATTCAAGTATTTAAAAAAGCATATTTAACAAAATTGTAGCTCCCAGGTCTCTCTTCTCAAGTTTAATAAGATATCGTTAAAAATCAGTTCTTGAATGGAGAATGGGAACGAGAATTTTACTTCTGGAACCCGACTCATGGATACGCCATTCATTCTTAATACTTCAGACAATTTGGATAATTCTAATTTCTAATAATTCTAATGCTATCATTCTAATTATGCAAATTTCTCATAATAATAAAACTTTTGAATACTTTCATGAAATTTTAATGAAATAATTTTCTGATAAACTAATCAAATTTATCACAGTTACCACAGCACATATCAGTATATCAGTTGTGAATGAAGATATTTTAAATACTTTTTTGACAGCAAGTACATTTTTATAGTATGGACAACCCCCCCCCCCCCCCCCCCAAAAAAAAAAAAACAACAACAACAAAAAAACAAAAACCAAACAACAACAAAAAAAACATACCATTGAACATGTTTTAACAAGGTGCATTCATGCCTAAATTCAGTCACACTTTATTTTAAGGTTATTATTACAGTGTAATTAAACAAAAGTACTGCGTAAATTAAGTAACATGTATTTACTGTAGAGTTAGGTACAAGATTAGTTATTTTTAATTATTCATCATTTACTTTTATTGCAGTAAGAATTAAGTATGTGTAACATGTATAACAAGGACACTCAAATAAAATGTTACTAAAAATTTCTTATTAGAGAATTGATATATTCCTCATAGGGTTAACTGTTAAATGTTAACTGTACTAAATGAACACTAAATTACAGTGAGAGCTCTGCTTTTTATATAAGAAAGAAGTTAGATAAGCATCTTTAATTTTCTCTGCAATGATGTAGTCAAGCATGTTTGCACAGTTGCAGTGTTTAGTTTGGAGTCGCCTATCTGTTCTGAACTGAAGTACTACAGAGACACAAACACAGCAGCATCCTGCACAGCAGACAAGCCTCTGATGCTACACGCAAGTGTCACTCTCTCACCTTATCCCTGAAGAGAGAGAGAGAGAGAGAAGGAGACCCAGGTGGTCCTACATGTTCTGGAATGCAGGACATGTCACATGCTTTCCTTCAAGCAGACAGACACTCCTAAAGAGGTCCGTGTCAAGCCCTCTCAGAGGAATAAAGACAGGAGGAGGACAGCGAGCGACTGTCAGGCCGCCCCATTGAAGCGATGACAGGGGGAGGATGTGATATTTCGCCTACCTCCGGATAGCACCCCTGCTCTAACCCAGCTGCGGCCCCCCATCCGCCGACGTGTGCTGGGGGTTAATTGGGACGCAGCGGGAGCAGAATCGAGGGTGCGGGGGGTCCGCACCTTCACCGAGCCTCATCTTCCTCAGCCCCATCCTCGAGTAGTAAAGAGGACTAGAGAGAAGCTGATATCACCAAGAATCCCCCCCGCCTGCTTTTGACAAGCTATTAGTCCGACTGCGCGCACACGCGCGGCCTCGTCTCATACGAGACGGGAGAAGAAAAGAGAGGAAAGGCAAGTTGTGTGCAAAAAAGCAGGAGAAGAGAAAAGAGAAGTAGTCAGCAAGCGCGAGTTCCACACACACCATCCTTCCTCCTTTCTTCCATCCGTATCCTTCTCTCCGCTTCCCTTTTTCCTGACTTACTTTGCTTTCCCTGCGAAAGCTCCATTGTTCCCCTTCCCCTAAGTCTCATCAGCCTCTTTTGTGGCCGACTATCACAGCGGCAGGCAGAGGCGCGCTGGAAACGTCTAAATGGTATCATGGCTCGTGATTAAGCGCGCGAGCTTCGGCGGTGCCGCCGCTGCTTATGAGTCAGGTCTGATAAGGCGAGGGCCCTGCTCTCTACTCAATTTCAGATACCGTTAATGGAATCTGTCTTGTGCGATTGTAATGTGAGAGCGCCTAATTTGCCATGGAGCTTGAAGCTGTCAGCGGCGAGGGATTGCGGGGTCAGGAGGGAGCTGGCAGCCGCTTGGCCCGCGGCGTGTATCTGTGCCGCTGAATAGAGCAGCTCTCCGCCTGTCACTTAGCTGATAGGCTGATGAGGACTCTAAGCCACTCGGCACAATGAGGAGAGGGCCATACTGCCTCGCTTCCCCCCTCTACCACCCCCCTTTAATTGTCAAGCCCGCTAAAATTTTTCCAAGCCAGTGTGCTGGAGACCGGGCTGAGTTTTTTTTTTTTTTCTCTCTGCAGCTCTCTCTCTTTTGCGTCTTCCCAACTTTTTTTATTCTCCTTGCTTTCCTTCATTTCTGTCTTCTCGGGTCTCCAACAGACAAAGCTGACCTCGCTCGTTCATCCTTTTGTCCAGCGTTTCCTTTTACCTCGCCCCGGCCATGTGTCCTATCTTATTCTTCCCAGCTGGAGCCCAAGTCTAAGTCAAGTCTCGAGTCTTTTGTCAAAAGTCAAAGTCAAGTCATAAATTATATATGCGTTGCAGGGGGATATGTACATTCAGAGATTTTCCCCCAATTATGAATTCATGAGTTAATAGGTAAACAGGATTTGTTTTACATCCAGCTAAGATTTCTGAGCCTGTTTACCATTTGAAGTATGCAGTTGCATTTTTCATTTATGCTTTATGTGGTGAAATGTCTACATATAATAAATTTTGGAGCATTGTATTTATGTTGATTTTGTTTTTTGTTTTTTTATAAAAAATAAAAAAAAACTTTATTTTACAGTGCCCTTGTTACATATACTTACTATGTAATAACAGTAAAATATTCATAATTACAAGCAACTAACCCTAACCTAACCTTATAGTAAGTAATGTTATTAATTAACATTACTCAGAACTTGTTTGTCAAGTCAAGTCAAATTTATTTATTTAGCCCTTTTCACAATTGCTTCACACAGTGTTTCAAAGCAGTGTTACAGAAAGTCATGAAGTTAATGTGTACAAAATCTTAATATCTTCATGCCTTGTAGTCGCATTTAGCAGATTAGAGCTGGGCAATAATATAGTTTACATTTTGCAATGATACATCATGCAATCAAGCAGTTGAGATATGCTATATCGCCTTACGGTAGTGTACTTTATGAACACGAATAAAGTTGGACATACTTGTATATCCAACTTTATATGAAAAGCTTTATCTGGTCCCTAATCGTCCGAATAGTACCAGTGGTTTCGGACTCTGTACTGACACCTATTGGTGTGGATGTATTGATCATTATTTTGCAGTGATAAAATTAGGGCACCTTAAATTGAATCGCGCAATGATTCTTGTGTACCTTTAATTTTTTTTTGTTTATTTGATATGTAATTAAACTCATGATGCCAGAACTCACAACATAACATCATCTCTGTTAATTATTGATTTATTATTTTGGTCTTTCAAGCATTTTTGATGTTGCAGCATAAGAGTGCTTACACACTAGAGTTTACGTTATGTCAGAAAACATTGAAAAGCTGTATATGTAGTCCATCACTTTTGTCTCCTCTGTACCCAGGATGGCTGGTCCCGGTCCAGGGGCTGTCCTGGCAGGTGGAGTTTTTGCAGTGTCCAGGCTGGTATGGCAGTGGTCAGTCGTAGCTGAAGTCTTTTCTCTTAACAACTTGTTTGTGGGCATCCTTTTCTCACTCTTGGCCTGCTTCCACTGTGCAGAGAGTGTTCATCACAAGAAGAAGGTACTATAGTCCAAACCATTTGGTATTTATGGATGACACCAATCATTGTTGGTTTAAAACTGATACATCTTTGTTGTAAGATGCATATTTCTATATATATTTTTGTCTTTTCTCAGTTTGCTCTATGGGGGGCGCTCTTCTGTGGGCTGAGCCTGTGTAATCAGCACACACTGGTTTTGTATGTTGTCATCATAATTCCCTGGGCCCTCCTGCACCTCTATACTCATAATGTAAGTATTGATAACATTCAGGTTTCAACACATAATTTGTCAACATTTCGCAGTGAGGTAAATGTCATTAATACCTTTCAAAGAGCATATTCTGTGATATTATGAACTCATATACAGCCATATCATGTAATAAATATACAGCATTATAGAGATTAGTATTCATAACCCAGTGATTTCTGAAGGTCTTCAGGCACTGGTACTTGCAATTGAAAACAGTGCAAAGCATTAGAGGCAATCGCTCCCATATAACTGTGGTTTTGTCCAAGTGTTATGTCTATACTGTTGTTTTGGTATGTAAATTTGAACACTTGGCAATGGAAGGATCTATCAATTACAAGTGACATACATTGCCCACAGGGTTTGTCCTTCTTTGGTCTGGTGTCTTTGGGGACGTGCTTCCTGGCTGGCTTTGTGCCCTACATCTACTTGCCCATTTCCTCCTACCTCAACAGAGCTCGCTGGAGCTGGGGAGACCAGACATCTCTCCACGGCCTCCTCACACACCTGCTCCGAGCTGAATACGGCACCTTCAGCCTGGTACCAACAGATTCAATAATGTTTTATCATTTAAAAAACATGTTTTTAAAAATTAAATGTATGTACTCAAATGTGTAGTTATTTCCATGCTGCATTTATTTTATGAATCTAATGCACTGCATATGGAATTCTATGGTTTCAGGCAAAGACAGATGAAAACTTGAACCTCCTAAAAATGTTACGGTGAGTGTAAGAAAATTGCTAAACAAATTAAAGGGATAGTTCACCCAAAAATAAAAATTCTGTCATTAATTACTCACCCTCATGTCGTTCCAAACCTGTAAGACCTTCGTTCATCTTCAAAACACAAATTAAGATATTTTTGATGAAATCCGAGAGCTTTCTGACCCTGCATAGACTGCAATGCAACTACCACGTTCAAGGCACAGAAAGGCAGTAAGGACGTTGCTAAAATAGTCTGTGGGACATCAGTGGTTCAACTGTAATTTTATGAAGCTTTTTGCGTGCAAAGAAAACAAAAATAACGACTTTATTCAACAATTTCTTCTCTTCTGTGTCAGACTCCGCTGCGCACTCATGAGAGTACCACGACTTTAGTAGGAATTATGTAGTGAACATAAAACTCAGTTCAGTATAAAAAGAATTCAAAACAACAAAATAAAAACATTTGCAGTTCAGCATGCAAATACTACAGTGGTACAATTGTTTTCATTTATGAATCCAAATTTTAATTTCCAGAAGGAAGTATGAGTATGAGAATTATGTAGTGACCAAAAAAAAAATAAAAACACAGTTTAAAATAAATGCAACAAATAGAAACAGTTGTAATTCAGTATGTAAATACTACAATGATACCGTTATTACCATTTAGATATTTAATTCCAAATATTCCTTCAATTAGGGTTGCATGGTTGTAAAAAAAAAATCATAATTGTTGATTATGTCCCTTGATATTGTAACTGCAATAATTAATTATTTTTAATACTAAAATAATAGTTTTATTTTAAAATAATTTTGTGTAAGACAACCGCACACCATATTCTGTAGCACTTTTGTTTTACAGTCATGTTCTGCATGTACAGACTGTTTGTGTTATAGTACTTGTAATAATTGGGTAATAACTAAGTACTAACCCTGTACCTAACCTTAACCAATGTAGTTACCTTCTATTACCAGTACTTTTTAAGTACACCGTAAGTACATATACTGTAAAATAAATAGCAAATATTTTTCTTTGTCTTGTTTTTGTCCAAGTGTTCTTCCACTTATATTAAGTGACAGCTTTAATAAAGACTAATGAGTCTGTTAATACCTCATCCATAGTTAATTCTTGTACAGTAGATCCCCCTTCCCTCCAAAACTGCAAAGCTGAACCTGTTAGGAATAACAAATCTGTTGTGTTGCACTGGCTTAGAAACGATCAGTGACGTTCACAGTGTCTCTGATGACACTGGTGTAACACATCATGTGCGACTCAGGTCGTCTCCTCAGCCCACCCTCATCAAACGTTTGGGTGTCCCCAGAGAGAGAGCTTATTTTATGTCCCGCTAGCACCAATCAGCCGTTTTCCATCACCCCCTACAGCTGCCACATAGTGTGATGGACAGGTGAGAGCCAGAGAGGGGAACACAACAAGCATGTCACAGCAGAAACCTGCCATAAGGAGCTCAAACGCTCTCTCTCACACACACTCGCTTTCACACGACGCTTAAATAAGCTGTCAGAGTGAGATGGGTATTAAGGCACAGGCAGGGCACTATCTCTTTCAACAGGGAAATTGGCCATTGACTGGGTTTGGGAGACAGATAGAGAGAAGGCTGTCACAAGACTGCACTTAATGTTGAAAAAACAACATTCAGAAACACAGCACTTTCAGTTTGAGTCTCTGTCCATCACACAGACATGCACACATAGTGGATATATTGATAAGCGTGTCTCTTGTGTTTCAGGGCTCAGTGGAATCACTGTGTGAATGATCTGTCTACTCCAGTACTAGTGCTGGCACTTCTAGGCATTTTACTGTCTTTGTGGAACAGGTAAGACATGGCTGCATGAGATCCACTGAAGTGAAGGAAAAGCACATAATCTAAAAGTTTTTCATCCATCACAGTTTAATGTAAAGAGGATACTGTAAATGTACATAATGGATGTGTCGCTCTTTTGTTTTTTTTTTTTTGGAGCTGTCAAATATGTCAATTTCTGGCTCAACTAACTGTTTATCTGAAACCTGTTTGGAATAATCATAATTTTTGCCATTTCCATTCATTTCCATTTTGCCATTTCAATTTGATTTGGTGCTGCTAGTGGCACAGATATTGAACACTTCAACTTTATTTAGACTACCATTCAAAAGTTTGCCGTTGGTACGAGTTTTAAAATGTTTTTGAAACAAGTCTTTTATTCTCACCAAGGCTGCATTTATTTGATTAAAAATACAGCAAAAACAGTACTATTGCAAAATATAACTGAAGTTTAAAATAACTTTTTTCTTATCATTATCAATGTTGAAAACATTGTGCATTCAAAAGAACAGAATTCGAAATGATATATATTCGAATTTATAACTTTAATTGAAATTTTTCATATTTTTTTATAATTTATAAAAACATTTATATAAACATTTATAAATGTCTTTACTGTCACTTATGATCAATTTAATGCTAATGTGAGTTTTAATAAAAAAAAATAAAAAAAAGCCATTGCACCATGTTTGTATGATAGTTAATGCTAATTTAAATGTTTTAATTTCATTAAAAAAAAAAAGAAATAAAATAAAATAAAATAACAACATTTTCTGGACCACTAAATCTGATTGGAGAGGTGGTTGAAATCTTGAAGCTTGACATATTGCTGATATTATATGTTATTATATTGTTACATATATATTACATGTTATTCTGCCATTAACTGATTTGAACTAATTTTAATTATTTCAAAAATAAATAAAATAAAATAAATAAAGCTAATGCTAATTTAAAAGTTTTAATTTCTAAACAAATAAGATAATAAAATAAAATTAAATTTGCTTGAAACTTGAAATATTGCTGATATTATGTAATATTATATTTTTACATATAAATTACATGTTATTCTTCCATTAATTTTGTGAAAACTATTTTGACTCAATTTAGTTCTTGCAGAAAACAGTATCGACAGAGCCAAAAGCAACAATATTGTGTTTGAAATGTTCATTACTAAATATTAACTTGTTTATAGAACTGTATAAAAGCAGTATCTATATTACAGGCAGACACAGCCATGCTAATATTCAGTACAATAGCACGTGTGCTCGTGTGATATTACTACAGCTCTCTCCTATGCATACCACCATAGTTTTGCCATCATATTGTATTTCAAATGTAGTTTCAATGTATTCAAAAGGAATATCATCATAAAACTTTTTTAATTAATGGCATATATTTGACCCCCAGACTGCGCTGTGCTTTTATCTGGTTGATTGTTGCTATGGTGAGCATCTACTCTGTGTTCTTTGCCTGGAGAGCAAACCTGAATATTGAGAAGCCTCTTCTGCTGGGAGTGGTGAGTGATACAATTCTAACAGATATGATTCTTATATAAGATAATATATTTAAAATGGACTTCAGTGAATATCCCACATGTGTGTATGTAGGTGGAGCGCTTCTGGCTGCAGGCTGACGCTGGGGTGTGTGTTCTGGCTGGTCTGGGTCTGAGCTGGGCCGTGTGTTGGCTGAATGGGCGTCTGGGCTGGGGGACGCTGTGGAACACAGGAGCCTGGATACTCACTGCAGGCCTCATCTCACACATGATCAGCTTAAACCACAAGTAAACCATTCACACACAGTCACATAGACTGGGTGCCAGTGGATGATATTAAACTTTTCAAACATCTTTAATTCACTTTTCAAAATTTAAGGTCACAAAAGTCTTGAAATACCTTTGAAAAATGTCAGAAAGGCAGCAGACACTTTTATTAAAGCAGCTTCATGCATGCTGGCAATATAGCAATAGACATATATTTATGTTTTCATACTGATTTAAATGCTAACCAATGTTGAACACCAACATTAGATTTCATATGGTGTTAAGGAGGTTTCTATTAATTTGCTCAATGAAATGTGTCCCCAGGTGACCTTTTACATGAATGATGTGTGAAATGTACACTACCGTTCAAAAGTGTGATCAGTAGTTTTTTTTTAAAGAAATTAATAATTTTGTTGAGCAAGGATTGATCAAAGAATTGACTGCTGAAATTACTTTAACATCACAAGAAAAAAATATTTTTTTAAATACATTCAAATAGAAAATGCTTATTTTAAATTCTAATAATATTTCACAATAGTACTGTGTTTACTATATTTTTGGTTCAATAAATGCAGCCTATAAATAAATATGGTTAAATACTGTTGTTTTAGGAAGTAATTAACGGTAAAACTTTCCTGAGCTTTTTACTGTACATAGCAAAGTCTAGCATTAAACATTTTTAATGTTTTGCCCAAATGATGGTTCCTCAATCAATCAATCAATCAATCATATTTATTTATTTCTACTCAGAATATTGAATATCATCAAAAGGCTCCTGTTTGTATATTTGTATAACTGACAACAATAATTTTGTGCTATTTCATGTATTGCACCTTTTGTTTTTGTGATAACGACCAGCTGACATTATCTCTTACTTGATATTCATTTCGATTTTTACATTTTTAAACCCATTCCATTAAATTCAATACATTTCCCCCTAAAATCAGTGCTGAAAATAGAAAAAAAATCAATATTAATTTTTATAATCAGCGAACTACAGTAGTCAAACAAATGCAGATTGGTATTATGTCCTGTCTAAATACGAATTATTTTGCAGTGGGCCTATCAGTGTGCATTACTGCATTAACATCACAGACCCACTGAAACATCACAGAGTTTTTTTTTTTTATATATTTGTGGTTGATCATCCAAATCAGTCACTCCCTGAATTGAGTGGCAGTCACTCCCTGAATTCCTCATTTCCTCCATGCTTCAGCACACATCAAAGCAAACGCTCTCTTGCACTCTTCTGCAGCTTTGACTCTATGCTTGATTAGCCGTCCTGGCCACGCTATTCATGCAGATTAAAGCAGCCGAGTTCTGTGCTTGATTAGACATCCTAGCCACGGCAGTCATGTAGATTAGAGCGCTGAGGTTTGGTACATCGCTGCCACAAACTGTGGTGCTTTGATCAATGGTGAGACTGACACTCTTGTCAGCGCTCATCACACCTGTCCGAGGCTGATTACAGCCGAGAGATGTTCCACCTCATCACTGTTCACCTCAGTGCTCACAGAGAAACAGAGCTACTGACTGCAGAATAGCTGAAAGAACCATAATGTCACGGATCCTTACACTTTTGTGTTAACTCTTCAAAGTAAACATCACTGCTGATGTGGTTGAAGTATTTGTGAATGAATGTGTCGGTACATTCACACACGCAGCTCACAAACTTTTATATCACTTTTAGATCACTTTCATCTCGCAAACTCTCAGTATCACATGCTGTCTTTGTAAAGCTGTTACAACAGACTTTTTTCACTAAAGACTGTTACACACAGGCATTATTGACCTATTGACCTTTACTGACCTTTGGGATTTTGGAGGTGCAATAATTACTGAAATCTGGTGGTAGTTATCATGTACTAGGCAAGATATCAAACAAACAAATAAATAAATACAAAAACTAGTTACTTGTGTTGAAACCTTATATTTAAACCTTATAGTTGACATGTTCACCTAAGACATAATGTTTAAGATAATATTTTAAGATCATATTTTAACACTTAAACAATTTGCTTTAGTACAATGACAATCTAAAATTATTCAGTTTAGGAAACAATAGGTCATTTTGTTTTCTTTGCAATTTTACATTAATATGTGCAATATTTTGAAGTAATTCATATTTGAATATAATATTACAAATAATAAGTAAATTTTTTCCTATAAGTTTTATATTGTTCCTCTGAAAATGATCATCGTATATGCAGCAGCTATTTAAATATTTTTTGTGTACTAGTAAAGTTTTTATTAATATTTGAATTAGCTTTTATTTTTAAATTTTAAGTTTTCATTGTAATTTTTAATAATTTAATATTTATTATATATTATAGAGTATATTTATAATATTATATATATATATATATATATATATTTTATTTATATATTTATTTTAGTTTTTTTTTTTTATTTTTTTTTTATTTCAATTTTTATTTCTTTGAGCTTATTTTTTTTAATTTGTAATGAGTTTTTCATGTAATATATATTTCAATTAATTTCAGCTTTATTTAAATTACCAAAAATGTTTTAATAGTTTTAGTTTTAGTTTTAGTTTAATGATAATAACACTTATTTGAGGTGCTTAGTATCAACATTTTTTAAAACCCATGCTGTATATAAATATACAAAAAATTGTGGCCCTATTTAACCCCTACTCTGCAACTCAAGAATCATTGCACGTACTGTTTTCATACTGTGTTTTATAGTAGGTATTTTCAGTGTTTTGTCTGTGTGTGTCGACAGAGAGTGTGATCAGAGCGGTAATGACGTGGTGGACAGGTTTGGCCGTGAGGTTGTGTTGTCATTGCCGGTGAGCTCGTTGGTTCTGACTCGGGGTGATCTCCCAGGAAACACACTGCGCTACATGCACTACTGCCAGGGTCTCCGGCCAGACCTCAGCCTTGTTGACCAGGAGGTCCGTAATCCAGCCTGACACATGTCTAATTTATTTCAGCCATAAACACGCTACCCTGTCACTGTTTTGAATGGCTTTTAAAAACCGGCGTTTTATGATGCAGATGATGACGTATAGCTGGTATGTGGCAAAACTCCAGAAGCATTTACCTGGAGTCACGTTTCCTGGGCGCTGGTGGGATCCAATCAACACCATGGAAAAGAAAACATTCAGCATTGAGCAGTTTCTCAAGCACAATATGCAGTAAGATACACACACACACAGAGGTCTGTGTTTACATTTACATTTATGCATTTAAGCAGACGCTTTTATCCAAAGCAACTTACATTGCATTCAAGTTACAGTTTTTACATTTTTATCAGCTCTTGTGTTCATATTCCTATGCCCTCTGTATATATGCTACAAGTGACATTTAAATTATAATTTGTGCATATTTTTCATAGAACAATTTGCTGAATGCACTAGAGATAGCAAACCATTACATGTCATCTTTTACCCTTTATACCACACTGCAAGAGCAAAGGAGATTAACCATCTATACTGCCTCCCTCCACCAGACGGCAGTATTTCCTTGGTAAAGCCCCCGGCTTCTGAGAGGGGGGCAATAAGCACTACAGTCATTTCCCTGGGAAGCAGAACAGAGAGAATAAGAAATAAATACTTGAGAAAAAACAATCAGCAACCTGCTTGTTTTGTTAAGAGAGCCAGTTTCTAAATTCCTGCCATGTGTATCCTGTGATTCAAGATCTATAATGGCTCTAACATAACAGACAGGCTTAAAAGCTTTTACTCAGTTCTACTCTAAAATACTCTACTTTAAAGATTTTTTGTTTCTTCTTGCTGGATTATGCAGAAAATGAAAGTATAAATGTAATAATTTTATTTGGTTTCCTTCGGGAGTTTTACTAAACATGTTGTTCAGTAACGAACAGAAGCAAAACTATCTAAAGCAGCACATTATAATATATAAAATGTTCATTAGTAACATTATAACATAACAACAAGCAATGTTACATTTTATAACACAAGGTTTATGTAGTTTTTAATAATAAATATATAGGAATCATAACTTAGTTTATTATTTGAATGTAAAACATAATGAATGTTATTATGAAGATTTACACATTCATTTTTAACTGTACACAGATGCTCAGTCTTTGCTCTGGATTTGTCTACAGCAGGCCAGTGTTTTTATGTATTGGCCTAACTGAGAGTGACCCCAGCTGGGAGAGGAGTTTCTCTCGTTGGCCCTGGGGCGTCTGTGAGCAGTTGGTACCTGTCAAAACCCCATTTGACCCTGAAAAATGGGCCCAAAAAACACTTGACCTTTACAACTGGAGCCAGTCACATGACAGGTAGCACGATAACTTATGTTTGTAGTTTACTTAGGGAGTGACATATTGTCTGAATACTTTTTGTTAATATGTGGAATTTCAATGTTTCAAGCTGAAATGAACATTAGGCGAACAGATTTGTTATTTTCACACAAATTATGATTAGAGGGGCAAAGTATTGATAAATAAAAACTTGTTTCTTGCACAATACCGTTATGACCTTAAAACACGTTTACAATAGTGCATGATTTGTAAACAAAGACATTTTGATGTTTGCATCACATAAAAACTCCATATGTATAGCATTTCTGATGCAGTAAACTTGCTTGATAGCTCACCTGGTGCAGCATTGCTCTGAGTCACGACACTCCACAAAAGAGCACTAGATAGGGTTTAGTGTTGGGGGCTATGTTCTTTTAAATGCGATTGAGTGTTAACCTTTAAGCACCACTGACTGGACGTTTAGTTTCTGTGAAAATTGAACACGCTATTTTGCACCAGTCACTGGACATTTTACTTTGAAAGTGCAGTGAAACGTGCTTCAAGCAGCGCAGTATCATTTTGAAAACGTACCAACAGGCATGTTTTTTTCATGACACTAGGCAGTTTAATAAACCCACATGACATTGAGAAAAAAAATTATATCATTTATAGCACCCCTTGTGGATGTGTCACCTAAAAGTGCAGCAAAATGTACCTGGATCAATGCATTCCAGGTTTTGTAGATATCTAAGCCGAGTCACAATGAAAATTTTCATATACTGTGATATATACCATGGTGCTAATTTAACAAATCTTGTATAATTTTATCTGCTGTATTTTTGTGTTTATTTGGGTTTATTTTGTGTTTGCAGTATTCCATCTTATTGCCATGAAGATAACCTTAGATGCTGACATGGCAATAAAAATAAATAACTACTACTATACCATGGTGCTAAATGATTACTATATTCATTTACTACAGCATTCACATGATGTTCCATGGTTTTCAAAGAATTTCATGGTACTTTCCATGGTACCTGACTGAAATCCTTGGTACCACGTTGCCATGTCCAAACAAATTTAAATAAATAAATAAATAAAACCTGTGTAATTCTATGGTGTTTGTAAGTGCTTATGTTAGTCATTAAAGTATGTGCTTCAGCCATTTAATCTGAGTAGAAATGTTATGTTATTAAAGAAAGAATAAAATTATGACTAAGTTGTCATTAAAGATTGAAATCAAAGATGTTTATGACCCTACAAATGCAAAATGGTCAGTTAAACATATTTTGTCTATCTAACTGGCAAGTTTGGCTCAGCTATGCTTAGATTTTTTGAAAAAAGGATATGAAATTGATCAGAAACTAATTTCAACACTTTGAATCGGTTTTCTGAACTCCAATGTCAAGTGAAGTCACACTTTATACAATACAGATTGTGCCAAAGCAGCTTTACAGCGTTAAACAGAAAATAGTTTTTCAAACAAAATTAAAGTCTCTAAAAAGAGGACAATGGTAAACAGTCAATTTTCCAGTTAAAGTCAGTTCATCATTGATTCAGTGACTTCAATGTCCAGCTCAGTTCAGTTCTCTTCCAGTAGTGTCTGTGCAATCAAGTCGACAATATTGCCAAGTCCCCAACTAAGCAAGCCAAAAGGTGTCAGTGACAAGGAACTCAAATGAAATAAATGTATATGTAAATAAATGTTTAAGATTATATTAGTCAATGTACCTTTAGGTTCATCACTGGTCTGTGCATCCTTACCAGGTGCACTCCAGCACCATTTTACACCTCGTGCAACCCATTGAAGTGTTTTGGTCCTCGCTGATATTAAAGTACACTTAAACACTGCTCTGACTTCATGCTGTGCAGACAGTCTCCGTTTCCATCTTCAAAGTCGTTATTAGTCTGCTGACCCCACCCTAATGACTTTCTAAACTGCGGCGTGTCAATATCTGTGTATAAAGTGAAATTAGTTCTAGTCTCCAGCACTGAGGCTCTCTGCAGCCGGCTGGTATTCAGCAAGTTAATCGGGGTTGAATGGTGTGACATTACTCTCCTCTCACCCACTACAAGCGTGTCCATCCCTGCCTGCCAGCCAAATATTAGCGGGGAAGTCACACGCTAAAATATTCCTTTGAAGGAGAGGCCGTACGTTTATGAGCGATGTAGTGGAAAGGAAGAAATGTAGAAATATATGGGTCGTTCATCACAGAGAGAGCTTCCAAAGACAGGCGAGGTTGAAGATCAGCTGTTGTGTGGTTTGAAGATATGCAGAATACGATTCACTGGATTACTGGCTGGTTTTAAACTTGTATTTCAAGTCCGTACTCAACAAGACTGCTTTGATGCCATCTTGAATGTACATAAAAAAATAATATTTTTTTCTTTGCATATCAACTTGGTTATTTTTTGAAAGTACACAGTTATGAAAGTAAGATTAACGACACACAGCTAATTAAATGACATTATAACGTTTGTGTATTCCACCCTGTCAGCTTCCACCCTGGCTCCTGGGAGAGAGTTGCCAATGAGGAGATGTGGCAGGCCAGGTAATACACGGGTTATGGATCTCATCACTGTATCTACACCAAACCTCAGTATATAGCGACAAATGTATACTTGGGTGCTTTTATTCCATCACTTTTTAGGATGAAGACAGCTTTTTTCCTGTTTGACCTGGCTGAGAACATGGAGAAGGAACAGCAGGCCCGTCTCTATGAGCTTTCTTACAATGTGAGTAGGAAATGACATCATATATTAGCCTTTTTTGGAATTACTGTGCTTGCAATGCAGCTTCCAATAAATCTTTTTATTGTGTTCTACTTCACATGATTCAGTGACTCACTCAGGATTTACTTGTTTCATTGCTGGATGAATCAGTGTTTTTAAATGAATCTCTTGAATGAATGATTCAAAGACAAATACATTTACTTTATTATTAACAGGTTTTTTTTTGTAATTAATTTTTTTAACATACTCTTTGTTTAGATAATGTACGTTCAGTCTTAATTGTGCCAGTTTATTTAAGAAATTTAAGTTTGAAAATCTAAAATATCTTATTGGCATACTATTACAGAATGTTCACTTCCGACAGCAATTTGCATGGTGAATTTTCTCATGTTTTTAACAACAAAAAAACAAGACGCACATTGAGCATCCTGAAAGCGGCTCTAATGCAACATTATACACAGAATCAAATCCTAAAACCAAAGCTTACCTAAAACCTTTAACACTTTCTTTTGCCACCTTGTGAGCTCTGCTATTTCCTTAAGGAAATGCAAATCTAGTTTGTCAGCATGATGTGTCATGTGAAATTATTTGTAGACTGAATACAGTTCCTTAAAACATCACAGCTGATGTCTTCTATCATTTATGTTGTGTTGTGTTTTAAAAACCTTTTATAAACCAGTTTTAAAAAGTCTCTTTTAAAAGTTATTAAATATTAATATTGTCTGTTCAAGTATATGCCTTTGCCTTTTATTATACAAATAGTTAAAGCTATGTGGTCTTTTTTTATTGACAGCTATATTGTCACATAGTGGATGCCCAGGTAGACTATCCAGCAAACTGGGATAAAAACCTGGCTCTTGCCGCAGAACATCTGCTACGATCAGGGGGCAGAGGTCATGGTCTAGATTCCCTTCTGAGTCGCAGCATCCGCCACTTCAGCCGCTACCTTCAGAGAGAACCCACCGATCCCCAGAGCAAAGCCATCCGCTCCATCATCACACATCTCAAGAAAGAGCGGGAGAAACTCAGAGACAGACAGAAGGCTTGAAACAGGAAGTGACAGAAATTGTCTGAAACAACACAGAGAGCCTTTAAAACACTGAAATCACCTACGACACTACATAGGTGCAGATAGCACAATAAGGTAAGAGAGAGGGTCGTAAATATTACGAAAGCTGTAAAGACAAAATTTAAAGACAGTGCAGGTGTGACTGAAGACTGTAACTGATGTTTAATGTGTATTTTACCAACACAGATTAATCTCAAAGTAAATTGGACTCAAAATGCTAAAATTGACCAATCTGTCATAACATGAGTTTTATACAGAGATCTTTTATATTGTAGGATATGAGCTACTGATCCATAACCACATCATTGTAACATCAGAGTTAGATGTTCATTTAGTTGTCAGACATTATTTTATTAACAGGATGACAAATTGGTCGGTTATAAAAGTCAGGGATTAATTTATATTTCCTCAACGTGCTAAACTCAAACATCTACAACTCCAAGATTCAAGAGTATTTCCACCGTGAAGGTAAAGGGACCCAATTTTCTGAACTCTAATAGAATTAGTTGCATTTATGTATGTTTCTTTTGTAATAAAATTTTCACATTTCAACATGTTAATATGCGTTGAGTTGATGATCAAAGGTGTCCTGAACCACTCATTCCACCTCTCCCCATCTCTCTTTTTTGAATAATTATCATATGCCCCCCGCTGTCATGCATCTCTCTCTCACTTTTGGATCACAAAGGTCTCAGATTGAGATTGAGGGGGGTGGGGGGTAATTTTTGGGCACAACCATGAGAGATTAAGAATGACCCATTAATCTGGGACAGATTTGAAAATACTGCATCCTTTTCCCTGTCTCTTTTTTCTGCTTTGTCTATCTCTCAAAACAGCTTTGAGTCTTCAACAGAAGAGACATGGCCCCTAGGGAGACCGCCAGTTTGATTTTAAACAATTATAAAATGATATATTCTGATAGAATTTTTGTTAATATAAACAATTTTGTGTTTTGTGGTCACTGGATGATCAATGTAAAATGTGGGTCCTAAGAGCAGCGGCAATCAGCTGGTTGAAGAATGGTTTCATCCTGAGTTCAGGATGTCAGCTACACCTTATCACAACATATAATGTCCCCCTTTCTCATGTACATTCATCTCTTCTTCCACTGAGCTGCTTTCTCTCCATCCCTCCCTGTCCCTGTTTTTGCCTCTCTCTCATCTGAGGGATTGTGTGAACCCATGGAATCGCCGTGACCGTGGATGCAGGCAGGGAGCCACAGCAACACTGGAATGTGGGGTGCCTGAACAGATAAGAGCTGAGAACCCAGCCAGGCAGAGGGAGCAAAGACAAGCAAGCGAGAAGTAATAAGCACATAGGATGGTGTATATGGCACGATAGGACAGAGTTAGACAGGAAGTGCTAGAAAGAGGCGAATGGACACTGACAAGACAGAAAAGAAATCGCAGCACAGGGACTTGGAGACAAAAGAGGGAAGGTAAGAGAGAGGCCCATGAATGGTAAACTTTGAGAAAGAGCCAAAGAGAGCAGTGCTGTTGCACACACACACTCATAACATGGGAAGCCAGCCTTATTCCTCTTTGCATTTCATTTACATCCCTGGCTGTATCAACCAATCGGATTGGGAGCAAAGCCCGAGGCTTAGGAGGGGAATAAAAAGACAAAAATGCCTTCGCTGCTCTCATCCCTCTCTGATAATACCCCCTCTGTTTCTCCTTTCTCCTCCGCACCCGGAGAGAAGTAGATACTGTCCGAAATGCCATAGCAGAAGCGACACCTCCGCTCCCTGTGCTTTGCCGATAGACCTCGCCAGCGGCAGGCCTGAAAAGGGGGCTTTAGCTGCGGGGCCAATCTCCTCTACTTCCTCCTGCTGAGGGAGTGGAGGAAGGGATGGAGGACCGCGGAGGAGGGTGGAAGGGATGGATACACAATATGTGAAATTGGCTATAATGTGCGTGCAACATTACAGACTGAGAAAATGAAACTTGTCCAGTATGGAAGATCACTCTCTGTGTAGACAGAAGAGTATGCTTTTCTGAGACTGTGTCTAAAACCAAAGCCAGCTGCCTTGCTGCTCGGTCAGTTAGTGACTTGACAGACACCTTTTTTTTTTATAAAGTTATGAGGAGTATTAGGGCTGTCCAGTTTTGCTCCTGGAGGGCCACCTTCCTGCAGGGTTTAGCTCAAACGTGCTCTAACACTGGAAGTTTCTGGACATCATTAAAACCTTAAAATACCTTAACTGGCTAGTTTAGATGTGTTTGATTAGGGTTGGAGGAAGTGGCCCTTCTGGAGCAGAATGGGGCATCCCTGTCCTAAGGTAACTCACAAAAGGTCTTAGAAACGGTACTGAAACTATTTGTGTCAGAAAAAAACCACTGTTAGAAATCCAGCCTGGCCCTCATCTTCTCCATGTAACCCTTCAGTTTTTGATCCACAAACAAGCCCTTAAAACTGCCAAGACATGTCATCTGCCACGTCATCTCACCGTCATCCCTCTTCCTAAAGTCTGCCTTCTCCATCTCCTCATCCCTCTCTTTAATAAACCTCTGAACAATGGAAGGAGATATGAGAGGGATTAGGCAGAGGCAGGGATTGTCTCCATTTCTCTGGATTGATTCTTGAACCTTTGTTTAATCCCTGGCCATGGACCCACATAGCTGTGGTTGACTGTCTCAGGTGGGTTGTTGGAAGCTGGTTAAGGGGTGAAGAGATGAAAACTCTGGCTGCTGTACTGGGGGTGACACTGAGCGGCTCATGTCTGTGGTGGTCCTAGTGTCTTTGGGAAGCCCTGATAAGAATGAGGCCATGGAGCTATTGAGGAAATAGATGGATGGAATCCACTGGCTGGAGTGCTTCTAAACAGAAGGTTGGGTGCTTTTGATGATTTAAAGGGTTATTTCACCCAAAAATGAAAATTAGCCCATGTTTTACTCACCCTCAAGGCATCCTAGGTGTATAGGACTTTCTTCGTTCAGACAAATCCAATCGGAGTTATATTAAAAATTGTCCTTGCTCTTCCAAGCTTTATAATGGCTTTATATTTACAACCCCAAATCAGAAAAAGTTGGGACAGTATGGAAAACGCAAATAAAAAAAGAAAGTAGTGATTTCTAAATTTACTTTGACTTGTATTTCATTGCAGACAATATGAACACAAAATATTTCATGTTTTGTCTGGTCAACTTCATGTCATTTGTAAATATACATCCTTTCCTGTCATTCAGACCTGCAACACATTCCAAAAAAAGTTGGGACAGTAAAGCATTTACCACTTTGTAATGTTGCCATTCCTTTTCACAACACTTAAAAGACGTTTAGGGACTGAAGACACCAAGTGATGAAGTGTTTCAGGTGTAATTTTGTCCCATTCTTCCTGCAAACAAGTCTTAAGGTGGGCAACAGTACGGGGTCTTCGTTGTCGCATTTTGCGCTTCAAAATGCGCCACACATTCTCTATTGGAGACAGGTCGGGACTGCAGGCAGGCCAGTCAAGTACCCGTACCCTCTTCCTCCGCAGCCAGGACTTTGTAATGTGTGCAGAATGTGGTTTTGCATTGTCTTGTTGAAATATGCATGGACGTCCCTGGAAAAGATGTCTTCTTGAAGGCAGCATATTGTGCTCCAAAATCTCTATGTACTTTTCAGCATTAATGGTGCCATCACAGAAGTGCAAGTTACCTTTGCCAAGGGCACTGACACAACCCCATACCATGACAGACCCTGGCTTTTGGACTTGTTGCTGGTAACAGTCTGGATGATCCTTTTCTTCTTTGGTCCAGAGCACACGGCGTCCATTCCTCCCAAAAAATACCTGAAATACTGATTCATCTGACCACAGTACACGTTTCCACTGTGTGATGGTTCATCCCAGATGCCTCCGAGCCCAGAGAAGTCGACGGCGCTTCTGGACACTGTTAACATAGGGCTTCCTTTTGGCACAGTACAGTTTTAACTGGCATTTGTGGATGTAACTACATATTGTGGTACTTGACAAAGGTTTGCCAAAGTAGTCCTGAGCCCATGTGGTGATATCGCTTATAGATGAATGACGATTCTTGATGCAGTGAGGGATGTGGGATCTCTGAGGGATCAGAGATCACGGTTGTTCAGCTTAGGCTTGCGCCCTTGTCCTTTACGCACTGAAATTCCTCCAGATTCCTTGAATCTTTTAATTATGTTATGCACTGTTGAAGGTGAAATATCCAAATCTCTTCCTATCTTTCTTTGAGGAACATTGTTTTTAAACATTTCAATAATTTTCTCATGTATTTGTTGGCAAACTGGCGATCCTCGGCCCATCTTTGCTCCTAAAGGACTAGACCTTTCTTGGATGCTGCTTTTGTACCAAATCATAATTACAATCACCTGTTGACATCAACTGTTTCAAATCACATCATTATTTAACCAATTTACCTCATTACTAGCCCTAAATTGCTCCTGTCCCAACTATTTTTGGAATGTGTTGCAGGTCTGAATGACAGGAAAGGATGTATATTTACAAATGACATGAAGTTGACCAGACAAAACATGAAATATTTTGTGTTCATATTGTCTGCAATGAAATACAAGTCAAAGTAAATTTAGAAATCACTACTTTCTTTTTTTATTTGCGTTTTCCATACTGTCCCAACTTTTTCTGATTTGGGGTTGTATATTACAAGCTTTATAATTATATTAAAACGTGCCTCTCATGACTTCAGGGGGTGAATAAAGGCCTCCTGTAGTGAATCAATGCATTTTTGTAAAAAACAAATCCATATTTATAACGATATAAACAGTTTTGTGTAACTTCCGCTAACTGTCGTATGTGCATTCACGAGAGACTGCCTTTCCGCCAGACGTATGCGTAGCACATGTGCGTGTGAGTCTCGCGAAAACCAGCGTTTGTTTACAGGAGCAAAGGAAGCAAAGTTTCCAAAGGAAAACCAGTCTCCTCTTGGCTTATATCGAAATCCGCTGACATTTTTCTTTACAAATCCTCGTTTTGTGCTTCTAATTCATGACTGGCATTTTGTTTTGTTTTGTTTTCTCTCCATCGAGCTTCCGTGTTCGTCACTAATTACCGGCGCATGAGCTACACCTGCTTCCTACGTCATCCGCCGGAACGGCTTCCGCCTATGACGGATAGCAGAAGTGAGAAAATGGTGCTTATATCGTTTTAAATATGGATATTTTTCTTACAAGAACGCATGGATTCGCTACAGGAGGCCTTTATTCAGCTCCCGAAGCCGTGTGAGGCGCGTTTTAATATGGATGGATGCGCTTTGTTTGACTACTTTTGGACTGCTGAAAAAAAAAACCTGCCCATGCCATTATAAAGATTGGAAGAGCAAGGAAAATGTTTTATATAACTCCGATTGGATTCCTCTGAAAGAAGAAAGTCATCTAGGATGCCTTGAGGGTGAGTAAGACATGGACTAATTTTCATTTGTGGGTGAACTAACCCTTTAAATGTAGGTGATGTGTGTGGTTGAATCTTTGAGGCCACCTGAACACTTAATCCAGTTCTGAACATGTAGAGTTTGATCACTTCAATTCAACCAATTTAACTCCCAAAAGACCCCTGAATTTTCATTAAATCTGCATAGTGTATGGAGATCCAAACCAAGGTGTGTCTTGTGTTGACTCATTCATCAATTTTGATACTTTGTCTCTCCACCACTAGTTGCTCTCATCAGCACTGAAGGTTTAGAGAAGGCCCATAACTTAAGTTTACAGGTCCTAGGACAATAATTGTATACTATACTAAAGGTCGGTCCTTCTCCCTGTTGCCCAAAGAATAGACCAGAGTTTTTAAACACCTGAGGGCTCGTTTATTAAAACATACATACACACAGATTCGTCTGGAAGTTTCTAGTAACCTTGATTAGCTGGTTCAGGTGTGTGTAAGTGGGGCTGGATCTAAACTCTGCAGGACAGTGGTCCTCCAGGAACAGGTTTGGACACCCCTGTTTTATAATAATCCTGAAGACCTTGATCCAACACGGTCTCACTCCAACTCGTCACATATTGCCGCTTGGTCAGGACCACTTGGCGTCGTTTTTTGATGCTAAAGGTACCTCCGTTGTTTTCAGTTGTTTGTCTTAATTTAATGGTTTGCAATCATTTGTAAAAAATAGAAATAATTTGGGTTACGTGCTCATAAATGTGTAAATAATGTAATATAAATAAAACTGTTGTGACTGTTTACATTGAAAAATCACACCCCAACATATATGCAATAATGGCAATGTTATTACCCAATATATAATTTAATTGTGGCAATAAAATTCCCAGTATTGCGTCGGCATATTGACGTCAAGGGTTTCTTATCTAAAGCAACGGAGGACCCTGCATGTCAAAAAATGATGCTAAAGGGGTACCTTGAGAGTCAAAAAGCGACGCCAAGTGGTCCTGACCAAGCTTCAATATGTGACGAGTTGGGAGTGAGACCGTGTTGCTTGATCAGGTGTGTTTTATTAGGGTTGGAGTTAAAGTCTGCAGGACAGTGGCTCTCAAAGGAGTAGGGTTGAACATAGAGGACCTTCTTTGAACCTCCTAGTAACAAGACTAGATCTGCCAAAACATGGCTACCATGGACATCTTGGGATTGATGTATTGCATGCATGCATAGAATGGTTTAGGAACTTGTATTTTGGAACTTATATCACTCACAAATACTGTTGAAGTACTGCCTATATGTAACATCTGTCTACACTCAATAATTTGTTCAACTGAGCAACAGACCTCACTGTGATAAGACCATTGTGATCCTTTCGGAATATCAAAAGAGACTAAAGACACTATGACCAACAGCCGTTTCATAAAAGATCCTTTAGCTTTGCAGCTTACCAACATAGAATAGCCTCATTTTCTGATACTTGTGTAGATCTATTTAAATAATGGTGAGGTAAACTCACAAATTAAACACCTTTATGAATGCCCACAGGCTCTGAAAAAGGACGCCTCATTGTACAGAAGAAGCCCTCAGAAAGGGTGAGATGATATCTTACCTTTCATGTGATGAGTTGCTCTAAGTGAGTGGATGTGTGTTTGTGTATGTGCCCAGAGCAGTGTTTCCAATTAAACGGACCTGTCTTCCTTCTCCCTCCGGTTCTAATTTTGTGCCACATTAAAGGAGTGCGACGCCATTGAGGACACAGAACCACATTTTCATAATTTGCTGTCTCAATGTGCTTGCATCCCCTTGCATCTGTGGCTGTGAATGCATGCCTGGGGAAGAGGCACTGCCACCATCCACTGAGAGAGAAACAATATTCACATGTAGCTGCGATATCAAGTATGTTTTCTTTAATTTACTGGTCTATAATGCATTTAAATTGTTTCTATTCATAAGTCATGTAGCAGCACCTTTCTAACTCTTACCAAATTATTGGATCTTGAAGGGTTAGTTCACACAAAATTCCCAAAAGAGCAACACGACAACATATTCAAAGAGAACCTATGGATTTGGTGTTTCCTTACTTCTAATAACAGTGCAAATGAGCGCTAAGTCTCAAGCCAGACTGCAATTTCTGTGAATAACAAGTGGCAGTTTGAATACATGGAAGTGCGAGTGACATTTGAAAATTACAGTGGAGTGGGAAAATGACCAGTTTCAGAAGAATTTTAATTTTGGGTTGAATTATTCCTATAACCTCTCAGAATATCAAATCGTGTTTGGATCCAAACAGCATGTTTTTAATAAAATACCAGCTTGTTCATTACAGCCTCGTTGATGGTCAATCAATGGATTAACTTGGAAGGTTACTGCGTACTGTAGTTTCATTGGTTTACAATTCATATTGCAACAAACATTTAATCAGGGATTGCTTGGCTGACACTTTTTCATGATTTCTTGTGGAAAATATTTGTGAAGGGCTTAAACGGATGAATCACGTTTTGAAAAGTTTACATTTCCACCCTGACAGACAGGAGCTAATCGCAGTATTGGGGGAACATTGGGAAAATGTTTCATAATGGGCAGACACCGGCTAATCTAAAAAGCTCCCCATTTACAAATGGAAATCCCAGGATCCAATTGGGCTAATGAAGAGAGTTGAGCGGGATAATACGATGTGCTGTAATGCTGTGTAAGAGGCCTGTAATGTTGTGTTGGTGGTGAAGCCTGTGTGCTATGAGTTGTGTGACTGACTGGAGAGACTTCCAGAGCCTGAAGGCCTGGCTGCGGCTCTCAGCGCCTGCCTCAAGAGACCTCTTCCTGGTAAGATCTGTCTTTCTCACCCTTCTGGAGGAGGAGGGAATTCGGCATGCTGAAGTGGTGCAGAATGGACTCTCCTCTGATCTCTTGCCCCCATCCGTTCCTACTGTTCTCCATCTGTTTTTCAGTTTCAGACGTGGGTTCGAACAGAAAATGAGCTGAATGAGTCTGTTCTGTACATTTTCAGTCTTTCTCTATGTCTTGCTCTCGCTGTTGCTCCGCTTGCACTTGCTTCTCTAGTAATATACTGTGTTGGTACCATGAGACAGTGATGGAATTGGATGGTAATAGCATGGTACTTTTATATCCCTTTGATGCTTTTTGTGTCTACTTGAATGATACTTAAAACAATTTTTTTGAATAAAATAGCAGATTTTGAGAGTTTACTGCAAAAGAAGATCCTACCTAACAGGGAACATTTGGAACATTCTGGCAAGGTTCTCTAAAAAGTTATGAACAAATATTCAATCGTTCAAACAAAATGTTCGCTCAAAGTTGTCTCGTCTTAATAAAGTTCTCAAAATGTTGGCACAAAAATACACATCATTCATGGATTTTTTTTATCTGAAACATTTTATTTGGATGTTCATCTAACATTTTTTTTTTGAATTTTACTACTTATTTCAGAATGTTCCGAGAAGTAACGTTCCCATTATGTTTGCAAAACCATTAAAAATGGAATGTTCAAACATTTAAAAAATGATAACATTATTCCAGAGTTATTTGGTTAATCACAAGTTTCGTCAGCTATTTTGAATTCATGTTGTAAAAAAACATGAAATAAACAATAAACAGGACAATCATATAGAATTATGTGTAAAGGTCAAAGGTGGTTTGAATGTAGCTTTTTAAGACTTATACGCTGTAATGTACCTCTTGCATCAGAGGGTTAACTACTATTAACTGAATGATTATTATAATACTGTACCATGGTACTGGTATCTTAAATAATGGTATTACCTGTTTTACATGTCCACAAAACATGATATTAGTATGGTATATTGCTATGGTACCATGCCCAAATAGTGTGCCCTCTCCTCTAATACCTGTTTCCTTTCTACCCCTTGTTGTCACTCGTTTTCACCAACGACGGCCCCTCCCCCTTCTCTCGTGCAGTCGCTCTCGCAGATGTGCACAAACAAGAAGAGATTAAAGCAAAACGAATCTAAACAGACAAACGGAATTAGACTGACGGGTGTTGGTGGCCTGGGTTGGAGTGATAAACACAGTGATGCTGAGTGTGCGTGTGTGTGTGTGTGTTTGTGCATGTGTGTGCTTTCTAGTGTCTAGAGGATTAACAGTGGTTAGGTGTGTATGCTGGGTTGATTGCTTTTGGGTACTGCAAAGTGTTTGTATAATGCATTCTGTTTTTGTAATTGTTTCTTTTTAATTTCTATGTGACATCAGCCTGAACCCAATGATTTCACTGCAACAAATATATAGGCTATATACAAATGTAAAAATGTATAAGCTTACATACTGTATACTAACAAAAAAATACTAACATTTATCATGGTGGATGATGCATAACGTTAATGGACTCTTTAGTTATTGTTATATAATAATGCTAACATCAATATTTAGGTTAATCGACATTCATTAATTTGTTTTCATAATTTTTAATAATACTTAATGGTTCATTTTAAACTAAAAGAAATGTTAAAAGTTCAAATATTCTCTTAATGTGAGGTTAATTTGCATGCATAATATATTAAAATGTTAATTTTCAATAATTTTAGTTGTGCCATTTCTAAAACCGTTCATGTCATCCTCCCACTTATTGGCAAAATATGAGATAATAAATAGTTCAGTAAAAACACTGCTACTTTTCCACATGGAATTCAACAGAAGACACTCTGGAATCTAGAGTCACTGCAGAGCCTTGGTGCAAGTCTTCAAAGTGTCTCATGCTTGATGTGTGTGTGCCCAGTCAGCAGGCATAAGTGTGTCTGAAGGTGAGAGTGTGTCAATGGCCACTAATGGGTTGTTTTGATCACCTGTCTGTGTCTGATTTCAAAGCTGCAGGGTATAATTCCATAGGAGATGGAGTGTGTGTGTGTGTGTGTGTGTGTGTGTGTGTGTGTGTGTGTGTGTGTGTGTGTGTGTGTGTGTGTGTGTGTGTGTGTGTGTGTGTGTGTGTGTGTGTGTGTGTGTGTGTGTGTGTGTGTGTGTGTGTGTGTGTGTGTGTGTGTGTGTGTGTGTTAGCAAGCGTGTGGAACATTGGTCTGGCAGACACATTTTAGATCAGATGTGTGGGTGACCACCTGATTCCTATATATCTACACTTACAGAACTGACAATAATTTTAAAAGCTTAAACTATTTAAAGCCACAGTGTGTAATTTCTCCAGCACTAGTGGCACTAAAATGACTGTTTTCAAACAGTTTTCCCCATTTTCATTTGTTTACAAAAAATGGACAGTGCTATACTAAGCACAATGCCATTGGTTAAAGGATTAGTTCACTTTCAAATTAAAATGTCCTTATAATTTACTCACCCCCATGTCATCCAAGATGTTTATGTATTTCTTTCTTCAGTCGAAAAGAAATGAAGGTTTTTGATGAAAACATTCCAGGAATCTTCTTCATATAGTGCAGTTCAATGGACTCCAAACGGTTGAAGGTCAAAATTACAGTTTAAATGCAGCTTCAAAGGGCTATAAACGATACCAGACGATGAATAAGGGTCTTATCTAGTGAAACGATCGGTCATTTAAAAAAAATCTATAAAAATGTATATGCTTTATAAACACAAATGCTCGCCTGTTCTGCGATGCACGTTTAAACATTGTTAAAATAGTCCATGTGACATCAGTGGTTATATCCAATGGTTATTTCTCTATATATCCTGATCTCAACATAAATCCTTTCTTCAGTAATTTTTGGATCATTCATCTGGCAAAATGTACACGTTTTATTGCAAACTTGTACATACAAAGCCATACATCTCTCCTTACTCATTCATGTCTTTACCACAAATGTAAAGGACTTGCGCAATGAAGTTCAGTAGCCTACTTAGTGTAGGAACAATAGTACTAGTGATGTTTGTCGCGACCAGAACTGTTAATTGTGCAGTTCTACAGTAACTGAATGCAAAAGACTTCTGTCCCACCTGGGACAAGCATTCCCAACCCTCCACACAATCTCCTCCCAAATACCAGAAAGCAGATTACATGGCAGAAGTGTACAGACCAACAAAAGATTACAGACTGTAGACATCCTCAGCCCACTGCCCTTTAACCAGTCTGCTGAAGTACAATGCAGTCTTATTCCATCTCGTCCCCACAGCAAAACTCACCCCCCTCCCTCCGCCGCGCTGCCTGTTGGTCTGTTGTGGTGAAGGGATCGTTTCTGCCGCGACACATGCTGGAAAAGGTATTCTCCTAATGACACTGTTTCACACCAATGCCCTATCTGCTCAACCGGTATTAGTTAGGCTTTGGGGTTCAAGTGACTAAGGGGGTTTAGAGATGGATTTAAAAGGAGAAGAGGAGAGAGTGAAGAAAGAGAGAGAGTCTCTCTGTTGTTCTTGAAAAGCTGTATTTATCCAGGATTAGAGACACCAACATGTTAATAATTGTTTCTCAGAGAACTGCGAAGAAGCACTTCCCCTGTAATCCCCTAATCAGACATTACACCTCTGAGCATGCCCGCGACAGAGGCACGCCAACCGCTCACGCTCACTCGCTTTCCCAGCATCCCACCCGTCTGTGGTGTTAGTGACGCCCACCAGACTGCGCAAACGCCAAGAGTTTATGCACAGAACAAAGCAGTGATGCTGTAACAGGCCTCTCCGAATGAGCTCGTGATGAAGGCAACAACAATCAACCAAAGGCAAGAATTAGATTTAGTGTTATTTCGGGCCATGTCATCATATTTCCAGAAGCATTCTGGGTTCTGTATATAGTCCAATGGGAAAAGAGCCCCTGAAGATTGTGACGAACAGTGTTGTAGTAGACTAACTTTGAAAACATATAATAATACTCAGTTTTATTCAAGTGGCAACAAGTTGTTCAACTAATGCTGCATGTATTTTGTTGTCACCCAAAAATGAAAATTCTCTCATTTATTCAATCCTTTATTTATTATCTTTTATTCACTCTGATGCCATGTCAGATTTATATAATATCTTTCTGCTGTGGAACACAAACAGAGATTTTTTAGAAAAATAACCATCTCTGCGAGTCCATATAATGCTAGATGGGTCCCTCAAAGTTTGCACTTAAAAAACACACAAATGAAGAAAAGAAAAGACAATGAAGGTTATGACCCCAGATACTAATATTTTAAACTTTTTAAATTTAAAACTATCACTTCTGGCCAACTGGTCATATAAATTTACACTTGTTTTAAAATTAAAATTATTTAAAGTATCTTACTTTTAAATGCATTTTTCTAGCATACACCTATCATTTTGTTCAGAAGACATCGATTTATCAACTGGGGTTTGCCTTGTTTGTTTTACGTGGTTTTTGAAATGACAACTTCAAAAGCCCATCCACTTGCATTATATGGGCTCACAATTTGTGTGAGTCCATATACTTTTGTGTTCCACAGAGGAGAGAAAGTCACTCTTAAAAATAAAGGTGCTTCACGATGCCATAGAAGAACCTTTTTGTCTAAATGGTTCCATAAAGAACCTTTAACATCTGAAGAACCTTTCTGTTTCACAAAAGGTTCTTTGTGGCAAATAAGGTTCTTCAGGTTATAAAAAGGTAAGCAAGAGACGGTTCTTTAATGAACCTTTGACTGAATGGTTCTTTGTGGAACCAAAAATGGTTCTTCTATGGCATCACTTGAAGAACCTTTTGAAGCACCTTTATTTTTAAGAGTATATACATCTGGGACAACAGTCTGTATGATGGAAGAATTTCATTTTTAGGTGAAGTATCGCTTTAATAGCTCAAGAAACATACTTAAATGGATATTTCACTCACAGATAGATTTACTCACCTTCAAGCCATCCTAGGTGCATATGACTTTCTTCTTTCAGACGAATACAGTCAGAGTTAAAAAATGAATGGGGGTCAAGATTTTGAAGGCCAAAAAAGTGCATCCATGATCCATCATAAAAAGCACTCCACATGGCTCTGGGGTTTATAAAGGTTTATAAATCCATATTTAAAACTTTACAAACCATAATCTATAGCTTCAGCTAACTGTTGTAAGCGTGTTCATGAGAGAGTGGTGTTCCAGCGGATGATGCAGGATGTAGGCATAAGCTCCTGTGAGAATATGCTAGTCTCACAAGATCCAGTTTTGTTTACAGCAAAGGAAAACCAGTCTCATCTTGGCTTATATCGAAAAAAAAATCTTTAAACTTCTCTGTTTTGTTCTTCTAATTCATGACTTGTGTTTTGTTTTGCTCTCTCTTCTTTGCTTCCGCATTTATAACTTCACCAGTTTATAAAGTTGTAAAAATGTATATGTTTCTTACACAAATGCATTGCTTCACTTCAGAAGGCATTTATTAACCACTCAGAGCCGTGTGGATTAATTTTTATGATGGATGGAAGCACTTTTTTTACTTCAAAATCTCAACCCCCTTTCAATGCCATTATAAAGCTTGGAAGAGCCAAAACATTTTTTTTATATAAAGAAGAAAGCTATATACACAGGATGGCTTGAAGGTAAGTAAAGTAAGTCAAATTTTCATTTTAGGGTGAACTATCCCTTTAAAACATACTGGTTTTGTTCATATAATGCAAAACAACATTGGGCACCACTGACTTTAACATTTTTCAATGTCTTTACTGAGACATGTTCTTTTGTATTCCACAGAAGAAAGAAAATCATACAGGTTTGTAATGACATGAGGGTAAGTAAATAATGACAATTTTCATTTTTGGATGAACTAAGCCTTTAACTTTTAATAACTTAGTTCTAATTTTATAAGAGCTGAAACATTGTTATTAACTTAATAACATGCTTTAAAGGAAAACGCCACCGTTTTCCCATATTCCAATATGTTCTTCCCTCAACTTAGACGAGTTGATATGTACCTCTCCCGTCTCAGTCCGTGCACTTAATCCCTCTAGCGCGCTGCACCACTGTGCTAGCATTTAGCTTAGCACCATTCATTCCTTAGGATCCAAACTGGGATACATTTAGAAGCCACCAAACACTTCCATGTTTTCCCTATTTAAAGACGTTTACATGAGTAGTTACACGAGTAAGTATGGTGACACAAAATAAAATGTGGCGATTTTCTGATAACTATAATGTGTGGTGGAAGAGCACTTCGCAGCAAGCTAAGCTAAACGCTAGCATAGTGGTGCCGCGCGCTAGAGCGATTAAGTGCACGGACTGAGACGGGAGAGGTACATATCAACTCGTCTAAGTTGAGGGAAGAACATATTGGAATATGGAAAAACGGTGGCGTTTTCCTTTAAAGGTCCTCCATGACAAATAATATATTACTGCTGTTTAGCTTCTCAGAGACCCTAAGTATCAAACGAATGAGGGCTGTAATATACGTGGAGAAAGTTAAACATTATCATTCCATTCGTCTCAGTGGCAGTTGCTCCGCTGACACCTGTGTGACCTACATGCTGACCTTGCACATAGACAGTTCCAGAAACACTTTTAAAGCCAATCACCTGAGCCATAAATGCCATGCAACTGTTTACACAAAAGCTGCTGGAAAATAATGTCTAGACAATCACACTACACAGCTTTTGAAAGTCCGTTAATGGAGACAGATGCTTTCTGGACATATAATGGTGCATTAGTAGCATCTGCCCATAGGGGCGAACTGCTTAAGCTAACCAGTCAAACTCTGAGGCCCTGTATAAAACATATATAAACGATTTGGTAACACTTCAGTTTAGGGACCAATTCTCACTAGTAACTAGTTACTTATTAGCATGCATGTTACTAGCACTGTTTTTTAGTATTTCTAAAGCACAAATGAATGCCTTATTCTGCATGACCATATTTTAGATCCCTTAATCATACCCCATACCACAACTGCTTTACTAATTGTTAATAAGCAGCAAATTAAGAGTTTATTGAGGCAAAAGTCATAGTTAATAGTTAGTTATTGATGAGAATTGGTCCACTGTAGCAGTGCTTTCCTATTAATTGTATATTTTGATTTATTTTACTGTTTTTTTTAACAGTATGTTTTGTGTTTTTATTAGATTTGGTTTAGATGAATCAAAAGAATTTGAAAGTGTAAAAATAGGTTAATCTTATATAAATAATAAAAAAATACATTTACACATAAAATAGTTGGATCTTTGGAGCCCTAACCAGAAAGGAAATGTATTTATTCCTTTTGGCATTTTATTAAGCGGCTCACTGTGCTTTCAAGCGATACGTTTTATCAACATGTTCCATCAAACCCAGAGCTTTGGTGCTGTTAGTGCCAGTTAAGCTACACAAATACTACCATCATTTTACCCATTTTAGGCACTGTTAAAACGTCCCACTCCAGTCGACTGATAAGTTTTGCTGTAGGCCATGTAATAAAGACAGAGGGTCATGTAGATATTGTGTAAAAGGTCAAAGAGGTCATCAAAACACCATTCCTCACTGTCTGGGCGGTCTTGAGGGCACGTCTGTGAGTTCATTAGCAGTGCATGCTGGGAGAATGACAGACTGACGGCCTCTCTCTCTCTGAGCCGGGTGGAGGGTCTCAGACCACCGGCTGTGCTGGAGGTGAAATGTTAGTGTTTTTGATTATGAGGAGGTCTTTAGTGCCTTTCATGGTGTGTCAGGACTGTGATGTTTTAAAAAATGACATTTAATTATCAGCATTTATGGTGAGTAAAATCAAATTTCATTCAAAGCATTTCATTAAAAAGAACAATAATAATCATTTAAAAAGGAATAGATATAAACCTCAATACCGAATTCAGGTCATCATGAGGCCATTCATACTAAAAAGGAAAAACTGCCATCTGCGTATGTCTCCACTGTTAATGCTTAAAACAATAGTAGACTTGTTTAGAGCAGCAGGTGTATGTTGTTGTTGTTTTTTATCATCTGCCTCGAGTTTGTTTTTTGTGTTCCGTTTTCATAACAATGGTATCTCAACCCAATGTCCCATTGTTTACTTAATTTCACCCACTGTATTTCTCTTTGTTTTTTTATGTTTTACTGTTTTTGTGTTGCCATTGTTAATGATGAATGTTGATTGTTTGTCATCCGTCTCTCTCCTCCCCCTGGTTTGGGATGGAGAGTGAGTAGCGGGGACACAGAGGGATTAACCTGGCAGAATTTAATTAGTGGGGCTGTTGTCTCTGCCCTTAACCATCCAATCTCCTCCAGCAACAGCTTGGCCTGTGATGGACAGACCCTGTGTTTGGGGTGAAGGGGGGTGCGTATGCGTGCGTGTGTGTAAATGTAAACTAAAAAAAGGACAGCAGATGAGTTTATAATATGTGTGTATTATTTATTTACCAGTTGGATAATATAATAACCAACTGAATATGGAAAAAGATGCAGCAAATGCCTGGGACAGTTTGGGGCAGTCAGCCTGTTGTATTATATTTGAAGAACAACATGTAGTCTTTAATATTATGCTTTTTGCTCTTGTCCTCTGACCCCTCCCTCAGTCCCCCGGCGGGTCGTATTGAACGTGTGGTCCAGCGCGTGGGCTTGGGGGCAATCATTGGCAGATCTGAAGCTGACACTGTTGCATTGTAATCTTGATGCTAAGCTTCCCATTAACCCATCTGGGGTCCAACGCCCTGCATAACCTCTCCAAACACACATGCACACGCGCTTTTGATGCTGGTCATGTGCGGGAAGTGTGCCTGTACACATAAACACCTGCTGAGCATTACGGTATAATTAATTCTCCCATGTACCATAAAACAACAGCAAATGCTCTAAAAAAAAAAAAGGCTATACTTGGAGATACAGAGGAACCCAATGACATTTTCACAGATGGAAAAACAGACAACATAGGGGTGATATAGTTACATATTTATGAAATAGTTTTGGATCAGTAAGACTTTTAATGAATACTTTTATTCAGCAAGAATGCAATAAATTGATCAAAAGTGTCAGTCAAGACTTGTTACAAAAAAAAGTTTTTTGTAAAAAAAAGAAATCTAATTATCTTATCTACAGTATATCTCTAGAATAAAAAAATCAGCTTTGACATCACAGGAATAAAATACATTATAGATATATATATATATATATATATATATATATATATATATATGTGCGTGCGTGCGTGCGTGTGTGTGTGTGTATTACAGTTATTTTAAATTGTAATAATATTTTATAATATTAGTTTTGACTGTATTTCTTACAAAACAACAACAGCAACAACTTTTGGACATATAAGCAGCACATCTGTTGAGCTATGTATAGTTGTGCAGTCCTACACTTAATTATATTAATGTACAAAACAATTTTATCCAAAGTGACCTGAGATTATTGGAGAATGTTGTTGTCATTCATAAATAAATAAAAGAGGACTGTCATGTAGAATTATAAGATAGTCTCTCGTGGTGCTTTGGTTATAACATCACACCCTGAATGTAAAATAAAATGTTTTTTACGGATATGCCACTGTAGTAGACACGATGAGAATTAATATAGTGGTTCTTTTGTTCCTTCAGCATTTATGTAAGAAGAAAATGGACATGGAACATATAAAATGAATCCATTCTTTCACCATTTAATTATAATACGGATTCCAAATAATTAGCTTTTTGCGAATAACAATTTCTTTCCTTTCTCACAAGAGACTTTGAGAAACTAAGCTTCTTTAAAGCTCTATAACTGTCTCACAAACAAACACACCCACCACACCCTCTAAACTACTAATTACAGACTCATAATGAAACTATGGAGGCTTTATGTTTCACTGTCCTAACAGCTCAACAGTTCACTCAAGCTTTTATATCAAAAACTATTTTATGTTCAACACATTTTGATGTTTGAGGCTGTTTTAGTCAATGTATTGCTTATTTAACCTGTATTTCTCTCTTTCAACTAATTCAAATGAAGTTTCTCTAACTATGTGCTATTAACACATACTTTTAGCACATATTAATAGAGCAAACAACTTTTGTGACTGACTTTTTAAAGCTGGGAATTAGTATATATTGTGTATTGAATAATGAAGTGTTGTTTGTGTTTTCCACCAATAGCCAAACTGCAGTCCCAACAATAGCCTTATTGCTACTGTTCCATATATGCTTCTTTATTAACATGAAAATGACAGCTAGAAAAGAGAATAAATAGATGCGTTGTTTGTTAGAATCTAGGCCAAACGACTTCTGGCAAACAGAAGGACCGCCGTGGGTCACAGTCTCGACGCGGAAGCCACGACAAAGGAAACAATAAACAAAAACAACTCTCACTAATGCAGAAAGTCGTGATGTAGTAAAGTCTAGACAATGCGTCATAATGTGAGCTCAGAATGTGTTTTTTATATCTCTGTTCTCGTCATTAAATTAGAAATCAATTATACCACAGAATTTGGATCAAATGTAGCATTTGTATTAATAGAAGTATATATGATAAATACTGTTTATGTTTTCAAGCAAACCAGATTTATTTGTCTTTATTTGTTTCTGATTATTTATTTCATTCAGCAACCATCTATAATTCTATAAGATACATTTTTAAAAGTTCTCTCAGGATGATGAAAAAACAATCAGTATCAAGTATCGGTTTTATATAGACATCATACATAACCCCGGCCTACGACGTGAGGTGCCATAACAAAGTGTTGTAAGAGGTTAAAAGCACTGCCCTCCTTCGGGACTTCAGTTTGACCCCCATGATCCTTGGCTGCCCGTCCCATGGGAGTGAGAAGTCAATAAAAACGCTACTGAGTACAGTAGTGTAGTCAAGTGGACAATCAACCAAATCTGTGTATATTTACACTAGACTTTGCTTTTTACCTGCTGTTTTTCTCATCAGTGTATTTTCTAAGCTTGTAACAAAGAAACTACAGCCTATTTTAGCAAATGCCTTAGAGGGCATATGGGTTGAGATGATCTTGACTCTAAAAGGGTTCACAAAAACAACTAATGTCCTAATCTGAACATGTATATGGAAAATGGGTACTTAAAGGTTTAATTCCAACGTTCGATGTATGATGTAGTTTAGAAACCTTAGAAAACACAGACTTATTACCCGCATATAAACAAGCACAAACAGCTGCTCCTAATACACGCAGCTCACCAAGAGGCCTGGCCAGGGACTCTAAACCCCAGCAGATTTGCTCCATAATGCCCTTACCCCCACCCCTCAAGTTCTACATTCTGCCCTTGGTTGTGTGGCCCAGCCTAAATAGCCCTTTTGTCTGACTGGGACAAAAAAACAGTGGCTGAGTGTCTGGTGTGGCACGTGCTTTGCTTTGTGCCGCTCTGCTCACTGAACAGGTGGGCACAGACACCGCAAAGTAGAGGAAAAACATACAAATGGACAAAAACAGAGAGAAGTTAAAGCTGTCAATCACCCTGGTTACTTAGCAACTCTTTGATGACATAATTTCCAATGATGTGATCAGATGTACTGTATCTTTACCATGCTGTTTCTTTCAGATTAACCCAGAACCCATGGGTATCTTATTGCTATGGGAACTGCTGAGGTAACCAAGAGCAGGTTATTCATGATTGACTCATTTGAACTTTCAAACAACACCTGATGGTCTCACTGGGATTTGTACCTACATCCCAATTACCACTGTGGTGTCACAAAGATCACAATAAGAAATACATTAAGAGGAGCTGAAGTCAGTTAGTATTTACATTCTTTTCAAGTTTCATTCATTAAGAAAAACAGCTCATGAACTGTTACAAATAAATCCAAATGTCTTTGTTTCTCCATTTATTGTTGTTAACATATTTTATCCAAAAATGATATTTATTTAGATCAATATCATTTACAAAAAAAAATATTTCAGGCTTTTAGAGACTCAATATTACAAATTAAAGGGGAAGAAGGGATAGTTCACCTAAAAATGAAAATGGATATTTTGAAGAATTTTGGTTGCCAGTAGCCATTGACTTCCATAGTAGGGGAAAAATACAATGGAAGTCAGTGGCTACCAGCAACTGTTTTACCAACACTCTTCAAAATATCTTCTTTTGTGCTCAACAGAAGAAACTCATACAGGTTTGGAACAAGAGTAAATAATGAGAGAATTTATCATTTTTGGGTGAACTACTGCTTTATTTGGGTGAATGATATAAACAGTTAGCTGAATCTTTTTTTCTTGTTATATAAACTACTGAATCTGAATTATTGATTCACTAATGGAAACAATGGGTAGTAGTACCTGAAGCAAAGCTGAGTGGCACTAAGGTCAATGGTGCAGCCGCTCACAAAGAGCAGTTACTGAGCTCTCACAAGCACGATCAAGTGCTCCGATTTCTCCAGCCTTTGATTAGGATAATGAAGTATTCCCAAGCGCAAATCACCTCTTTATCCTCAAACAATCAGGAGCCCTTGGAGGACTAATTACCCTGCTTAGGAAACGGACCTGGAAGATGATGGAAGAAGAAGAAGAAAAGAAACTATAGAAATAATCAGCAGGATTGCTAGGTCTGTGTAACAAAACTAGCCCAATGTCACCAATATACCAAATATCAAAGCTAAAAATATGCCACTCCCATACCTAAAATACATATTTTACAGTCACTGTTGTGTGTTATACTCAACAATTTTCAACTTGAAAACCACTATATAGTAGTAATCCTAAAGACTGTTTTTATAAAGGGGTTCACAGGAGTTCAAATTCTCCCTTTCAGTGCCCTTCCCTCACAAAACTCATAATCTAGCAGTTTTATCATTGAAAGAATGTAAAATGGGAAAAATATTTACATGCAAATACATGCATATCAGTCAAATACAATTTACGCAATATGTCGAACATTTAACCTGTGGCAACAGTTAAAAAAGTAGTCCTTGTCCCTAGTAAAAGTGCAGAAAAAAGGAAGTTTTTCGCCCTCACACAAAATTCCCAGTTGCCTGGATTCCTATTGGAATGACTGTATTTATATCTGCAATTCCAGTTTTTGAATGATGAATACAGACTACTGCCACCTTCTGGTATGGAACTTTATTTCCTCTCACACAGGCGGAGAACTAGAAGTTTCTGCACTATGTATTTGGCGAACACAGGCAATCTGAGTCGACAACACAGTCCGCTTCTATTGCCTCTAGTTCTTTGACGACATGGTGTATCATGGCCTTCACAGTCTATATTCAAGTCACTACTGGACTCTTTCCATCTTGTACGTCATTGGCCATATGGATCAAGTGGTCAGTGCTAACTACAGAAAATAGTTTTTCAAAGTTTTGTGATTGTGAAATTACTTATAGACGAAGGCAAAAACTCATGTAACTACATTGCATTTATAGTGGAAATGCTATCAGTTTTGAATGCATCCCGAAACAGTGAAACACCACTTACTTGCCGCCCACTCACCTAACACATCATAGGATGTATTCAACCCAGTTAACAATGCTTTTGCTAAGGAACGCACAGTTATTAATCCAATTAACAATGCTTTTGCTAAGGAACGCACAGTCATTAACCCAGTTAACAATGCTTTTGCTAAGGAACGCACCGTTATTAACCCAGTTAACGATGCTTTTGCTAAGGAACGAACAGTTATTAACCCAGTTAACAATGCTTTTGCTAAGGAACGCACAGTTATTAATCCAATTAACGATGCTTTTGCCAAGGAACGCACAATTATTAACCCAGTTAACGATGCTTTTGCTAAGGAACGCACAGTTATTAATCCAATTAACGATGCTTTTGCTAAGGAACGCACAGTTATTAATCCAATTAACGATGCTTTTGCCAAGGAACGCACAGTTATTAACCCAGTTAACAATGCTTTTGCTAAGGAACGCACAGTTATTAACCCAGCTAACGATGCTTTTGCTAAGGAACGCACAGAAGATGCTTTTGCTAAGGAACGCACAGTTATTAATCCAATTAACGATGCTTTTGCTAAGGAACGCACAGTTATTAACCCAGTTAACAATGCTTTTGCTAAGGAACGCACAGTTATTAACCCAGTTAACGATGCTTTTGCTAAGGAATGCAGTTATGCCATGATTTTCAGTCGTCTGCTGATTTCACACTGCATGACTATTGAAGCATTCCACTGTGTTTTGCTGAGGATCGGCGACAAGGTCAACACAGTTATACCAGGAAGTTTACAATAGGAAGAATCGCCGCACTCTTCCGACATGCTTCCTGCTGCCCTGTATCTTACCACTTTATGGAGTCATGCAAGATTTTGTAAATTTTTTCACAGCAACAGGAAAACCAGTCTCCTCTTGGCACGAAATCTGCACACATTGCCAAACCTCGTTTTGTACTAAAGTCCGGAACACACCAAGCCCTGGTATTTAAGGACCAGCTGTGGGCAGGTATCCCAATGTTTTTAATTGGTTCCAGCACCGTCGGCTGAAGTTGGTCCTCGTCTGCTTTTTTCCTTTTATTAACACATGTTGAAAATCTTGGCGTAGCTTGTGAAGAGGAAGATGCGATATGCTGTTCAGACTGGCCAACAATGCAGAACTGAGCTGGTATGGAAGGCCATTTCTATTACGCAGGCGCAGAACCTGCTACTTGGCTCGGGTGTCAGCGTAACACGGCTGGTGTGTCAGCAACTTTGCCACAGACTGATCGACTCCTGCCACGTGAGCCGACCACACATTGCTGCAGTAGTTCGTTGGCAAAAGGAGCTTGGTGTGTTCCAAGGCTAATTCGTCTTGGTGTTTTGTTTTGCGCAGAACGGTACACTGTGCTTGCATTCATACATGTTGGCCGTTGTCAGCGTCGGCTTGGTGTGGAATCAGGGCATGACCCAGGGCAACTTTGACCCAGACGCTGCCGACGTGAGCCGACCACACAGTCTGCTTTCGTCGCGACTAGTTCGTTGGCGTCGGCTTGGTGTGTTCCAGGCTTAATTCGTGACTGGTGTTTTGTTTTGCTCTGTCCACTGTGCTTCCGCATTCATCACCATGTTTTCCTACATTCTATGTCATCTTCTGGAATGCCACTCTCTCGTGAACGTGTGTATGACAGTTAGCGGAAGCAAGAGATTATGGTTTATAAAGTTTTAAATAATGCATTTTTTTTCTGGAGCCATGTGGAGCACTTTTTATGATGGATTTATGCACTTTTATTGGAGTTCAAAATCTTACACCCCAATTCACTTTTTGAATGGAATTAGTGAAATAAATCAACTTTTTGATGACTTATTCGTCTGAATCATGAAGTCATCATATATACCTGTCTTGAGGGTGAGTAAATCATGAGGTCATTTATATTTTAATGTGAACTATTGCTTTAATCACTCAAATGCAGGACTGTGTTCTGCTGCAGTGTGAACAGGGCCTATTTCAGATCCTAAGCACTGTTAAGTTACCAGTGATTATTAAGAATAAGTATGCTTTGCTGGAATATAGTTTATTAGCTAATGCTGAATGAATAAAAAGCAATTTAGGCTGTCTGAATTGACCTGTAGGGACTGATAGAATAACAAATCCTAACTACCTTCTCCTGTCTTTTTCCACTAATATACTGGCTCAGCGTCAAGCACAGTCCATCCAGGAGAGTCTCAAAGCTATAATCTCATGGTTTTCATCTAATTAATTAGTGGTCTCCAATACTCTTTCTAACAAGTGCACCTTATTTGTGAGAGATTAAGAGCAAGCGAGAGCTCATTGGAAAGGTGTAAATGATTGGTAAGACCTCCTCTGTGCACCTGCTTAATTGGGCTAATGATGGACCCCAGAGGGTTTGCGGTGGAGAGATCTACAAAGTGCCTCACCAGGACGAGTTCTGGCCAAGGTAAAGCACAAAGGCTAAACATAAAGGACAAATGCACAACAGGTTGGCAGTAGTAAACCACATGCACTGCATAAAATAAACTAAATAGACATTTATGAATGTCACTTGCGCCAGTTTAGATGAATCGTAAATTCCTGTTGACCAAGTTCTGGGAATGACTGTTCGTGTTTGGGATTATCAGTTTGCTCTTACGCTGTCTGTTCATGTAGGACATTTAAAAACATTGCCATTAGAGTCTGAATAATCCGCTGTGAAAGTATTTCCATTTGTCCCTTTAAGAAGATTTTTCATTAATGGGCTACAGGCCTAACATAGGAAATAGGCTAGATGTTGGGTAGCTGTGCCATCCAGCGTAATCCACAACTTTAGTCTCATGGGGGCCTAAATGGACTCTGAATGCGGACCTTGGGTGTGCATTAGCTAAATAGGTATTAACTTGACCAGTAGACGCTGCTATGACACAGAGTTTCAGCACAGCATATGTTGAGACTTCATAATCAGCTTATACATTTTAGTTTTAGTTCTTTCTCTTCCGCCATTCCAAATGACCAAATATTGCTCTGTTTAATCTCGCTTGTTCACTTGCGCTGTGGTGGTAGTTAATACCAGGATCAAAGACCATACAGGAGGCAGAGGCTCAGAATGACAATGTCTGAGGTTCTAGCCACTGAGCTCAGAGTGTAGCTCAACACCCTTTCTGTATGCCGTTTTCACCCTTTGCATTTTTCTTCTGAGCAGAAAATCAGAAATTGTTATTTTGAATCAATGATTCCAATGAGGAATTTAAAGGGAAAAGGAAGGAATCCAGAAAATCGTTCTGTTCTGTGTGTGCGTGCATGTGGTCTGTACATCCAGACTTGTCAGGCTGTTAGTACTATTATCAGTTTCAGATCTCCACAAATCCACAGATTTATGCTAGCAATCAGAGAAATTAAAATCACATGCTTTTTGGTGCTCTTAACCCAATCCCTTTAGACTTCATTTTTAAAACATCTAAATCTGTTATTACTGGCACAAAACCCTTTTAATTTAATCTTTGACAAGATTATCAGATTCATTGATGATGTCACAAACTTAAATAAATAGTGTAAAAAGCACCGAGTGAGCTTAGACTGGATGAGCAGGGCAGAATAGATAACCCGCTGCTCCATTGATTAGCCTTGATGCCCTGATTATCGTCATCATTATTATTTATCAAAGTAAGTGATTTAAGGGTAGATCTTAACGATCTAAAATAGCCTTTAACTGAGAGGTAAATCTGGGAAAAGCTTTGTTTCTTAAATGCATGGTTAATACAGCAAATAATTCACTTTATTGGCTAATTAACAAGATTTTATGCGCATGCAATGCATAATAATAATATTTAATAATGTCCGTAGTTATTATTAGTGCTGTTTGATGTGGTAAAGCAGCTGCTAAGCTGTCGTACGTTGCGTGTCCAATGACGCACAGGTTTGCGTGACAGACACGGAAGTTTGGAAGGGTCGAGAGACCAGTAAACTACTGTCTCTTTGCTATCCCAAGCGCCAAGGCAACCTGTGCGCATAAGAAGCCTCTGGCTCGTGAATGGTTAAAGAGAGCCCATTGTTTAGCCTAACATCGACCAACGCGGGGTGCGGATTAGAACGGCGTCTGCCCGTCCCATATGTTACTTCAGGGCTGCGTTGCCCGTAATTAAAAAAGAAAGATGCGCTCCGCAGGAACGGGGGCCCTTGGTTTTGCTCGTGAACGTCAAGGCGTCTGATCTTTCGGTGACTTGTGCACTATTAAAACAACACCAAATTCGAAGTTACAACCCCTGGGAGCATCCTACTGTGTGGCACAGCATGCCTGTACACATATGAAACAGACTGTAACAGCATTGTTAAAAGTCAGTAGCATGTGTGCAGGAGTTGTGGGCTTCCTTCACGCCCTGTTTATCGGTAAATAAACAGTGAGTGCTCCAAACATCACGGATGAAACGGTTTATAATAACCATACTGTAGCCAGGTTGTAAACAACTTTGGCTCCTAATAGGCTATTTATTCGGACTTCTTTCAGAGACCGAATTAATATTTCAGCACAGAAATATTAAATAGGCTATAGTCCACATTTAAACATAGGCTGAGTTTCCAAAGCGCTCAGTAGAATTGTCACGCTTGGTTCTACGGCACGTTTCCCAAAGATATCGTTATATAAGTACCAAAACGTGTGTAAATTAACGAAAGCCTCCTTTACGTGTACATTGACGAATCTTTCTCATTTTTTTTTACAGTTTATCGTTTATCATAGACAAATAAGTGTAATTTAATAAATAATAGGCTGTAGTTGTTATGGTTGCAAAGCCACTGTACACTGTCGAAGAATAAAGAGATATAGATAAAATCGCATTTAAAACGACCCACACTCCGCGCGGCACGTGTTACGCGTAATTTTACATAACAGAAAACAGCCTAGCCTAGGCCTATTTTTAAGCATAAGTTAATTGCAATGAATAGAAGACATTTTCTCAATATTCTCAATAAACGATTTTGCAAGAAAACATGCGACCATGTTTATTTATTTACTTATTTATTTGTCTCAATAAATGAAATCAACAATGGTAATCTCTTCCTCCTCATTGCTCCCTTCATCCTCCACTGGCAAGTTTAAATGATCTAGCTATGAAAGTACGAATGTCTCTATCGATATATATATATATGAGAGAGAGAGAGAGAGAGAGAGAGACTAGGCTATATATAAATTATAGCCTATATACACTTACACGCTGATGTCGTCGTTGTAATGCTGTTCTGCGTGCATCTGTTAAGTTTGAAAGGAGCACAACTGTTGGCTAAATAATAGCTGCAAAGCCCCTTAAAATGAGCAGCATCACAGGAAATCCCATTAAATGTATTTATCTTTCATCACTTTCATTAATCTCTATGAAGTTGAGCATCAATATTTCCGAAACCCTGGCTTACCAAAGCCATAATCATTTCTTTAATTAAATTCAGAAATGTTCAATAACTTCCAGCTTCCCGACAAACTGACGTGCATTTCCACGTTTGAACAAAACCCAAAAATATAAATAGCCGATTTATTAGGCTAATACTGAAAACTATGTTCATATTTCACTTTCTATAGGTACATTAATGTCGATAATACTTAGTCCAAATAATATAATCCATGCTTTTTCCCCTCAGCATTATTTTAATTTATGTACATCTGTAGAGGATAAAGGAGTTCATATTCTTAAAGGCTGAATTGTACAGTTGAAAGCCGTGTGCCACACTGAAATATGACAGCATACATGATGACGTAGACTATATAAAGCATCAGCTAAGATGGCGAGTGATATATTAGTAATCGAGAAAGAGCAATGCATCTGTTTTTACCTGTTATAGAAGTTATTTCTGTAGTGTCCCGACTTGTGATTGACCCCCTGAGTGTTGGGGTGGGTGGCAATGTTAAGTTTCGCGTAACTGTAACTAGCTCAAAATTCAATTAACTGTCGTTGTAACTGGCACGTCTGTCCGCCACAATGGCAGTAACTGTCGTAATTGACCTACTTAGCTCAAGTATTTTCTCACTTCAGGCTTACAGACATGACGGTTGGATGAAATGGCGATTAGAATTAGGATGTGTTTTATTACGATAAACGAAGTCCATATCGTTGTATGTGATATAATGATAGGGATCCACAAACAATGGTATGATTTATGTGAGTTCAAGCATTTTAGAACAAAAATATATATTTCTGTAGCGATGTAGGCTAAATGTTTTTATTTAGATTTCGCCCATTTTTCTTATTTTTTTTATATAGTTAATAAATTAAGTCATTCAAAATATTATTAGCAAGCAACTTAAGTGATTACTTTATCAATAGGCCTAAAATATATTTATCTGGTTGCACTCTTTTTCCCAAGCTGTTTTTGCATTTACATTTTTACATTGCACGTTTTACGTGATTAATATTGTGCTTTATTTTTTGAATTGTGTATATCTTGTTGAAATATTATTTCGTATATTATTTAATATTCACATAATTTTATTTGTGCTCTGTGTGTCGGTGTGTCAGTTTACTTGACCAATAACATGTTAATCTCTTAACTTCAAGGAGGTTTTATTTTAGACTCCAGGCCTAGCTCTAGATACAGAAGATGATTCAGATATATTCGAAGCTGTGTTCTTGGACCGGTTTGGACGGTGCATCTTATAGACCTACATTTCAAACAACTAACAAGCGACAAGCAAAATAGGCTACTGGATTCTAGGTCCGGTCAATGTCATTTTAGAAGTCAAAATCATCAGTTGTTTTATTTATTTATTTATTTTTGAAAAAAAAAAACACATGGACAGCGTATAGTCGTTGGTGGTCCAGAGAGAGAAATAACGTTCTCTAATCATTACAGACGAAGAACATTAATGTAAATAAACAGTCAATTTCTCTTTACTGAGGTTTCATAGTTAGTATGAAAATGTAGCTGCTTCAAATAACTTTTCTACAAAAATAGATTATATCCTAGTTCAAGTAATATTTGAATAATGCATGAATGAATAAATAACATTCTTTTAAAATCCTTTCAAAATTTGTAAAAAAAAAACCTTCCCAATGAAGAGTGTACAAGGTCGGTCAGATATTCAATCATTCAGACTAATTTCAGGCGACATTATTTCATTTTTACGCGGAGGGTTTTAAATAGTGTTACTGAACTTGAAGTTGGTTGTACTTGTTTTCTTCGTTTTATCGTTGTTTAGTGCTTATTTTATTTGTCTAACTTGTCACATCTTTATACAGTGTTGTGTATAACGCCTCAACTGCATTCATTTCCGTTTTTTACGTTCATCTCAATGTTTGACAGCCTGTGTAAGAAAATATAAAATAAAATAAAAATAAATGAAAAATTATAACAAACAATTGAGCAAATTTCTAACATACAGTATAATTATAGTAAGCTTCATTTCGTTCCAAGTTCATTTGGAAACGGTTTAGGTTTCTTACAAATGTTCTGATCATTTCGCACCATTCTTTAAATGGTTTTTATAGTGAGGATGTGAATGAAAAGATTATTTGGCAATGTCAAGGACGATAATTGAATGTTCCACTGCTCGCAATTATGATGGAAGAATTCAAAGATTCGATTCTGACTCCTTGCCTCCAAGTGAAATAGTGTAATTATGAGATGTCACTCAAGTCGGGCCCTTACAATAGAATTATTCCAGGACCCGACGGTAAAGTCCTCAGTTCGCTCTCTACCCCTCCTTTACCGAGGGACTCTTTGTGAAAGTTTTCCATTCAGTCACAGAGGACTCCGGGGTGTCAGCTTTGTCCTCAACTGTATAAATCAAATTTGGAATTAAAGTATAGAATTTGTACTTTATTGTTTGCCTCTTTAATTTAATAGATTTTTTGTTTATTTATTGCATGTTGATTTTTAATGTAAGTGTTTTTTCCCCCTGAATTCGTACAGTATTGTTTTAACGTCTGTAGAATTGTCACGGCATGCAAATAATATATATATACACACACACACGCACACACTTTTCTATTGTGAAATGCCTTTCGTTGTTGCAATACAGACCAAAATGCATTCAGAAAAGGCGGTTTTTAAAGAAGGCTTTGAGTTACGTGTGAATTGCCCTCTGCCCTAAAGAAACCCCGTCAGTGAAATATTGGGATTAACTGGTCTTTGAGGCGCGGATTAGCGCGACTTTCCCAAGCCGCACATTCCTGGTGCCGTGTCTCTTAAAACGAAGGGGCCGGAAACCCGGCGGGGAAAATGAGAAATAATTACAATTTACTCACGCCTTGCAGTTCCAAAGATACATTTACTTTAAGTGTCCCGATGTTTAATTGCCAAATTACAAGACTCATACAAGCCAGTGCTTTTCAAGTTTAACCTTTATTTTAAGTTTCTGAGTGGGCCTGTACCTTATCAAAGCCTATCCCTTTATAAACCACTTGTTGAGGCATATTTTATTGAAAATTGATTGGAATACAATATTGAGTTGAGGTGGGCAATTTCTTGTAAACCAGTCAACCAAGAGCACGCTATTAATATTTAATGTGGCTATGCATGGGATTTCCTCTTTTCTTTGCTCCAAAGTAAATGGACACCATTTAATAAAAAAAAAAATTGGGATGAAGTTAATAAATAAAATAATTCACATTTAGAGCGCTTTTAAATAGCTCGTCCACCTGATAAATAAACAGATATAATAGTTTAACGTACACGCCATTTTCCATCTGTTTCTTGATACATCATCATTGTCGCACAAGAAAATCGATTAAAATTTGGTGGTCTTTCTTCTCATAAATCGGGCATCTCCGACCTTTGTATTTCAAGCTATTGTAGCTAACCTATTAAAACACAAGCACACACATACAATTCATAATCAATTTTAATAACTCGTTCAGACGTAATAACTTTAAATATGCTGTCAGATTTGAAATTGTTTATTAATATTTCTGTGGCGGGACCACATTACCACTCCAGACAAGTTTAAGATCCACGTGGGTGGTATATCAGTTATGACCAATGGAGATCAATGAACGGGGACAGACAGTTCCTTTCTTACACATTCTCTCGAGTCCCTGTATTTTAGAGATTGTTTGTCTCTTGAAATTAATCCAATAGTAATCACATGACTAGTATTATTTACCGTCGTGCTTCCTTAAAGAAAAAAAAAATCTATTCAAATCACAGCCGAGTCTTCGCAGATGCGACGGAGCTCACAGATTGCATACAGTTACAACAGATCACAGTTTCGAAGGCTAGCACAGATAAAAAAAACAAAAACACAAATGTACCATTTATATAAGACACACATTGATTGTCTTTTAAAAACTACATATTGATTCCTTATAAACACCTTTTCTTAAATAAAGTAGTGCATCCAGGTCGCCATGGAGGCGTTCAGCGCACGCACACACGCACACGCACACATCCTCTCTATCATCCTCCTGATGGAAGTGTCTCTCGTCTTGCCAACATTGAAATAGGTCGGCGTGCTGTAAGAGGCTTAGAGAAAGCCTGCCCATTCCAAGCACTTAACCAAAAGATTGGCTCCTTTTGCCGTGTAGTTTTTTCTCCTCTTTTCTTGTGTTCCGTGGCTTTGACCTAACTTATTACAAATTCACTTTGATTACCTGTACTTTAAACAACAGGTTGTGGTCAAATGGCCTATGTTTATACGCATTCACGACCCTTCAAATACTACTTTGCAGGCCACGAGGGGTGCATGTAGCTCAAATAGATATTTCATGTCAAAGACGAACTTCAAAAGCGCTGTCGGGCACAATGCAACCCATCCATCTCGGAGAGTTCGCGTGTCGCGGAAAACTTCTGTTTTTGGAAGGATGGCATGTCTACAAGGTTTATTTTATGGTCTTTTAGTGTGTTGAATAGACAGAATGGCAGACGTTTCGTTAGTTTCACAACACCTGGAATTTCCAGGAGGAAGTCTGATCTTTGTAATCCAAGCAGTCAGCATTGAAGTTCAGTTTCCACGAGGACGCTTGGTCCTTATAATCCAAGCAATCCGCGGTGGAGTTGAAGCCGAGCCCCGAGGCACCGTAACCTTGCGTGGGGAGGGACGCGGGAGACTGGTTCAGGTGACTGGTGACAGCGTTGCTGCTCATGGGGCTCAAAGTGGATCCTGGCCCGGTCAGCTGATGGTGCATGGGGGTCAAGTAAGAGCCGCAGTCCATGCCCCCAAAGTAGGATGTGGAACCAGCGTAGCCCTGGCTGTATCCAGACGCTTGAGTATAGGTCATGGGGTAGGATCGCTGCATGCAGGAGGAGGAGGAGGTAGAGAGTGGGTCTGACAGCGGGGAGATGGAGGCCGGGCTCCAAATGGACACCGGCGCGGTTGTGGTGGAGATGGCCGGGACTGAAGTGCTGGAGGGCGGGGTGAACTGGCCACTCGCCCCGCTCTCAGAACTGGCCTCCCGCGCTGGAGAGCTCTTCTTTTTGGCAGGTCGCACCTTGTTCTGGCCTCCGTTTTGTTGTTGTTGCTGCTGCTGGCGACACTTTGCCCTTCGGTTTTTGAACCAAACCTGACGTGATAAAAAACAAAAAACAAAACCAAAAAAAAAAAACAGTATTTATTAATATTTACGGTGTGAACCAACTTAAGTTGTGGGGTAGCAACTTATAATTATTATCTTTTATCTGTATAATTATCTTTGTTCTGTCTTTGCGCAAAATGAGAAACAACAAACATTATTACAGATATTTTACTATTATAGTGCGCCTCTCGGTTCATAAAGATGTCCACGGATTTTAGATGGTTTCATTTTTAAATTAAGACACTCTTGCATGAGTTGAATGATACGTACCTGTACACGGGACTCCGGTAAGTTGATTTTCAAGGCCACCTCCTCTCGCATGAAAATATCCGGGTAGCGCGTTTTCGCGAATAAAGATTCCAGCACATCTAGTTGCGCTCTAGTAAATGTTGTCCTTTCCCGCCTCTGCTTTCGAGGAGTCGCTGTTTTAAATAAACAAATGCATCACAAGGTTGTCCATCTGAAAATCTTTCATGCATAGATTTATTTATGCGGGTTATAAACAATGTATGATACCAAAATATTACTAGGCCTATAAAATATATATCAATATATCTAAAACGTTTGACGTAATTAGTTTTATTATTTAGTAAAACATTTTAAACTTTTCCTCGTTTGATATGTCATCATTGGTGCAATTAAAACAACATAGGCCTATTAAATATGTCAGAATAATAGATACATTTTTATTTTAATTCACCAACTGGCGTATGTTTTTAAATTCTTACTACTTACAAGGCATACAAACTGTATTGTGTGAGATTGTGGATTTCAAAAAGGTTGTGAACTTCTTCAAAATTCATAACTGCCCCATAACTCTACAATTTAATTAGGCATCAGCTACACTTAACCCGCTGAATAATAATCCGCATCTCAAGAAGTCTCGAGTGGAAGTGTAATTATGAGACTAGAAAGCATATAAATCAAATAGCCAGGCCTACTATTTACATTGAAGCACGCACGGGCAAAAGTGTAACTACATATTCTTGAATCCATAAATGACATCTCAGTATCGTTGTGTGCATACATTCCAAGCATCTTTTACATAAAATGCTTAATAATTCGGAAGCCTGTCTCTCACCTGGGTATCCAACGGAAGGGTGCAGAAGGTCCATCCCGGAGGCAGTTAAACTCAGCCCGTTGACCGTGTAAGGTGGTTGCTTGAGATACGACATCATGCTAAAGATGGTTGTGGGGGGTTCAAGTTGGAGAAAAATTGGAAGGCTGAACACCGGCCCCTTTAGTCTCCTTTTCTTAGCCTTATTTCTGCTTCTAGCTTGTTAACGTCTTCAGCGGTGGAGGTGAAACCAAAAACCCTGTTTTCAAAAAACGACAAAGATAAACAGAGACGTTTACTTAATTGCGACGACGGAGGTTGTTGTTTCAACAAAACAGGGTTCCTCTAGCTGCGATGACTTATAGGCGAATAAACCACGTCCACACCGCAACGTGCTCTTAAAGCCGCTCCAGACCTCCAGCTGTCCTCATGAGATGAACGAAGCTCATCTTGACATACGCCCCCCGTCCCTCCCCTCCCTCCCTCCACCAACCACCCCAAAAAGTAACATCTATTAATTGCAACAAGTCTTCACAAAGACAAAACTCAGTCGTTCAAATGTGCACACAAGCCCGAAACACAATTTGCATAGGCACCCGGCTAATTGTCTCAGGCATAAGAGCATTGATTGGGAGCTATTGGTGGAAACAAAGGCCACTGTTAGCCTGATAACTAATGCTGATAACAAAAGCTCCATTGGCGAGGGACAAAAGTAACAATGACAAAAGTAACTAACTTCTTTCCCCACTCATATCAGTCAAAAGAGTATAGGCTATAAACTTAAAATTACGTGCTTTAGTATTTTTCAGAAATTACATCTGTTAATTCTATGTTGAAAAGGAGTATAACAATATATAAACTTTAATTTTTTTGATGTTCCATTAATTTTTTTTGTCGCTAGATAGATTGTTGACGCAGTTATTAGTTCATTTTATTAGTTTATTAGAATTTAAAAATAATTTGACTCAAACGAACAGATTATGCCATCAGCCAATCATTTTTTTGGGCCCAAATGAAACAAAAAAAAGTTTCTTATAATAGGCTATTGTGTCATCAAGCAAAACTCCAAATTAACCGAAGTTCAGCATCATCCAAATCACAATCCTGTTTGAATACATGATGAAATTATTAAACAAAAACTTCAGCTTTATTGTGCAAAAAAAGTTTTTTTTAATCCAACGGTTTCGCCCCTCAATCTGTCACTTAAAACAGTCCTCGTCTACCAGTTGCGCAGCCGCTCAATAGTAATTACCTCATCCAAGAATTAATTATGATAAATGTTGTTGTTGATAAATTAACGAGATAATCCGTGTGGCACGCGCTCCCCTAATTACTGGACGCTACCTCTTCAGCTGAACGTTTGGCCTCATTGATTCTGTGCATGACTACAATAAAAATCACGCGTGCGCGCTCGCACACACATACACTCACAGACACTTCAATGTCTCCGACATGATACAGAACAAACTATTGAAATAAAAAAAAATAAGCACTGAGACTATAATCATCAGATGTTCACTTGTTCAAGAAAGAGGAAAATATATCAAGCGGTATGCAACGACGCAATATAAAATGCATGTTATGTACTCTTTGTTTATTTGTATTCATATTCTCATCAGAAACAAGAGCAGTGTGCCGAATTATGTCGCTCGTTGTTCGTTCATTTTTTATCGGTTTGCACCCAAACGGTTTAAATGAGCTAGAAACCAATCAGTTAGTAAACGCTGATTTAAATAAAATAAAATAAAATAAAAAAGTGAAGCAGTGTACTACCACAAGTCAAGATGTGTACAAGTAAATATCGATAAATATTTGTTATTTTTAAGAAACACGTTAAGCATATAGGTTAATTGTTTGGCTTTCTCAAAATACAAGCAAGAACGTTTGGGATATAAAAAGATAAACAGACTGCACAGAAAGATTAATTTAGCCTACATTTCACAATAACGATAGGCTATAATTATCAATAATAAAAATAATAACAACATTGTTCGCAATACAGAAAAATATATTGCACACGACTACTAAGGCGGGCTACTTACTGAATAACTGGATTTAATTCGAAGTCCGTTAAAGTTTTATGTCCAATAGCGAATATACGTCTAAATGGTTACAAAAATAGCCTATTGAAGACATCAATATAAAATCCTTTTCATCAAACCGTGAAGCAAATGAGTTATGATGAAGCCTCTACAGCTAAACGCGAAGAATGGATAAAATGGTTTAGAGAGATTAAAGCACATACGGTTATGATTCGCTGCTCTTCTGGGTTGAAGTTGCTGGAGTCTGATTTGTACAGCACGCTGGCCAATGAAGAGCTCAGGACTGGAGTCTGTGTCTCTCGCAGGGCCCTTTGCAGGGAAACAAATGTCGACAGCTACTTTTTGATGCAAACTCTCCAGCCAATGAGAGCGAGGCCCTAGCGGAGCACATTCTCATCTCTGACAATCAAAGGAATGTCATTTTATGTTGTAACATTAACTCATAGTGTTATGAATAAAGTGAATTTTTTTTACTTCTTACACTATCTTAAAAAAACAATGCTCTTATATATTTGCATGATTGATCTGTTTGAAATGACTGTTTTTGTTCTGCCGTGGCCCTTAGTGAGCGTGCGGTGTATTCTTAACACTTAAAAAAGTTGCAAAGGAAACAATAGTATAATTTATATACTCTCCAGCATGATTATTAATAACGAGTGAAAACAGCAGACTCAGTTTTATAATTCTTATATTATAACAGCGAGGTTAAAGCGGAGAACACAAATGTTGAATCCACGCAGACCTCTTGCATTTCTGTCGCGTAGCTGGAGGGATTTACAGAGACTTAATTCCTTAAAACTGTCCTCTCGTCCACATGACGCTCAAACTGCAAGTGCTCAAGCTGATATACCCAAATGTATCAAGAGATGAGTGCATCGCATTGCCATGGGGCTAGATTAGGGCCTTTTAGAAGACATGTAGAATACACGTGAAACCAGTGTGGAGCAGCGCAACGAGGAGGTGAATTAGGTAGCTTTAATAATGTTAAAAACAACATGTTGCCAATATCCACTTCGAGACATGTCTATCGGGATTGTTCTGTGTGGGAGGAAAGCCGACTGTATCATAACAGCTTTAAGTCGATACATTTTCAGATATCCTGAGAAGAGAACCTGACACGCGCGCACGGACACTGAACAACGGTGAGCGACATATTAACAAACATCATTGTTATTTAACGCATGCTTCTTTTTGTTTAATTGAATCCAGCTCAGATATGTTTAAATGAAATGCAACTTTTTCTAAATAAAATCATTTATGAATATATTCTACCTATTATTAGAATTACTATTATTATTATTGTCATTGCTACTACTACTACTACTATTGTTGCTGTTGTTGTTGTTTGTCATTACCATCAGATTTAATTCTTATTATGGCAAACTAGAATTTCCAATCCATAGGATCAGTCAGTACGTTCTAATTCTTTTTCTGTTTAAACACAATTATTTTTTGGTTTGATATTATTGAAGCATAAACTATAGCAAATGTTGGTACATTTTTATTATTAATATTATTATTTTTTAAGATTAGGGTATTTTCCTGTTTACTACCCTACTAATTAAATTATACAAACAACAGCAACTAATAATATTATTATTAATAATAATAATTTGATATGTCATGATGGCTGGATTTTATCAGTGAGATCTGAATTTATTCATCTTTTTATTTTACTTGCATTGGATGATGCCGTTTTGAGAACATAAACGCGAAGACAATTTAAAAACATGACTCATAAAAAGTTCCTATTCTGTAATTCCAGTTAGAATCTGATATATCTATAAAAAAAAGTAGACTACAGGCCTCTAATAGGTTATTTTTATATATGTATAGATGTAGGAATGGCGTCCCATTAATCGAGTGTGATCTTTCTTTGGGTTACAGATGCAGAAAAACTTGTACACTTCAAGACAGGATGGAAAGCTTCAGTTGTGCACCTGCTATTGTGGAATGCCCTGGAGTCGATGACAGCCACCATTATCCTGGTGATTTACCTGTTAATATTTCCACACATCCACCTGCCACCTACTGTTTTGAAAATCTATAAACAATGTCTTTCATTTCAAGCGCTTTTTGGAGTTCTTTGTGTTCGAAAGTGAATGAAAAACGAATCTTTCAACGCAAATTGCCGTTTCTTCTCTGAACTCATTCGCATGAGCTCAAGTATGACATTTTGAAGAAAACAAAAAACAAAAAAACTGCGGGTCGCTACATGTAAAGGATGAACCAAAATGATAACTGTGCTTGCAGCACTGCGAAAACATCGAAATAAACAACATAAAAAACATGGACAAACGATGGAGTTCTGCGTTTCTTCATTCAAGGTTTATAAATGATCAAGAACTAAAAACACTTGAAAAGTTCATATCTGCAGATTTTTCGACGGTAGAATACGGGAGCGTGTGTTTCACATTATATTAACGCGCTGTGTAATTTATTTAGTAACACGCAAGTCACAGCTATGATAAATAAACGATGTTTCATCCACCATCATCCCGCGTGCCTTTATCGCTGGATCTCGCCCAGCCTTGCCTCTCGCTGTTTAAACTGCTAAATTATTGATCAAATTCTAAACGCCCCGCGTCCGGAGGGAACTCTCATCTTTAAAGGAATTGTGGTTTGTCAAAGTGAAAAAGAGCAATGCGTGTCCGCGCCTGTGGCCACAACAGCGCGATCCCGGTAAATGACACCCTTCCCTTTAATCTCCACTTTGGTTGAATGGCGAGTTGCAATATTAAACGTTTATTTGGGTTCTAATGCGGAGCATGTAACAGTATCTAGTATATTATTACGATTTTTTTTAAATGACTGAATATTACATTTACAATTATACCTACCCCATTAAAATAGACAAAGAAAAATACAGTCTAATATAGTTCAATATAGTCAAACAATATAGTCTACAATAATATTTAAATGACATAAAATATAATAGCTATGCTATTTTATTATTTATAACAATATCCATTAGGCCTACTATATAAAAATAATAAAAAAAATCATTAAAGTACTAATCTCTCTTTCGGTCTCCCCTGCAGGTCCAAATGTTTTGCAAGCACTGGTGGGCAAATGCAAAGTGGACATCATCTGATGTTATCTTATGAGGATGTTTGGAGGAGCACAGTAGGAAAGGATCAGTTTCTTCACTGTTTTATTAACAACTGAAGATTAGAACATCTTTAGTGTCTTTTCAATTATGACACCATGTTGCACTTACTCTGAAATTGTTGGACTGATAAAAAAAGGACTTTGTTGATTCATTTAAATGAATGTTTGACTTAACTGTATCTTCCGTTGTTAAATATATTGTGATTAATTTTTTCTTTATAAGGTTCTGAGTTTAGAGATTAGATTAAAACCATAGATATGGCTGAATGGACATAATTTAGCAAATGAACTTGCCTTAATATCCTCCCAAATGTTTCTCTGATTTGACATAATTGTGACAGTGTTTAAATGCGATAACAGTCATTTTTGATGATGGGAACACTTGAACGTGAAGGTATATTTGCACAAAGTAATTACTATGAATAAAAGAGCTCGTTTGATCTTTATTGACATTCATAATTTCCCGTGTGCCACATCTTCCCGTAAGGTACAGCAAACTTAAATGGGGTTAAATGTTATGCGTCACGGTCCGAGAAAATAAGGATGTCAGATTGGAAGGGTGGGGAGAAACGGAGGATGATTGCACAGTACATTTCCAGAGATCACTAAGGTTACAGCGATCTACATATAGAAACAGACTGGGGATAAAAAGAAAGAGACGAGGAGAGAGAGAGAGAGAGAAAACATTAAAATTCCTTAGTACAGTTGCTCACTGCAACAATATTGTTCAGCACCACATTTTTCAGTAACTCTATGTATAATTGTGTTTACACACCAAAAAAACATTTGCATACTAATTCATTTTGAATAAAATATATACTTTAAGTTTTTAAACAAGTTTGTAGAACATAAACACACTTTAAAACCTCCAACTAGAGCAGAAAAAGGCACAAAACCAAGACAGAATTCTGTGCATATGCATGATGCACTTAGTATCTTCAGAAAATATTTAACGGTTATTAATCACTACTGTAATTGGTTGTCTGCTGTTTACACAGGGCCAAGCAGCAAACAAATGGATTCAATTAAAACTGATTCTTCCCTTCAAGTCATCAATATAAGGCAAAGTAAGCCCTCCACCATACTGACAAGGACAAACAAGTACACACAAGGGGACACTAAACGTTCTTTCAGTCATGCATAAACATGCTTTTCTCTCTACGCTCTTGCTCTCTCACTTTCACACACACACACACACACACACACACACACACACACACACACACACACACACACACACAATACAAAGGCCCTCAAGGTGAACTTGGTGAAAGATCTACGAACTCAGATCTTCAAAGAACTTGCAATGCAATTGTGTCAAATTCATTTTTCCAAACGAATAATGATAACACTCAATATCTTTATTACATGGATCTAGTTGAGAAAAGCAAAAATGGCATGAGGTGTACGGTGGAACCTGCCCTGCAGTGTGGGCTTCACTTCTCTCGCCTCTCTCAGAGTTCAAAGGCACAGGAACAGAGAGGGTCGGATTTATTCAGGCTTTATGTGGTAAATGCTTGGATGTCTTTCTTGTAGTCTGCAAGGCCCTAAGATCACATTTAGGAAATGTTCTATTGTGAGGTTGGCTGTGAAATCCCCATAATAAATTCACCAAACAGGCACAAGCAATGGCTATTTATGATCGTGGCCATTTTTTCCTTTCTATCTTGCCTTCAAGGTAAAGGTGTGTCTGTTTATGCATCACTTTTAGACTCAAACACCAGTAACATGGACTTGAAAGGATCAATGATCAGAAGATATACATTAAAATAATCTCTTATTGAAACTTTCAATACAAACGTTGGCTTATTATGGGTTTGTGACACAGAAGTAACGTCTAAAAATAAAGGGATAGTTAACACTCAAAGGAAAATTGTCATCATTTACTCACCCTCATGATATGACTTGTATGGAAGATATTTTGGAAAATATTTCTAACGTTGTTTCCAACCCCCCGATTTTCTCTGTATGGGCACAAACAGTGGAAACATTTTTCAAAATATCTGCAAAAGAAAGAAAATCATTCAGGTTTGGAATGACACAAGAGTGAGTAAAAGACATAATTTTCACTCTTGGGTGATCTATCTAAGAAGTAACAATCTATCTAACAATTATTTGTGTTATTTTGTCCCCAAGCCAAATTGTGAGCACCTGTTCTCAAATACGCACGTTAACATTATTGAGTCTTTAATTATGTGATATAATTAACCCTGCACCCAGTTTGAAAGGCATGTGAGTCAAGGACGAGCCCCCATATGGGGTGAGCATTCCTTGCTTGTGCCCCGTCCAAACCCCACTTTGTTTTGAGTGACATTCTGGCACTCTTGTTCATACACCAGTACTCAGACTCCAAATTGTACCGTCTTGCTGTCTTATACACTGCCAGTTCACACGCATCTCTCTCCCCTTTTCTATTTTTAATGCTCTTGCACAAAATGCTTTCTTTACATTTTATGCAAATATATTTTTTAACCTTCCTCTGGAAATCTTACACTTTTCTTTTCTCTATTCTTTTCTTTTCTAGTGCCTGTGCCTCTTAACTGTTTATATCTCTTTTGGAAAAGTGGAGGCTGTCTGTTGGGACTCTCATAATTCTGTCAGTTGGATGTTTCCATTACGTTCTCATCACGTTCCTGCCATGTTCTTGTCCCGGCTCCAGCCTGTAGTCAGCTACCCTTCCAGCCACAGGCTGGCAGCTGTTTTTTTTTTCTGTATCTCTAAGGGCTTGTCTGTCAACTGGAACCCTCCCCTCCAATTAGGAGTGTAAACACAAGACCCGTCTGTGTGTGTGTGTATGTATGTGTGCTTGTGTACAGGCTTATAAGAAGTTCACAAACTGTCCCCTAAAACTCTCCTTCCAGGGATAAAACAATGCTTAGGTTCTCCAAACTGCAAATGATGCAGGATAAATATTTGCAGTTACATATTTTACCCTTCTTTTTAAATTTTTAATTATATAGACTGCATCTTAACTGGTTTATTTTGACTTAAATATATGGTAAAATACTGAAAAGAGCACATTATGACTTCAACTGTATATTTGAAATGAAAGGTATTTATATTAAATTTTATTTGACTGCACTGATATACTGTAGAGTCATTTATATTGTAGACATTTATACTGACAGATTTTTCTGTGGAAGTATTTGATGCGTTGTTGTATATTGAAACACTGAACTGGATGTATTTCCTTTAAAAAAGTGTTTATTTTCGACATTAATGTGACAGGTCACCATTCGCCGCTCTCCTGGTTACCATAGGGAACCAATACTGCTGAAAAGAATGTAGAGTCTGCCAGAGTTGCAGACTGGGACAGGACAGGCTACGTGTGTGTGTGTGTGTGTGTGTGTGTGTGTGTGTGCTGGGGGTGGGAACACTCTCAGAAACCCCAGTGGTTACCGCCTTGCGGCTGGCAATAGGGATGCAGGAATTTCACTAGACCTACTGCCCGGAAAATGCCAGGTGGGAGACGAGGAGCGGACAGAGGGTGTGGAGGAGTCACATTAATTGCTGGCAGGGGAGGTGGTGGATAGGTAGCTCAGGAACTGACAGAAGCTCAATAGAAAAATAGAGCGGTCAAATCAATTGCAGTCTGATGTATTTACTGTCGCTTTAATGTCATTTGCAGAATGAGCGTTTCTCTTGAAAGCTAGAATGCAAACTAATCATTTTAAGGTAAATTATTTCTTTGGAATTGCACATTTTTGGCTTAGACTAAGTGATGCTTTGAATTTGCAATGCTTTTAGTATTTGTTTAGACTTACAGACAAATAAGAAACATCATTACAAGTCTATTAAACTTCTCGAAATGATAATGTAAAATTCCATTAAAATTTAAAAATCATGCAAAAAAATCTTTATAGTGACATAATGAACAGTAGCACTTTATTTTAAGGACCAATTCTCACTATTAACTAGCATGAATATTATTAGAATATTGCCTGTTTATTAGTACATATAAAGCACATATTCTGCATGACCATATTTTAGATCCCTTAATTCTACCCAATACCTAAACTTATTTGGACCTTAAAATAAAGTGTAACCGAATGAGTATATTTAATGAAATTATATTATTATGCTGATATGATTGCAACCAAGACAGTAAATTGCATTTAAAAATCTTCCAAATTTTTGTGTAAGTGTATATTTATATTTTATTTATTTATTTACAGAGCAATGGAAAAAAAATGTAGAAAAAAAGGGTAAAAAAATGGTCATGCCCCGATCAAGTGCTTATTTTAAAATAACATATTCAACTATTTTTTTATATAATGCAATCAAAATATAAAATAATCTGATCTTTTAAAAAAAAAAAAAAAAACATTTATTTTTTATCATTAAACTATACTGGATTTTGTGTAATAAACATATTTGTGACAGACCTTGTGGGTGACTATGATATGGCATCATTTTACCATGATTCTCAAAACCTAATGCGATCCATATGGAGTCATAAACATATAAAATGACATCTACAAATGCGGCGAGGGGAAGAACAGCTCAGTTGCTCTGAAATCAATGTGGTCTCTGCTGTGGAGCTTCTGGGGCACAGTTCAATAAAGCAGCAGCATAATGGTCAGCACCATGGTGGAGCCGTCGAGTCATGGAGCAACATCATGCTCCGCAGCAGGGGAAGACATCGGGCAGATGGGTCCAGTGTAGCGGTACAACTCCATCCCTCCTCCTCTCCCTTCTATACTTCTCTCTTTCTAGCTTTCTGCCCCACAGTGTGATTGGTCAGAGTCTGATGAATGGGTCGAAATCAAACAGATCGGCAAGGTTACTGCACAGGAAAAGACCAACAAAGTGCAGTAGGATATGTTAATACCGCATGTGCCATTTGTGATTGGCGAATCAATTACATGGAAATGAATGTCATTTTAAATGACTGATAGAGAGGCCAGATACTCGAGTGGTAGGAAGAGCGAACAAGTCGCAGATAAAGATGGAGAAGGAGCAAGGGAAAGGAGGGAGAGAGAGCAAGGGCAAACGTGTGATTGAAAGAGAGAGGGCAGGCATATCCCTTTGAAATGCCCACTCAGGGGTAGGAGCCTGGGGGAGCAGGCTGGAGTGGCCCAGCGCCTGGACAGACAGGCAGTCACCACTCTGGGCCAGGGTCCAGCACCCCTCCGCCATTCCCACCAGCCTCTCCTCCTTGCCCAGGCCAGACTGGCTATGCCCCCCCTCTGCCCATCAGTCAGCCAGCCTCCAGTGGACCAACTGGAGCCTCGCAACCTCACCTTGCCAACAAACCCCCCTACTTCCAACCCCCACCCAACTGTATGGCTCAAGCCCAAACTGATTCGCCCCATCAGAGCAACCTCTGTAGTGTGAGGGACTGACTGATCACTCCATAAGCTCAGCACATTGTGCCTAACGCGTTTAGCGTGGTGTATGTGACAGGATGTCTGTCAGAATACTACACCATTCAGTTTTAGTGGAACTTGTTACTACCTACTAACTTAAACCTTTAGATCTTTTTGGCACACGAACTGACAAGTCCAAATGAAGTCTTAAGCCTGATGTATGATATTTGATATGCGAAGGCCTCTACGTTTTCAAAATGACCAAAAAGTAATATTGTTATAATATTTCAATATGAACACTTATTGGAGTGAAGCAAGTAAGGTTTACTTGATTTTTCATACATCATTTAGATAAGTCATGTGAGTTACAAATACAATACAACAGACTATTGAGTAACGTTGATGATCTCGCAATCATCATTGTATTGCACTGTATTATGTTTTGCCCCCCCACAATAAAAACTACAGAGCTTTTATTGGAAGATATAGTGACAACTAATATTTATATGTATTTTATGCAAGTAGCCTGCTGCACTGTACTTTATAAAAATCTCACCCGTTCACATTACAAGCTACCAGAATTTTAAGAAACTGCACCAAATCACATATTTTTGCTCATATTGGGCCTCTGAATAAAATGGAGCTGTTTTTACTCCTTGAGTATTAAATTGATATTCTCGTATATCATACCATGTACACCATAAAAGCCTGATTTGCAATTTGACTTTAGACTTTAAAAAAAAATTTTTTTAAAGGTTCAATAAACTGTTCCCTAAAATATTCACATTTAAGTGAAAAGTTCAATGTGAAATGAATTCTGTCATTATTTGCTTGCTCTTTTAAACCTGTAAGACTTCCTTTTTGCTGCAGAGCACAAAAGAAAATATTCTTAAAAATGTTTTAACTGTTTTTGTCCTACAATGAAAGTCAATGGCATCATCCAAAACAACACTGAACCTGCATTTTCCAAAATATCTTGTCTTCCACGAAAGATAGAAAGCCACACAGGTTTGGAACGACATCAGTATAGAACTCCATTTTCTAGTGCTTTATGTGGCAAACAGATATACAGAAATAAAGATATAATACGGATATAGAAGAAGATTTTCAAATAGGGATGACTGTAACACAGGGTGAGTTGCATCATTGGCAGTTTAACCATTTAGAAATAAGGTACATGGAGGAAATAACTATAATACATGACAACCATCCTCCTGTGTTGACAGTAATGTTGTACACCTCTGTGTAGAATATTGATTTACAAGACCATAACCAACGATTCACCTCTTGTATGTTAAATGACAGATTCATACTAATAATTAATTCTAATAACAAAATTAAATAAATAAAGGTCCAGATGTACTATCAGCTTGCGCCAGTGCAAACCCTCATTTGGCGTTAAAAAAAATGTCAGGATTTACTAAAGACACGCAGCGGGAAATTAGCGCTGAAAAGGCGTAGACAGTTATTTTTGTGACTCGCCTTATTGAATATGCATTTGTAGGAGTTTCCCTTTCGATTGGTACATTTATGGGAAGAGTATTTAAATGAATCACTCAACACGATTTACTAAGATTTGCACTCGTCAATTCACTGGTACTTGTGCCATTATTTAACCCCCAAAAAAGCATGTCTAAAAGCAGGCGGTAATTTGCACTGCTCTTGGTAGATTGCGCTGGTCATTATGGAAATGAGATGTTGCGTCTGTGTTCTTTAATGTGCACATTGTCAGTAAATCACCCGCAGAATTTTCCCACTCCCATCGGCACTTTTATGGAATTGCGCTCTAACGCTGATTTGCCCTGTTTAGTTAATCTGGCCCTAATAGTTTTACAATTCACTTTGATAGCAAGGTAGGTTGTATTTAAAGCACTCTTTGTACTTGATGTCAATTTACACAGCTTAAGGTTACACTGTAGATTTAGCAGATTAAAGTAGAGAACAGAGTTTCAGATGAATAGTGCAAAACAATAATCATTCTAGTTTCAGACATTAATGCATTAATGCAAAAAGTGTCACCAGTCTCTGCTAAAATACATCTCCCTGTAGACACAAAGACTTTTGCTGCTCACAGGGATCAGGTCAAGTGTCAAGTCAACAACTTAAGTGCAACTCAAGTTTGACTCTCAAACTTAAGCTTCATCTGTTTTCTGCATCTTTGTCTTTCTATTATTGACTGTTTGTGCTTGTCAGCGCCATTGTCTGTTTGTCAGTTTGTGGTTTTGCCTTGCCAAGTCCACAATGTCTTTCCCAAACTTGTCTGCCAGTAATTGTTCAGTGCATTCCTCTATTGTTTCTTTCCGAGATATCATCTGATGCGTCATCTCGCTATTATTTTCTGCTCTGCATACTGTCAGGGATGACAACCTCAATCTCTCCACCACCCCCAGGTCTGAGGCAAGGTTACCATGTCCCCATGGCAACAGCAGCAGGCCCACATGATTCGGCACAATGTGAGTGGGAATCTTGCCAAAGACTGGGAATTTGGGTGTGATGTAGGCATTGTGGATAACAGGTTCAGCCCCAGTGGAAGCACATGGGTCACATGAGGACTGACTTCAGTGCATTAGATCACAACGATACCTCTTTTAACAACCACTGTCAATGTCTTTAATGAAATACTGTGGTACTATTAAGATTGGAAATTACTTTTTTAATAATAAAAAAACAAGCTTGTATCCAGTTGCTGTGAAATTTCCCTCTCTATCATTCTCTCTCACTCACTCAGCTTGGCTGTGTGTACCGGTGCGAACTACCCAGTGTTTATTTTGTTGTTCTCGTTACAGACCATAAACACCACTTACGCCTGATGTTTGGGGTTGGAGTTGAGTGTGTGTGAGCCATATGGTATATTTGCTGATAACAGGATTTGCTTGTGTTACAAATCACCAAACGAGAAAGGTTAATTGTAAACGCAAGCTCCAAAATGGCTGCACACTTTAATCTTTAGTGTGTGGATGCTTTAGTGTGATATTTATCAAGAGTAATTAGATATAAACAGGCTTTACCCTGTTTTAGATCAGCACTTCCATGTTGTGTCAAACTGCATTTTGCTTTCTTGGACATCCTTTAATTATAAACTGAAGCAGGTTTTTTTTTTCCCGTTCAACTAATTGTAAAATACAAATAATGTACATTGTAAAGTATTAAGTGAGTAATTCAACTACTTAAAAAATAAAAATTCAGTCATCAATTAGTCACCCTCATGTTGTCTAACTGAAAATGTTTTCCATATTAAAATGTATTTTTCTTTAATCCATACAATGTTGTTTTGGGCTCCACTGATTTTCAATGTAGAACAAAAACAGTCGAAACTGTTGAAAATTCTCATAATCAAGGAAGTCATACAGGCTTGGAACAATATGAGGATGAGTAAATCATAACTGAATTTCCATTTTTTATATTTGTTTTTTAAGTAGTTGTATTACTCACTTAATACTTTACAATGTACATTATTTACAATTTATAATTAGTTCAACAAAACAACACTAACCCTGCTTCAGTTTCATAACTGAAGGATGTCCAAGAAAGCAAAATACAATTTGACACAACATGGAAGTGCTGAAGACTTCATATTTAGTCAAAAGTCACACACTTGGTTCACTGGTTGCCAAGCATGAGGACTGACTGGGATAAATAAAGATTGAGAGGTAGGTAGAGAGAGAATAAGGGGGTGGGGAGGTGGTCATGTTTTCCACTGGCACGTCGTTAACCTCCCGGGTCTGTGGGGAGAATCGGAGCTGCTGTGGGAGCTTAGAGCATAGAGCATTTGTTTGTGGGACCCCCGGGGGGAGGCAGACCCCATGCCTGAATATGGGCTTCCAAAACAGCAGTGGGTTGACGAGAAGGGAGGGACTGTATGAGAAGAGGGAGGAGGAGGGGGGAGACTTAAACAAAAACACCCCGAGGGTCGGGGGTCCCCCTTGGGCCGAGGCCTACAACTTTGTCCCCAAAAGAGTGATCCGGAGGTGCTAAAACAAGTGTTTTTTTATTATTGGTACTTCATGTTCAGTGGCTGCACTATCATAGATGTATGTATTCACAAGTCTTTGAACAAAGAGTTGAATTACTTTGGTAATCTAATACATTTAATGTGACTTAACCAAGAGTTGGACTAATCTGGTCATCTAAATTCAGACTTGGAGATAAAGTCTGTATAACAGTAAATAACTTGCACAACAATAACCCAACATCTACAATATTAATAGAGCACTATTGTTTTCTACTGAAAGAGGTGCTTTTGGCCAGACCTTCTAACATTGCACAACTCTTAACCAACACTAAATCCATTCAAACATATTAATCCTCTGAACTAGGAATTTTTAAATCTCAAGAAAAAAAAAAATAGAATCTTTCAAGAATATATTATATTATATTATATTATATTATAAGAAAATAAGAAACCATTTTTTTTCTACATACCAATGTACTGCAAAAGAAGGTATAAAGAGGACAGTCATAAAGAATTATGATTAAGGGTAAAATGAAATCACCTATGGTGGTCTAGTCTGGTCTGGTTATGCAAAATTAGATTATATATTATACCATTTTTAAAATGCTTTTTGAAAGAATCCTTTTATGCTCACAAAGGCTGCATTTATTCAATAAAAAATACAGTAAAACAGTAATATTATGCCATTTAATTTATCTATGCCATTTTTTGCTATTTTAACAGTTAAAATTGTATTATATTTTAATACAATTTTCTATTTCAATATATATTTGAAATGTAATTTATTTCTGTCATGGCAACGTCTCATTTTTTAAGCAGATTCAGTGTTACTTGCTCTTTCAGAAATTATTCTAATATGTTAATTTTAGGCTCAAGAAACATTTCTTATTATTATCAATGTGGAAAACATTCATTAAAATTTTGTGGAAACTATGATACATTTATTTTTCAGGATTCTAGAATTTTTTGAAAAAATGTATTGTCACTGTAATGTTTCCTTGCTGAAAAAATAAAAATAATTCATTTCTAATAAAAAAATCGTACTGACCCAAACTTTTGAAAAGAAGCGTAGTTTTATGCATGAAATTGTATAACAATTTCTGGCATAACATCTCAACATCTGCCAGAACTCTTTTGCCAAATTCACTAACAAAAGAATATATATATATATATATATATATATATATATATATATATATATAGTGCACTGCAGGAAAAGGTATATTCCAGAGGCACTCTGAGTTTCGCTAATTTCGTCAGCCTTTTTGAAGTTATGAAATATTTAAAAGTTAAACAATATCAACAAAAAGTGAAATACAAAGAGGGCAGTAATATAGAATAATGGTTAAAATATTGTGTAACATCACATGCTTAATGATTAAAAATGGCTAACGTTCTGTCTGTTGTAGTGAGCATCATGTATCAAAGGGTTAAAGCATTAAAACATAAGGTTTTCTCTATTCCAATATATCAGATTTGTCTATTACAGTGAAATAATTTAGTTTTTAACTGATTTTTCTATATTTCATCCAGGACTAAAGTATGTCAACAACTAATAGTTGCACACGTCATCAGTTTTGTCCTGAAGTGTTGTGTTTTAAATATATCGGTAAACTGAGTGCCTCGGGCTGAAACTGTATTGACCCCCGCTGCTCTTTTTAGTGGAAGAGGGTGAGCTAGTACAATGATGATGGCCTAATACCGGCTACAAGACATTGAATCCGCCTATACCATATACTGCTGAGCTGGTAAATACTCTTACAATCAGTGTATTTTCAACCAACCTTTCACCCCCTTCTTTTTCTTTTCCACCCAACAGTGCCCCTCTATTTTCCTACCTCTTTATCCCTTTTAATTAGAAGGCAAATTCTGCTGGGTTGGAGAGATCTAATCCTCAGCCACCCAACAATGCACAGAGTTTGCTTTGAACAACCGACCTGCGGCCCTTAAACGCAAACCCCCGCCTCAGCCCCTCTTCTCTGCCACCTAGCCTTCACACAGCAGCTGATCTGGGAACAGTGGCATTGGTGTCCTCAGAATGGTCACATACAGGGATTAGAGGGGTGCATTCTGAATCCAGGTCATCTTCTGAGGTCAAACACAGAAGGCTCGATTCTGTTTAAACAGTAATAGTTCTACTGAAAACGACTTTCTTTTATGATGTGGTCCAGAGGGAAAATTCTTGGCATAAACACATGTATTCTCTCAATAACCATGTCGCAGGGCCCATGTGCAAAATGAATACATAAAAAGACATTTAGCATTAATTTTGCTTTGTTTGAGTCTTTATAACTTCATTTTTAAACTCCAAAGACAGTTTCAGTATAAACACACAAATTCCGAAGGTGGAAGTACGAATGAAACCGAGTTAGACATTAGATGGAGAGAGAGAGAAAGAGAAAGCGCTATAGCAATGACAGCCTGTTCCTCTGCTAATTTACATATATATTAATGTTCTTCATTGTACATAGAGGATCTCATTAGTCTGTGTGATTTTCAGTCAAGATGCAGTTGGTGGATATTCATAAAACTCATCATTACATATACATATGTGTTTATGTGTGCGGATGCACATTTGCATTTTGTTGTTTGTGAATGACATTAGTTGATATGAAAGTCTGTCAGTGCAGATAGTTTTGCAAAACAAAGATAAGGTTATGGAAAATTATACATTTACACATGCAATTGTATAACAATGCATAATTCCATGTCATAACATTGCATTCTTTTACATGATGTACATCTCGATATTTGCAGAAAGCTCTTTCACAGTGTTAACCAACAAACTAGAGAGGGTAAATATTTTAATGTACATGCAGTTTTAATTCGCATAGACTGATTTTAAATTAGTATTCCTAGTTTAGGTTTCCCATTAGCTTGTGTTGAAGACATTTTCTGTATCTTTAAGTCAGTATGACTTCTTTTCAATTTCTGCCGGGCTACTCTTGGTCCATTAAATTAGCTGACCTTTCTTCATAGCTCTGTACTCTGGATTGGCCAATTACACTGGCTGAAGTGATCATTTTAAAGAGCGTAAAATGGAAATGATATTCACGCTGTTCTCAAAGCAGTCTGTGTCTCATTTGTCCTGACACCAGGGTGGTAAGGTCATCAGATATAGCCATAATGTGCAAGAATAAAAAAGTGTTCATGAAAGATAATGACCCTATTACATAGAGAAACATGTTTTTGTTCAATATTTTAGTAGTTTAGTTGATTTATGCTCAATTTTATGTTTACATAGATCTTTTCTATTGATTTATTTTTGAAGATGTGGTTAGTGCATGTGATCCCACTACACTATGCAATTTTGCTATATATATATATATATATATATATATATACAGTGGTTACGGAAAGTATTCAGACCCCCTTACATTTTTCACTCTTTGTTATATTGCAGCCATTTGCTAAAATCATTTAAGTTCATTTTTTTTTCCTCATTAATGTACACACAGCACCCCATATTGACAGAAAAACACAGAATTGTTGACATTTTTGCAGATTTATTAAAAAAGAAAAACTGAAATATCACATGGTCCTAAGTATTCAGACCCTTTGCTGTGACACTCATATATTTAACTCAGGTGCTGTCCATTTCTTCTGATCATCCTTGAGATGGTTCTACACCTTCATTTGAGTCCAGCTGTGTTTGATTATACTGATTGGACTTGATTAGGAAAGCCACACACCTGTCTATATAAGACCTTACAGCTCACAGTGCATGTCAGAGCAAATGAGAATCATGAGGTCAAAGGAACTGCCTGAAGAGCTCAGAGACAGAATTGTGGCAAGGCACAGATCTGGCCAAGGTTACAAAAAAATTCTGCTGCACTTAAGGTTCCTAAGAGCACAGTGGCCTCCATAATCCTTAAATGGAAGACGTTTGGGACGACCAGAACCCTTCCTAGAGCTGGCCGTCCGGCCAAACTGAGCTATCGGGGGAGAAGAGCCTTGGTGAGAGAGGTAAAGAAGAACCCAAAGATCACTGTGGCTGAGCTCCAGAGATGCATTCGGGAGATGGGAGAAAGTTGTAGAAAGTCAACCATCACTGCAGCCCTCCACCAGTCGGGGCTTTATGGCAGAGTGGCCCGACGGAAGCCTCTCCTCAGTGCAAGACACATGAAAGCCCGCATGGAGTTTGCTAAAAAACACCTGAAGGACTCCAAGATGGTAACAAATAAGATTCTCTGGTCTGATGAGACCAAGATAGAACTTTTTGGCCTTAATTCTAAGCGGTATGTGTGGAGAAAACCAGGCACTGCTCATCACCTGTCCAATACAGTCCCAACAGTGAAGCATGGTGGTGGCAGCATCATGCTGTGGGGGTGTTTTTCAGCTGCAGGGACAGGGCGACTGGTTGCAATCGAGGGAAAGATGAATGCGGCCAAGTACAGGGATATCCTGGACGAAAACCTTCTCCAGAGTGCTCAGGACCTCAGACTGGGCCGAAGGTTTACCTTCCAACAAGACAATGACCCTAAGCACACAGCTAAAATAACGAAGGAGTGGCTTCACAACAACTCCGTGACTGTTCTTGAATGGCCCAGCCAGAGCCCTGACTTAAACCCAATTGAGCATCTCTGGAGAGACCTAAAAATGGCTGTCCACCAACGTTTACCATCCAACCTGACAGAACTGGAGAGGATCTGCAAGGAGGAATGGCAGAGGATCCCCAAATCCAGGTGTGAAAAACTTGTTGCATCTTTCCCAAAAAGACTCATGGCTGTATTAAATCAAAAGGGTGCTTCTACTAAATACTGAGCAAAGGGTCTGAATACTTAGGACCATGTGATATTTCAGTTTTTCTTTTTTAATAAATCTGCAAAAATGTCAACAATTCTGTGTTTTTCTGTCAATATGGGGTGCTGTGTGTACATTAATGAGGAAAAAAAATGAACTTAAATGATTTTAGCAAATGGCTGCAATATAACAAAGAGTGAAAAAATTAAGGGGGTCTGAATACTTTCCGTACCCACTGTATATTGGCATATTATATTGCAACTAAAATATCAATTCCATTTTTGGTATGAATATCTAGGTTGAAGGCTGAAGAATGAGTAATGTTTTTACAAAAGTAAATAAATATTTTATAAACAATGTGTTTTTTTTAGCATATTTAATATATTTAATAAACATAACGTTTTTTCTTTTTGAAATAAACATGGCTATTTACACTGCATGCTTCTGTGTATTATCTATGATTAGTTTACAACTGAAACAAATTAGACTAAATGCAACCCTGCTGCAATGAGTAATGCTGCACACTCTGCTAATATTTGTGTATATTAAGCCTTGCCATTACATAATTATTACTTTGATCTAATGTTAATGTACTCTGATCGTAAGTCTCTGCCTCAGGGGAGTGTGCAGTGTGTATAGGTGATATTTCTCGATGTATCACACAGATGGGAGGCCACAGGGGAAGTCAGTCCATGGGCCTCTGCAGAATTCTGTGAATGATTGCGCACCATGATGCTCCCCTTGTACAGTTTTGTAGCCTAAATATTTTACAAACTTAATTGGCATTCTCGAGGGAGGGCTGCCAGCTGCCTGCCTGATGGCATGGATGTTTAATTACCAGGCAGGCACGGGCGGGCAGACGGGCGGACTGTCTGCAGAGACAGTGAGGCAGTAACAGAGAGGCTACAAAACATGTACAGTATCAAGAACTAGAATCCTTCACCAGCGTTGTAATTAAAGTTATTTGTTTTAAAATAATTCTAGAAAGGTGCTCAGTTTTGATTGTTAGCTTAGCAACATGCTAAGAACAAACTACTGGAATCAGTCTCTGGAATCAGAGATGCTGCTTATGTAAAACATTTAAAATCAGTCACTTGTGAGGTTTCATCTCTGCCATAAACCGGGCTCACACTGTGCGATTTTTTAAAAGTCCGTTAGGATTGTACTTGTCAGACTGCACGAACATGATGATCATGTCACACTATGGGATCTCAGTTGTCATTAATGTCAGACTGTACGACAGTCAAGACGAGTTAAAAACAGGTGCGTGCAAGAAAACTTTTCTGGAGTTTTACATTATCAACCCATACATGTCCAGTGACTACGAACTGCATTGCACACGGGACCGAACTTTTGGCTATCATGAAAAGTATATGAACGGCGGCAATACCGGTGTATTTAAGAAGAATAGTGTATGCAGCTCTACACACCCAGATGAAAACAGCGGCTCAACCGGTGTTTATATAGAAAAGGCAACGTATCAGATGAATTCCGCAAGCGGAGGACGGGAGCGCCGGAGTTTATGGCTGATAGAATAATTCTCCAGCATTAATTCTGCTCATAGCTTGTCTTGAAAAACGGAGACAGTTTGACATTAATCGTAGAGGTAGTCACACTGCAGGACTGTTCGCCAAATCTTCTGACACTGCCAGAATTTTGTCGGAGGTGAAATTTGATCGCAACAGCCATTAATCGGCTGTCCTTGAACATGTCAAACCAGCGATCAAAGACTACAGATTTTATCCTAGGATTATAGGAATCTTTTAGGATTTTCAAAATTTGTCTCAGACGACCAAATCGTGGCCAAAATCGCACAGTGTGAGCCGGGCTTTAGAAGGTAGCTTCCCATGTAGGTAGTAGGCAATGAGTCAGGAACAGACCAACCATTTTAATACAGAGAGGCAGAAGGTGTCACTGGGACATTAGATCAAGTTTACTAAAAGCTACAATTGACCTATCGGTAAGCCCCACCCCCCTTAGTTACTGTTGCTGCCTCTGACAAACAACCTGAGTTAAGTCAAGGACTTAAATATGCCATGGAGGGATATATAAATTATTTTAAAATAAATATGGTGGGTCACATGATTAATTTGGAAGCGAGGGTTTACAGATCACAATGCAAACAGGAGAAACCATGTTACGGTCATCATGATCGCAGATGACAACATCCAGGATCAACAATGTTCATGTACCGCAGTGTAAGATTAATTAATTTACATTTAACCAGTTTACAACCCAAATTCCGAAAATGTTGGGACGTTTTTTAAATTTGAATAAAATGAAAACTAAAAGACTTTCAAATCACATGAGCCAATATTTTATTCACAATAGAACATAGAGAACATAACAAAAGTTTAAATGGAAAAATGTTACACTTTTATCCACTAAATGAGCTCATTTCAAATTTGATGCCTGATACAGGTCTCAAAAAAGTTGGCACGGGGGCAACAAAGGGCTGAAAAAGCAAGACATTTTTGAAAAGATTCAGCTGGGACAACATCTAGCAACTAATTAAGTTAATTGACATGTAACATGATTAGCTGTAAAAGGGATGTCTTAGAGAGGCAGAGTCTCTCAGAAGTAAAGATGGGCAGAGGCTCTCCAATCTGTGAAAGAGTGCGTAAAAAGATTGTGGAATACTTTAAAAACAACATTCCTCAAGGTCAAATTGCAAAGGCTTTGCAAATCTCATCATCTACAGTGCATAACATCATCAAAAGATTCAGAGAAACTGGAGAAATCTCTGTGCGTAAGGGACAAGGCCGAAGACGTTTGTTGGATGCCCGAGGTCTTCGGGCCCTCAGACTACAGACTGCTCATCGGCATGATTGTGTCATTGACATTACTAAATGGGCCCAGGAATACTTCCAGAAACCACTGTCGGTAAACACAATCCGCTGTGCCATCTGCAGATGCCAACTAAAGCTCTATCATACAAAAAGGAAGCCATATGTGAACATGGTCCAGAAGCGCCGTCGCGTCCTGTGGGCCAAGGCTCATTTAAAATGGACTGTTTCAAAGTGGAAAAGTGTTCTATGGTCAGACGAGTCCAAATTTGACATTCTTGTTGGAAATCACGGACGCCGTGTCCTCCGGGCTAAAGAGGAGGGAGATCTTCCAGCGTGTTATCAGCGTTCAGTTCAAAAGCCAGCATCTCTGATGGTATGGGGGTGCATAAGTGCATACGGTATGGGCAGCTTGCATGTTTTGGAAGGCACTATGAATGCTGAAAGGTATATAAAGGATTTAGAGCAACATATGCTCTCCTCCAGATGACGTGTATTTCAGCAGGATAATGCAAAACCACATACTGCAGCTATTACAACAGAATGGCTTCGTAGTAGAAGAGTCCGGGTGCTGAGTTGGCCTGCCTGCAGTCCAGATCTTTCACCTATAGAGAACATTTGGCGCATCATTAAATGAAAATTATGTCAAAGATGACCACAAACTCTTCAGCAGCTGGAAACCTATATCAGGCAAGAATGGGAACAAATTCCAACACCAAAACTCCAGAAACTCATAACGTTGATATCCAGGGGCCTGTACCATGATGGTAGATGAACAAATTCAGAGTTATAGGATAAGTTTTGAATTGACAAAACCAAACCACTCCAATCTGGCTTTGTTGGTACCATGAAGCTGATCATCAACTTTCTCTGTCAACTCAGGCTTGATCCTGAGTTAATGGAGCGCGTGCACATGAATGTGTGACATCAGCGGCGAACAGCCAATCACAACACAGAGCAAGTGTGATTCACTTCTCGCGAGAGAGCCAGCGAGATTCAAAACTCTTTTGTTAAAGTTTAAGAGATTTAAATGCATTTCCACTGAAGTACTTGTTCATGAAAGAGGACAAATAAAGGAAATTATCTTGCTCTATCAGTGCAGTCACAAGTGAAACTTGTGACGTTACTTTGTATAGTTGATAATATATAGTGATAGAGACTCAAACATGTAAGGTCACATGTAGCCACTTTTAAAGTGTTATCTATTGATTCTACCACTTATTTATATTACATATGATCTGTATATATTAATATTCATTTAAAATAAATGCTTTATAATAATTGTTAAACTAAAAGTGCTTGTGTGTAATGGAGTAATAATAATATAAATCATATTATAATTATATAAATCATATGTAAATTGTAATTATCATTAAAGCCAGACAATTTTTTTAAGGTGCTTCATAGTGACCTTTAATTTGTAGGAAGAGAAACTGGGGGAGTGACTTTTTTTGTGTCAGACATGTGTCACTTTGCTCACATCTGATTGGTCCAATTTCAGTTTGAGATCTCTAACCCAGAACATAACCTGCCCCGGAGCAGGTTAGCTGTGCAGTGTAAGTTACTATGGCAATGAACGCAGCTAAAAGCCAAGCCACTTTCATGGTACCTAAAACCCAAGATTGGTGCAAACTAAACTGAAACTTACCTGGCTAGCCAGCTAAACCGGCTTCATGGTACAGGCCCCAGACGTCTTCAAACTGTTTTGAAAAGAAGAGGAGATGTAAACATGCCCCCGTCCCAACTATTTTGAGACCTGTAGCAGGCATCAAATTTGAAATGAGCTCATTTTGTGCATAAAATTTTAAAATTTCTCAGTTTAAATATTTGTTATGCTCTCTATGTTCTATTGTGAATAAAATATTGGCTCATGTGATTTGAAATTCTTTTAGTTTTCATTTTATTCAAATTTAAAAAACGTCCCAACATTTCTGGAATTCGGGTTGTAATATGGAGAGACACTGAAATGTAGACCTTCGTTTATGTGTTTTTGACATGAGAATAATTAGCTGTTTAGGTTTGTACGTTAGCTTGGGCTCACTAACTTTAAGGTTAGCTAGTTCTAGCCAGAGATATTAACAATATTAACAGACATTAACGTTCTGCTTGAGCAGATGAAAATTGTAACTTAATGAGAGTATGACAACCAGAAAATGAAAGTTGAATAATAAAATAAATTCCAAATTCCACTGCCTATCCTCTCAGGATACCTGGAATCAGTGTTACAAGTACCCCAGGAACATTGTTTTATTACATTTGTAGCATAAACACCATCAAACCGATGAGAGCTTTGGATCTTCCAATGTTTCTCTATGGCGCTGAAACCTAAAGATGCCCGAGTTCCAGTCCCCGTGCAACTGATACTCGACTGCCATTGGCTCATCTGTGTTCGAGGGGAGGGGTTTACCGATAGGTCAATTAAAGCTTTAGTTTCTAGTAAATAGTCAAAAATAAATGGTTCACAACGCAGGTTGGGGAGGAGCCTAATCTTCCAGTCCTGTCAGTCATCGCTACGACCGTACATAAGTAGCTGTCATTGGTCCGTTCCAGCGACAATTCTTTCGGCATCCCTCCACCTCCCCTTCTCCTCCTCTAATTCCTTCTCTTTTTCCTCCACACTGTACCATTATAGGGGTTCTTACTCAGAGCTCGAGCCGAGCCTCGGGTCCAAGCTTCCTTCACGGACAGCAAGCCAAGTTCTTTACCATTATCTGGCAGGACTGGATGGGCAGGCAAACTCATGAAATAAATTGAAAAGTAACCCCCCCCCCCAAAAAAAGGATGAGACAGTAATTTTACTTTAGCGCATTTTACTTTTAAGTAGCATTGACAAACAAAACTTTTCTCAGACTTTACTGAGCCGCTGTAGCACTGTTACTTTGACTATCTTCCCAAAAGTTATTTTTAGTGGATGTATGAAGTCATTTTAAGAAGTTGTTTTATAATAAATCACATGAACTATGGATATATTCCACTCACATTTGACAACCAGAAAGTGTTATTTCTTAGCATTTAAAATACAAGAAATCCAAGTTATTGTATTACTTTAAAATATCTTGACAATTACCCTAGTTCAGAAATAAATGGTCATAGTCATAAAATTAAAACACTGCATGATATTAACTTTTGCAGGAAGTTTCATAAGTCCTCTAATAAGTAGCTGGAGAATTTAGATAGAATGTGCTTGTCTCTGATAAATGGAAACTCTCAGAGAGGTTTTTCATTTATTTCCTGACAGTATTTGACTTAGATAAAAGCAGAACCATTAAAATTTCCATTGCTTATTAGAATCAAGGATCTGAGAATAAATATAGTAAGTGTCAAAGCACAAAATGTTCTCTTGTTTTAATGCCATGCAGTAAGACTGTGAAAACTTAGGCAGATCTCTGATGTAAAAGAGAAAGTTATTAACAGTGTCCTGGCTATCTAATTTTTATTTATGTGTTTTATCATAATTTGGTAAGACTTTAGTATAGGGACCAATTCACATATTGTTTTGTTACACTTATATTTATTTTAGTTCCATATATTAGGTACACCTGTTCAACTACTCATTAATGCAAATATCTAATCAGCCAATCACATGGCAGCACCTCAATGTATCTTGGCATGTAGACATCATCAAGACAATCTGCTGAAGTTTAAACATCAGAATGGGGAAGAAAGGTGATTTAAGTGACTTTAAACGTGGCATGGTTGTTAATGCCAGACAGTATTTCAGAAACTGCTGATCTACTGGAATTTTCACTCAAAACCATCTCTAGAGTTTACAGAGAATGGTCTGAAAAAGATAAATATCCAGTAAGTGGCAATTCTGAGGGCGACAATGCCTTGTTGATGCCAGAGGTCAGTGGAGAATGGCCAGACTGGTTCAAGCTGACAGAAAGGCAACAGAAACTCAAATAACCACTCTTGAACATGACAATGAGTTCACTACACTATCATATCAATATGGACCAAAATCACTAAAGAATTTTTTCAGCACCTTGTTGAATCTATGCCGTGAAAAATTAAAGCAGTTATGAAGGGGTCCAACCAAGTACTAGCAAGGTATACATAATAAAGAGGCCGGTGAGTTTGTGTGTTACTATAAAGAGCAAATTATTTCAGTTAACCAATTACTAGAAATAATTACATTAAGTTCTGTTAAAATTATACATATTTTTTACAGTAGTGTTGTTAATGCAGAAAGTGCACTATAAATCTAAGCCTGCCTCCGCAATTATTAAAGCTAGTGCTGTGTCCAAAGCTGCTTCTCAGGATAACAGAGGGATATATGTGGTATACAAAAACATATATGTTTTATAAATCTGGTTCTGTCTCTATTACAGAGACAGAGGTATGCATATATGGGGTGTCCCTACAGGAGACAGAAGAATTTGAGTGTTGGGTTGAACCAGCAAGCGGTGTTTGGACGGTAGGACATGTTGACTCAACGCATCTCATTACTGGTCCATGTGTCTGCATAGTCATGTTGGATAATGGGCCCGCAGCGGTGGCATGCCAACAGGAAATGTAAAAGTTACTGGCTTTCAAGGGTAAACAGGCTCTTTTCCTTCTGGTTAGGTTGAGACAGCTGAGCGATTTACAAACATCAGTCAAAGACCAAGACGCCCATGCTTTTGATGATATCGTTTTAGACTAGGACAAGAGAGGCCAGCGGCCTTTGGATAGACTAGACATATTTTGACTTCTCTTGATAGAAGACACCTTGGTAACACTTTGCAATAAGGTCCCATTAGGTAACCTTAGTTAATGCATTAACTAACATTAACAATTAGCATTGCATTTTTGGTAACGCTTTATTTTAAGGTGTCCTTGTTACACGTTACATGTACTTACTATTATAATTACAATAAATTATGCATAATTAAATGCATGTAACCCTAAGCCAAATCCTAACCATAAAGTAAGTACATGTAGTTAATTAATATTACTCAGTACTTACAGTAAATGTATAATTACACTGTAATTATGTTACAGTTATAAATGTTAATTAATAAAAATGCAACTGTTTGTTGTTATTTTTTAGGTCTAATATATGAAATTAAAAGATGCAACTTTGATAAAAATTATGTATAATGAAAAATCTTGAAATTACCTTTAGCTAACATTAGAACATGCTTTAGAAATATTGTTCATTATTAGTTCAAATTAACTAATTTTAGGTAACTAATGTTAACAAAATGGAAAAATGGAACAAAGTGTAAAGTGTTATGACATATTTTATGATTTGGCTTTTTGAAGTGTCATCATTAGAGGTGTAATGGTAAACAAAAATGATGGTTTGGGAAACACAGAGACGCAGATGTGGATGACGTGGTTGGTATGAATGACAATTACAAGCTCAGTTAAGATGAAGACAATGACTTCATTTTCACTTTAGAAGTAGTTGAGGGACTGAACACCTATAATCTGAGTTACATAACATGGCTAAAAATAAAGTTATTATCATAAAATGTGAAAAACTGGCATTTTAAATATCTGGAGATTTTATATAATTACTGCATGACATCCACCTTTATATTTTTGGACCTTCATTATAAAAATGTTGGTAACACTTTAGTATAGGGACCAATTCTCACTATTAAATTAAAACTATTGCCTATTATTAACATATTGGCTGTTTATTAGTACTTATAAAGCACATATTCTGCATGACCATATTCTACATCCCTAATCATACCCAATACCTGAACTTAACAACTACCTTACTAACTATTAATAAGCTGCAACTTATGAGTTTAATGAGGCAAAAGTCATGATTCATGGTTTGTTAATAGCGAGAATTGGTCCTTAAAATGAAGTGTGACCAAAAAACATACATTAAAACATTAATAGCACAGTAATTACATACTAACTACATAGTTATTATTTAGTAATTATACATTAATTTAAGTTTTCTTTTTGTTATGCAGCTGTCCCTCTAGATTTTGTTTGGAGAAGTGACCCGTATTCTAACAGCATCCGATGCTCAACTTTTGGTATCTGTGCGGTGTCACTGATGACTAGCGTACACATCTCGTTTTCTTAATCCAAGTGTCTTGTGTGCAGCAGGACTCTGTCAGGACCCTGTGAGGCAGGCAGACTTCTGTTCTGCTGGGTAATCATGTTTTGGTTACTGACGACTGAGGCTAATCTCTCCACCAGGCTGTAATATGGAGCCCGAGTGGCCACTGATATGTGCCACCACTCGTAAATTAAGCTACTTAATAATCTTATTAGAATACAGTCATCCTTTACCGCACCTTTCATGTGACTTTAGAAGTCCAAACAACTAGCTCTTCCTCCGTCTTTCCCCCAGACCAGAGGATCACAGCCAGTCTAATTAACAAACTCCCTCATCCGCTGCCCTTACCCATAGTCCTCTTCTTCAGCCGCCCCGCTCCCACAAGTCTTTGGAACAGAAGCCTTCTCCAAAATGTCTTTGGTGTATCTTTACCTCGAGTTTGACATTGCTATCTCTGTTTTTTTCTCTCTCACTGTCCTTCTCTCTTATGTTTGTTTCAGCAGTGAATATCACAAGTGTTGGGGGAGTAACTGACGAAAAGTAGCGATGCTACTAACACAGTAGCGTGACAGTAGCTCAGCTGTTTTCAAAATAGAGTAGTTTTTCCAGTAAAGAGCTACTTTTTCCAATACATAGGGTGTAGCAGAATGATACAGCACTGTTTTTAATGCCATGCTGCAGCCTTATAGCTGAGCAAACTCATGCAATAATCAAACTGCTCTCTTTGAATGTTCTCTCCGATTCATATTGAGTTTAATCAGTTTATTTGCACATTTCATGCATTACTGCTGTTCAAAAGTTTGGGATCAGTAAGATATTTAATGTTTTTTAATGGAGTCTCTTATGCTCATCAATGCTGAATTTATTTGATCAAAAATACAGAAAAAACTCTAATATTGTGAAATATTATTGCAATTTCTAATATTGGATTCCTATTTTAATATACATTGAAATATAATTTATTTCTTTGACACAGTGCTGAATTTTCAGCATCATTACTCCAGTTTTCAGTGTCACATGATCCTTCAGAAATCATTCTAATATGCTGATTTATTATGAGTGTTGAAACTGTTGTGCTGCTTAATATTTTTTTTGGAACCGTGATACTTTTTTCTTTGATGAATAAAAAGTTAAAAAGAATAGCATTTATTCAAAATAGAAATCTTTTCTAACAATATAAGTCTTTACATAACTTTTTATCCATTTAACACATCCTTGCTGAATAAAGTATATAAAAAAAAAAATTACTGACCTCAAACTTTTGAATAGTAGTGTATAGTGTAACACAAAATTTCTATTTTTAATAAACACTGTTCTTTTTAACTTTTTATTTATCAAAGAATCCTGAAAAAAATATCACAGGTCCCAAAAATATTAAGCAGCACAACTGTTTCAAACAATGATTATAAATCAGCAAATTAGAAAGATTTCTGAAGGGTCATGTGACACCGAAGACTGAAGTAACAATGCTGAAAATTCAGCATCACAGGAATAAAATATATTTTAAAGTATATTAAAATAGAAAACTGTTATTTTAAATTGCAGTAATATTTCACAAAATATTTTTCTGTATTTTTGATCAACTAAATGCAGCCTTGAGCAGAAGAAACTTCTTTAAAAAAATTGTTTACTGATCCCAAACTTTTAAATGGCACTGTATATATACATATATATATAGAGTCACTGATTTGAGTATTTAATATTTAATTTAATTATAATTAAACATTTTTGACATGTATTCTGTGAGATGTGCTTGAGCTGTTCATTCAGTCAAAACCCCTCAAGCCTGGCAAGCTAGTGTTTCAATGTAGGTTTCTCAACGACCTTCACTTTCTTTTATTATCTTCCTCTTGAAGTCAAAGAAATCATCAAAAAATTTGGAGCTGCTGTTTGTCTAAGATGGTCCAGATTTTCCCAGGCTGTGTGATTTCTTCACACTTCATTGCTCGCAGAGCAGTGTGTACAAGTGGAGAGTGTGTGTGCGTGGACAGGTTCATTTGCTCTGTGAAGAGTCATGCTTAGGGTAGATGAAAGTAGATGAAAGACTTCATGTCTTCACATTAGCAGGTCAAGCTGAGCAGCATTCATCCGTGAAGAGACCCTCTTTCTTTTGCACTAAACTGCCCTTTAAGTTATACTCTCACTCTCCCATCTCTTACTGTTTTTCTCTCTTTTATTTAATCTGTTGCTTCTCTCCCAGATGATAAGCTTTAGATGTCAAAAGTGCTACTCTCCATATATTAAAGTGAGTGGGGTTTATCATTAATGCATAACTACAAATTATTCATATAAGACAAACAAGCAGGGCCGGATTTACCTCTTATCGTGACATAGGCAAAACTAATTTTTGGGCCCCCCTTCCTTATTAATATATAATATTACCACCCCAGCAAACAAAAATATTTAGTAATCAGTGGAAAGCGTTACGCGCTTATGTTCAGTCAATAAAGATCGAATGTAGTTCTTTCTTTAAGAACCGTTTCATTAATAGGCTCCGGCGTCGTGGCCATATTACCACTTCGAGAGTACATTTCTCTAATAATTTTAACGGCCTGGAGTCACAACCACCTCAAGACATAGTTCAGATGATTTATTTCAAGACATCTGTCATGTTTCCGTCCTGAAATCTCGTGTGTGTTGAAGTAATTTCTTACGTTCCTCATCCCAAACCTTCCATTGCAAATTCCAAAATGTCATTTTAGAGCTAATAACAGAGACTTGCGCTATTGATATGCAGGCTAATGCAGTTATTAGAGAGAGAGAGAGAGAAAATACCTGCGTCTGTGCGTCTCTTAGCAGTGTTCAGCAGCAGCTTCTCTACTAATAGCGAATCTGTAAGTTTAACTGCTTCAAGAACCTCACTACTAAGAAATGTCATGTGGCTTTTCAGCTGCGAAACTATTTTATTGATAAATTCGCAGGGCAGCGTCTCCGCATGTGCGCGTCTGTGTGTGTGCGTCTGAGAATGAGAACGGGAGAAAGAAAGCACAATTTCTGTAATAAAAAGGTGGAAAACATGGAAATCGTTTGTCATTTTTACCCTATTGGTTGTTATGTCTTCTGGGGTTTTGGTTCTTTACTGTTGTAGATTGCATAGTTTAAAAAAATATATTATATATCTCTCTTCATTGTGTTTGGGCCCCCCCTGGACGAGCAAGCATAGGCACGTGCCTAGAATGCCTGTGCATAAATCCGGCCCTGCAAACAAGTAAGACTTATTAATTAAATATTATTTCATTGTTTGAGCTATAAAGTTAGACTTCAAATAACACTGATATTTACTTAAATTATTATTATACTTAAAATAAAAAATGTTTACAAAGCTGCTTTTTAAACTCTCTAGAATGCTACACTGCTTTATTTATAAGGGTTACCATGAATATATTTTTTGTGGTAATCGACATTCATGCCACAAACGCTGATAGTACTCAAAACATTTATTTTAGGTCACAACGGCACATTTTCACCTTTTACAGAGTGTGTGTTTGTTGGATTGTGTGTTATTGTATTATAGCACAAACAACCATAATAGACTCTTTTCCACCATCATGTTGAACGGAAACCAGGCCGTTGCTGTTCCAGGCCAGTTACGTTTGCGGTTTCTTTTTCCACTGTGGTGCTACGAAATCAGAATACGTTAACCTCAGTGATGAAATAGTAGTTGAAGGCATGATATTGTAGGGTAAACACTGGAGTGACCGTGTTATGGAGAATGATTACATCATATAAAAGTTCCAACTAGCTACAAAAAAATAATTATTGACACAATATTATGTGAATAGTATGTTGACATATGAGTTTTAATGATGTTCAAAAGTTTGGGGTCAGTACATTTTTTTTTTTTTTTTTTAAGAAATTAACTTTAATCAGCAAGGACACATTAAATTGATCAAAAATGACAGTAAAGACATTATAATGTTACAAAAGATTTCTGTTATAAATAAATGGGTCACACTTTATTTTAAGGTCCAATTCTCGCTATTAACAAACCATTAACCACGACTTTTGCCTGAATAAACTCCTAATTTGCTGCTTATTAATAGTTAGTAAGGTAGATTTTAAGTTTAGGTATTGGGTATGATTAGGGATGTAGAATATGCAGACTATGTGCTTTATAAGTACATCAGAGAATATGTTAATAATAGGCATGCTAATAAGCAACTAGTTAATAGTGACAATTGGTCCCCATGGTAAAGTGTTACTAATAAATGCTGTTCATTTGAACTTTTCATTAAAATAAATATTGGTTTCCACAAGAATATCAAGCTACACAACAGTTTTCAACTCTGACAACAATAAGAAATGTTACTTGATTAGAACAAAATTCTAAAAAGCCACTGAAAATGTAAAATTAATAAAAAAAAAAAAAATTAAAAAAAAGTTGCAACCTTTTGGAGCATAAGATAATTATTTTACAAACATTAAAATATCTAACCAACTCCAAAGTTTTGAATCTCATTGAAAAGTGTAGAAAGAAAAATATAGAAAAATATTGTACTATACACAAAAAAAAAAAAAAAAAAAAAAGGAAAATGGAAAAAAATGGAAATGTACTGGTAATTTTCTGTCAGAACATTATCTGTTAAGTTTACTGACCTTTCATTTAACCCTAAACACAACACAATGCAAAATATTCAAAATATGGGTAAAATCAATCAATCAATCAATCCTTCCTTCATATTAACAGTATTGGGCCCAATTTTCCAGACTTTTTTTTTAGAGTGTACTAGAAAACCATCATTAGGTCACTACAAGCATTAGCTAACTGTGCTGAGAAATCCTCTGAAGCAGTTTGTAAATAAACCATGCCAGGCTGTCCAAATGGAAACGCCAACTGGAATCACATTTATCTTTTAGTCTATCTCTCTAGATTCAAAAATGTTGAGAAACAAGCTTAATGAAATTACAGTACAAGGGCCATCAAAGCGCACACATGAATAAAAAACACAAGCTATACCTCAGAACGACTTTGCTAGTCGCTGTACAAGCTTTGTGGACCCTTCACCTTGAAGCTCAGCTACCTGTGTTGAACAAGCCGCTCTCAGTCAAATGCAATTTCCCACTGCAAATGTCTCTACATGCGTTTTGCAGAGTAAACAGCATGAACTAGGAGACTTCAGAAAGGGCAACATCAGGCTGTTGTTTGTTCCGGAAAACAAAAGGGTCTTTTGCCGCTATCAAACTGCCATTAGATACGGGAATTGAGCGCATGGCTCTCTCAGTGCTCCAAACGCTGGGGTGATAACACTCAGCAGAGGCAGGCCAGCCTGCTAATTGCACACCGAATATTTATAGACCAGACAATTAGCTACTGCCTTTTATATGCAAACAAACAGCAGCGGCAAGGCAACAGAGCGAAGGAGGGATGGACGAGAGGAAGTAATTAAGATGCTGAAAACAGGACACGGACATGCTGTCTGTTGTACAGTGATTTGTGGCAAACAAACACAATAATTAGCCTGTCATTGTGGGATAATGAAATTGCTGGTGTCTTTCGCTCTCTGCCAAGTGCCATTCGGCACAAGGACGTTTTACTCGGAGTCCTCAGCCATATGGCGAGGAGAGGGAGCGTGAGGTTTTGTCTCTGAGAGTTCAAAGGTGACCATGTGTGGCGTGGCTCTCAGGAATGGTGAAGAAAAGATTTTTCATGCCACCGTAGGAACGGAAATAGTTTTGAGCGGCTGCGTGTTAGTGTATGCGTTGACTGAATTGTCCTCTGACAAAAACAGTAACGCGCCTTTGTTGAACCGCACTAGGAAACAAACAGTTGGTATCAAATACTGTCTGACACATTCACAGAATGATAGATTGGAAAAAAAGGAAATTCATCAAGAACATTTATTCAATTAAGACAGATTGGTTTTGCCAGAATACTGCAGTCAAGGATTGCAAGCTCTAAAAACAGATTGTAGATTAAGGCAATCTTTGGCTAAATTAAAAAGTAATGAGCATTTTTTAAATGTATTTTTCTTTAATGTACCTATTTAACGATTTAAAAACGTTTTTTTTTTGTATTTGCTAAACAATTAACTGAATTGCAAGTATTGTTTTGTTTTTATATTTTTTATTGTTATTTTATTATTATTTACATTATTTATAGGTTGTATAGATTTTTTTAGTCTCGTGCATGTCATCAAAGCTGCATTTATTTGATCAAAAATAACTTTAAAACAGGAATATTGTGAAATATTATTACAGTTTAAAATATGAATTTTCAACATCATTACTCCAGTCTTCAGTGTCACATGATTCTTTAGAAATCATTCTAATATACTAATTTGGTGCTCAAGTAACATTTATTATTACTATCAGTGTTGAAAACCAATATTTTTCAGGAAACCATCTTTTCTTCAGGATTCTTTGATAAATAAAAAGTTCAAAGTAACAATTTATATATTTTTTAAACAATGTAAGTCTTTACTGTTGTTTTTGATTAATTCAATGCATCTTTGATGAGTAAAATTATGAATTTCTTAAAAAAAAATCATATCACCGTAACACAAAATTGAGTGACTTTATCCTTTTATGAAAGGGTGGCAGTAGCATTAAGACAAAATACACGAATGTTCACGTTGTGGGTAAAATTAAATTAAGTTAAATGTTTAGCGAAAAAAAAAAAGTACATAAAATAAAATAATAAAAGATACATTAAAGAAAAGTGCATTTTAAAAATGTTCATTATATTTTAATTTAGCCAAATATTGCTTTAATGTACAATAAGTTGTAGAGCACTGTCTTGCGTTCCTTGGCTGCAATATTATGGTAAAACTGAATAAATTTAATAAATGTTCTTGATAAATTTCCTTTTTTTCCCCTTTGGCAAAAAAACTAAACAACAACATTAATGTATCATGTTCAACATTTCTAAAAGTTATTAGTTATTATAAACAACTCTTCTACAAGATACTTTACTTCAATATCCTAGTGACAGTAGATGAAATTTAGACTTTAATGTATAATTCAGTTGATGTGCCTCACTGGGGTATGTACTGGCTATTTAATAACTTTTTAAAGTTTTACCATTTCAAATGTGGCCCATCCAATCATAGCCAAAACTATGTGTTTCATAATGCCACTTCTAAGCATAATTACGCAGCGTCTCCATAACATACATATAGGAAATATTTCAAAGTCTTCAGACTCCGTCACCCGCTTATTCAGACGGGACTGTTCGGTCTCATTGAGTTTTCTGACATCTCATTTTCTAGCATTCCATATCAGCTTTGTAGAATTCCTTTCATATTCACCGCATTGTGCTAAAAGAGAGACACACTGCACTGCAACATGAAGAGGAATGAAACGAGAGACGTGTCGCTGTTTGGGGAGAAAGAAACGTTCCCTTATCAGCATGTATTTGGATGTGTGTGTGTAAGTGCTTCCTTATCAGCCTGTATGTACTGCATGGAGGTGTGTGAGACCGGGGCCACAGGTTCAGCAAACCTCCGCTTCTGCTGGGCAGGATCATTCTGAGAGAGCTGATTTGATATTTGGCTCCGATAGGGCCCATAAGAGTGCCTTTGTTCCGCACTATTGTTGCAGGGCTTAAGCTCAAACCCTCTTCATCTTCCTGACTGGCTGGGTTAATAACACTGATAAAGCATCACTTTGATAGAATCATTTCTCTTTTCCTGCACATTCACTCGCCTGTCTGTCATATCTATATCTCTGTGTATCTGTCATGAATACCGTCATCTCTTACCATATTCATCCTCTCGCCTCTTCCTCTGTTTTCCTCGTGTTCTTTCTCCACAGCTAATACCTGTCAGTCAAGAGAGAGGAACCTAATGAGAGTGTTTATGTGGTGGTTTCTTTAGAAGATGCTTTTTCCAGCGGCAGCTGCATCAAACCCTGGATTGGGATGTTTCATGTGTGCTTGTTTGTGAAACACGTGCTTGGAAAATAAGGGTTTATAATGCTCTTGGGAGAAGACAGTGTCATTTGCAAAGGGGACAGTTGAGCATCATGGAATACTTAGATTTGTTGTTCTTACAAAAACAGTTTTAATGATTTTAAAATCAAAATATCTTTTACATTTTTAAGTCGGCATAAAATGGAAATGTATCCTATCTATTTTCTAAATGCATGTTGTAGATCTTATTTTGAAAAAATTATCTGTGCATATGTTTCTTTTGCTTTTTTTTTCAATTAAAACGTCATAACTGAAACTTCTGGTGGCATATGCAGGACATCTATAAATTTAGTCCACGTACATCCAACCCCTGCAAGCTTGCATTCATCCGACTCTATTTTTGAGTGCAATGCCCACATCTCAATATCCAATCAACAACCAATGCACTGAACCAAGTCTCCCTACAATTTTTTCTTTTTTGTTACACTCGGAGGTGCATTACAATACATAAAAAAAAGATATTTCGCTGTCTTGTTTCCACTGACTTGAGAAGTTATTACATAACCTGCAGACAAACAAACCATTTTGATAATGTAGTTTTTTAATAATTTAAATCTGAATCTTTATTTGATTATGGGCTGCTTTTGTTTCAATGGTCATAAGTTAAATGAAATCAACCCAGGCTTATTGGAAAAATGCACTTGTGGCGATATTTCTGCTAAATGATATTACGTTGCTTCTTGCGCAATTTGTGACACTTTCAAAGTCAAATGTCCAGTGAGTTATGTCGAAGTTATGCACTATGGTAAAAGTGCTTTTAGGCCGTAACAATGTAGATAGATAATGCGAGGCATGGTTTTTTCCAATGAGCCTGTGATGAATAAAATTCATAGTAATCAATTCAGACATATAATATTTCAGTCAGTGACTTTTCCTGACATGAATATATCTACTATGAAAAGTCAGGGTGGTACAACTGTCCTGATGAAAGATGAAGGAAAAAAAAAGAAGTACATTTTTTGATAGTTTGCCATAATCTTTTACTGTTTTTTTCTTAGAAAAAAAATAAATATCAAAACCACGTTACTGCTTATTAATATTTGAAAAACATTTGTCAGTCAAATCATTTGTGTGGAGCACCAAATTCATGCAAAACATTCAAATCATTTGTTACTGTCAAGGTCAATAAGTCTTGTAAATTGACCTTTTTATGACAATGCAACGTCAGTTGAAGTTGTAAAATGATGTGTTGCCACTCCCTGAAAACCCTAATATTTGTGAATTAATAATTTATGATATTTAAAAATTCTACTACTACTAATACTACTACTAATGATTTTATTTCAGGTTATATATCAAATATAGGAATAGTATATCTGCCATCTGGATTTTGATTTGTTTTAGTTTTGTATCATTTAAATTTGCTTCAAATTTTGTGTTGTAATTGTCATTTTTAAAATGTACTTTGTGAGAAAAGGACAATATTCCATAACAGTACTGGTCGATCAGGATGTCAATTTTTCCTCATCTTAGGTAGAGACATTGGGATTGGTTCCAGATTGGTCTCAGGCACCATCAGTGACACCCTCTTATTGGGAAAGTGTGTGTTGGCTGTGCACTGGCTGTAGAGAAATGATGGCTGAATGAAGTTCACTCAGACAAGCTTATGTACAATCCTCAAATTCTCACCATATACTTCATTCAGAAACCTTTTGCGTGATATAACAGTATGTTTGTGTGTGATCTTTGATCACAGGGACACTAATGTAAACGCACGCACACATGTGCACACAGTTAACCTCACAGCTACGGTCGGCCATTCATTTGATTTCATATCCTCTCTCTGTGTCGCTCTTTCTCTCATCCTCTCCCTTTCCCCTTTACTAATCTCTGCAGGTATTTCTCTCCTCTGCATTATTAGAATGCAGCCAATGCTCTCTATTGATGCATGTCAGAGCTCATTCTTTCATCTCCAACATTTAATTTACCATCCTGTTGTGTGGCTAATCCCGTGTCGTGCCATTTCCTCCACTCCTCAGATTGCTCTCTCAAAGCCCCTTCTTTTGGCCAGATAAAGGGGAAGGTAATCGCCATTGTCAGCCACAGATACACCGCCGTGGCCCTCCCCTCGCCGGTCCCCCCCCACCCGGGTCCAAATGAAAGGGGCTGCGCTGGCCTTCCGCCCCACTAATCACTGGCCTGCCTCTCGGTAAGAGTGGAACCAGCGGCTAGTGCACTTTCATCGTAAGAGCGAGAGAGTGAGAGAGAGAGCAGTCTTTACAAAAAATATACTGTGTACCAGGGTCCATAATTAACTTTTGGCCACACATTCAAGTAGCAGGTGAATCAAAAAAAAATCTATATCTATCTATACTGTCATTCAAAAGTTCAGTAAGATTTTTTATGTTTTTAAAAACGTTTCTTATGCTCATCAATGCTGCATTTATTTGATCAAAAATACAGAAGAAACAGTAATATTGTAAAATTATTACAATTATTAAATTTCTATTTTAATATACTTTAAAATATAATTTATTCCTGTGATGCAAGCTGAATTTTTATCAGCTCCAGTTTTCAGTGTCACATGATCCTTCAGAAATCATTCTGATTTATTAACAATATGCTGATTTATTATCAATGTTGGAAACAATTGTGCTGCTTAATATTTTTTTAGGAACCTCTGATATTTTTTGCAAGCAAAACATCAAAAAAATGTTTAGATGAAACAAAAACAGGATACTGTTCAAAATTAAAGAAGTATTTGGACACCTTCTGACTGGTGACACTTCGTGAACTGTCCTCATAGTGAATGTGATGAACTCCACTCGTTACTCTGCTAGGACACCTGTGTGAACTTGAGAAGTGATTTCATACAGCAAATACATATCTCCTTGATACCTGCTGGTTAAAAAGTAACTGCTCAGAAAATTTTATATTTTAGCATTATTTGTTTGCGAAAGCTATTTTTCTTCTATTTTCTATTTTGTTATCTAATGCATTTTAGAAGACATTCATACATTTTTAAATGTCCATCAGTGTCCAAATATTCCAATACTTGGTACTTATACTGTGTTGAATAATTACTAAATTCCTATATTTACATGCTCCAAGCTACTTCAAAGAATACAACTGTACATGCTAAATTGATCATATTTTATTTTATTACATATTAAATATCATTAGTTAAGTTAGTCATTTGCATGAATTAACGAGCAGCAACTTTCTCCTCATTTACACTGGATTGAGTGATTTCAGAAGTCTGCTTTATCTTAAGAGTTTTTGCACCGATAAATCGGCCCTCTATAAATTCAATTGCCTCTCGAGTCGAAATGCATCCAAAAACATCTGTTAACCCGAGGACACGAGTGGAAGTGGAAGGCCACGCTAAACGCAGGGCTCTTCGCTTGTGTCGGACACTAAAACCAATCACTTCTCTCTGACATTACTCTCATTACAGCGTCTGCCTGAGAGTGGGAAATCCTCTTTGACTCAAGTTAAGGGGCTGCTTAATATACAAGGCAAATTAATGGACAACATAGGCTGATGCTGCACTGGTACTTGGGGACGTCGGAGGGGGGTGATGGTGGTGGGGGAGATGATTGCCTGTGATGTGGCCCTAGCTTAAGGTTGTAATCCCTGGCCAACAGATTCTCTCTGTCTCTGTTCGCCCGCACGGAGGCCCTCGGCCAAGGATCACTCCGAGCTTAATTAGAGAGAGAGGGAGCGAGAGACAGAGAAAGGGAGGGAGGAACGCAAGGAGTGCATGCGAGAGAGAAATCGGATGGAGGTGTAGCTAATTAAGATCATAGCTAGGGCTGAAATGCTCTAAATTGCAGCGCTGCAGGAGATGAGTCCCTGGGGAAAGAGATGGGAGGGAGGATCAAGCGAGACTGGGAATATTCTTTTCCCATATAGTCCGAGATATGGGCCTGGGTCAGGGATTAGGTTCTGACTGGGAGTCAGCGGGTCGAGAGGATGTATTACTCCATCGTTTCGTTATCTTGCCGTCATACACTCAATAAAGAGGCATTGGTTGGATTACGTCAGGTTTCTTCATCTGTTTTTCATTGATATAGTTATTACTTGATATCGAGGCTGAGTGATGGACAGGGTTAAAGCCTTGCAGGCGGTGTGTGTAGATAGCAAAACCACAAAACGACACCAAATCAGAGGGAAAGGTGAGAGTCAACATCTCATTGATGCACAGAAATGGACTTATGAAATGACAGTTCCAGTTTTCTGGAAGAATAATTTTATGAAATTTCCCCTATAGTAATTACAGCAATAAAAATCCTCACAACTGACATACTGGAAAACTTAACAACTCTGACGAGGAGATACACCAATTACACTAACACAGACAGTATTGTTTGTACATATGTAAGGTGTTTTGGTGTTACTGTGGCCGTTATGAACCTTAGTGCTTAAAACGGTAATTGAGTTACCTTCAAATGTCTGTAAACATGTTGACAGATTAACTAACTTTTACTTGCTCTGCAAGATTTTCTATAAACTGTTGCTCTTCCATAACAATATATGTTGACCTGACAGAAAAAAAAATGACCACTGAAGAAGAACATTCCACCGTAATAATCAAGGAACTTTGCTGCCGTACCATGGGTGCAGCAGGCGCAATGATATTACGCAGCGCCTGAAAATAGTCCCCAGCTATATCACAACTAGTTACTTAGCTGGGGACTACTTTCAGGCGCTGCATCATATCATTGCGCCTGCTGCACTTGCGCCTACGGCAGCAAAGCTGCCGGAATGAGAGTACGGCAGCAAAGTTCCTTGATTATTAGCCATATAGCCATATCAGACTAGAAAATCTCAACTTTTCATTTTCCGTCAGTCTTAGTACACGATGTTACAGAAGAGTCAAGTTTTAAATAGGAAAAATATCAAAACTCTTTGGTCATTTTTGAGCGAGATGCTAACGGTCTAATCAGATTCAATGATCTATACTAAGCTACGCTAAAAGTGCTACCGCCAGACCCGGAGATCGGCTGAATGGATTAGAAAACGGTAAAACTCAACTGTTTAACTCTAGGGGAGTTGGAAAATGAGCCTATTTTCAAAAAAAGTGGAGTGTTCCTTTAACAGTAATGTCTGCTACAGTGCCCCTTGTGGCCATGCTGAGAATTGAACATGCACTTGCTGAATTGTTAGTTTTTGAAGTCTTAGTTCATTTTCAGAACAAAAAATAAGATATTTTTGATGAAGTCTGAGAGCTTTCTGACCCTGCATATACAGCAACAGAACTGTCACATTCAAGGCCCAGAAAGGTAGTAAGGACATCGTTAAAATAGTCCATAATTTTATGAAGCTACAATAAAACTTTTTGTGCGCAAAGAAAACAAAAATAACGTCTATTTCTTGTGAATGCATAAAAATCAAGTACTTGCATTCATTAACTTGCATAAAGCATGTTTCAGGCCCAACAAACTGCATATTGATGCTCATGAGCGCGACTTAATTTTAAGTTCAATTTTAAATCCAGTCTAAAAAATGTCCTAATTATTCCACAATAATTCCCTGTTCTGTCTCTGCTGTCTCCCTAAAAACTGTTCATATAACACACAAATGTCCAACATATATACTACCTTTCAAAAGTTTGGGCTTGGTTTTTTAAATTTATTTAATAAAAACACAGTAAAAACACCACCATTGTGACATATAATTAAAAAACAGTTTTCTATTTGAATATAATTTTACAAAGCAATTTATTCCTTTGATGCAAAGCTGCATTTTCAGCATCATTACTCCAGTCTTCAGTGTCACATGATCCTTCAGAAATCATTCTAATATGCTGATTTGGTACTCTAGAATCATTTAGAATTATTATTACTATTATTAACAATGTTAAAAACAGTTGTGCCACATACATTTTTTTGTGCAGACAGAACAATTATTTGAAGAATAGAAAGTTCACACCAACAGAACTTTTTTTTTTTTTTTATATAAATATTTTGTAACATTATGTCTTTACTGTCACTTTTGATCAATTTAATGCATCCTTGATGAGAAAATTATTATTATTCTTATTTATTTATAATCTACTGGTAGTATGTAAGACAAATGAGTGGTTCTATATAATTCAAGGCAAAAAATTATAATTTGTATATTTAAAATAATAATAAAATAATAATATTTACACTTCATTATAAAATTTTGTGGCATCCAGAAGCCCATTACGCATTTCCAATGACACATTTACCAGGTAAAAAGTGATAATGTTATTATTAATATTCCCTATAATGCCACACAGAATACGATTTATGCAACTAAGCTGCTATTGACACACTGAGTGTGTGAGAGGTGAAAGAGCCCGCGGCTATGACAGCCCTGTGTAAGTGTGTGTGTGTGTTTTCTCAGATGGGTTTTCCTCAGGCAGTGTTGATCCTGACTCCCCCGCTATGTCATTACTTAATTGGCTCCTTTAACTAGACACGTGTACAATTTTGATTGTTATATCCCTCTGGCATTTTAGACAGGCTTCTAAACCCACAGTTTTATGCCTTGGATGTTACATTTAGGTGGCATGTTTTAGGGAACACCTTTGACAGATGTAAGAAATTGCTGGTTTAAAAATAAAAAAGGAAAAGAAAACTGGAAAAGACAAAAGTAAGCAGAATAACTGTTAATAAGTGTTTTTCCAACACAAATGGAGAAGTTGAAACTAGCATGCACTGACACATTGAGTTATAGTGCTCAGTCTGGAGAAATGAGTTTGAATCTGACTCGCGTCAGTACTTGATCTTGTTATCTAATTTTCTCCCCATTGTTTACTGCCATCGTATTATTCTTAATAGAGAATATCAGAAAGGTTGGAAATAAAACTACACAAAAACATCCATCCATCCATCCTCCAAACTGCTTATCCTCTGTAGAATTGCGGGAAAAATTAACAAATCAAAAACAAAACTACTAAAATAAAATAATTCAACCAAAAAGACCAAATAATGCCATAAAATAGCTAGCCAAAAACGATTATGCAAAATTATAGTAATTCTTATAAATTATAATTATAATGAGTCAATAAAATAATACAACACCCTAAAAATCTCTTTCTGAAGTCAGAATATTAGACATTATGTGTTTAGAAATCGGAATGCATACAGTGCTCTTGCATAGTGACCGGAATATTAAACACTCTCTCAGTTAATAAAGAAGATATCTATTACTTTGAGGGTCAGCGCTGTGTCATCTTTTGGGTAAAAATCATTTAGCCAGTTAAACACAGTCAGAATTTTTCTTCCCCGCTCAATTCCTCTCTCCTCAGAAACTTGACCTTTGCTTGTGGAGGATTTTTTATATTGGTGAACCCCTCCTCTTCCAGTTGATAAAAAGCGAAGTATCTGAATGTAGCAGGAGAGCTATTATAGTACAGCCCCCCGCTCCCTCCTCCTTCCCCCCCAGCACCTCTCACCTTTAAATCTGTCTTTTCATATTCCTCTCAAAGCCCCTTGTCTGGGAGAAAAAGACACACTAAACAGGATCTCTGGGCAAACAAGTGACGAGGGACAGAGAGGGCGAGAGTGGAGGGTGGGAGCTATAGTAGACATTGTGAAAGGATTCTTAGACGAAGAAGTAAAAAAGTGAAGAAATAACTGCTCTTTTTTGTGCCGTACATACATTCAGTGTTATTTTCTGATGTTTGAGAAGAAATCTAGAAGTAAAAGGCACTATACTGATGGGATGAGCAACGACTTACCAGTGAAAAAAAAAATTAAGCCAGAATCTCAAAACCATTCTGACACTCGTCAAAAAAAAAAAAAAAATATATATATATTTTTTTTACATTTTTTAATTAATAATTGTAATTTGTTTTATTATTTTTATCCACTTGTGATTTTTACATTCAAATTCACAGAGGTGTTCTAGTAGCTACATGCAGTTCATCACATTAACTATGAACTATGATCCACTAACATTACAGATTTGGGGGAAAAAAATTGAAATAAATGTTTTGCTCTAAAAGTATACTTTATGTGAAATTCATTACAAAATTAATTTGTAAAAAAAAATATAAAGCACTTAAAAAACCATTGCAGATAATACATTTAAAAAGTGTAATTTACAAACAAATATAGAGATAGACTTTTTTTTATAATTCAAATGGCATTCATACATTTTTAAGTTTACCTTAAGTGTTCAAATACATTTTGGGGCTGCTATATGTTTCATTGAATTATATGAGCTATTTTCACCTGTACAGTAAGTCTTCTTTTGGGACTAGAGAAATCTAGAGAAAAAATAAGGTGGTGTGTGCACATCCAAAAAAACCCCGTTAAAAACAGAGAAAATCTAAGACAAAATATCTGTATCACAAATATGACATATTTACGGTTTTGAAAGATGAAAGATGCAAAAGGACAAGAACAGTGGTGTTACAAAATGTCAAAGTTAAACAAGTAAGTGGGTGAATAACGCACTGCCACATAGGACCACATTTGATGTATTTCAATTTGGAGATTAACAGCAACTCGCGACCAACAGGCAACATGGCGAGACAAATGAAATGGGTAATGAGGCTATATGAGGCAATCCAGCAGACTGGCCCGGCAGCCATAGCTGTGACTATGCCGTTTAAAGAAACAGTCAAACGGTAATCACGCAGCCGTGAATCATAAGCCTTAGGTAAGCTATGTAATGCTGGTAAGACGGTGAGCTGTGTTTTATTGGTGCAGAAAGAAATCCCTCACACCATTCAGAGAAAGAATCACAACAGTAATACCATTAACTTGCACCAGGGATCTCCAAATGCCATTTAATTGCCAATAGCAGGCCTATTGTTTGGTGCGGGTAAACACAGACTTGGCAAGAGGGGGGTTCAAGTTGAAGGAGTGTCAGACTCTGGGCGTCTGGCGACCAGTGGCCCCTTCTCCCAGTCCCTAAAACACGAGGGATTTATACACACACACACAAACACACACACACTAGCGTAGCCCCCTCGTCTCCACCTAAGCTCCAGAGTAACTAGCTTAACTAAAGTCTTCAGAGACGGTAAATTGGGGCAAAGTCTTCTCTTCCTCTTCTTAATACCAGATTTGTTCGACAATGTGATTTGAGGCTTGTCTATTCAAGGCCTTTTTGGGTTCTGAGCAAAGGGCTTGAGGCTCAAGGCCATTTTACTCCAGTCATATTATAGGCCCATTTTCATTTGTGTGTACATGTGGATTTGTGTGTCTGTGTGCTTGTTTTATGGAGGTGTTATGTTTATAATTGTGATTATGGCGGAGTTTTGATTTTGCTGTGCATTGCGGATGCGAGGCAGCACTGTAGCAGGTGGCTGTAATGTTGTTATTTAGCGAAGTTGTACTGGTTTCTCTTTTATAAATTTCTCTTTTATGTCGAACAATGGTTTCAGCGAAAGTGGTGAATGTTTATGCCGTTCTGTTTATGCGGTAAATACGTGTCTTTGGGGTTTTGTTCACTGTTCTCTGACAGGCTTGTTCTAAGAGAGCCTTGATTGGCTGCGAGCGCAGCGCAGTATGTGTGTGCGCTGAGGCTCACAGCAAACTCTATTGTCCACAACTAGAGTCTGGCCAATGAACAGCCATCAGCAGTCCTCACCGCTGATTGAGTTTGACAGCGCTTCAGGAGGAGGCAAGCAAAACGTTTTTTTTTGCCCTTTCATTTGAAAATAAAAAGATTTTTTTTTTAGAGGCCTTCTTTCTTACCTCACTCACCCCTCCTTTCCCAGCACCCTCTGTTCCTCTGTTCTTCTGTCCGACCGGGAGGTTAAATGATGGAGAGTGGGACTTAGAAAGGACACACTGTCAAACCTATGAAGAAATTCAAAATAGTCCTTAACGGTAGTTGGAGTTCAAGATCTGTTTTAATCTTGTTTGTGTCCTTGTCAAGTGATGCCAGCCAGCTACAGCTGATTTACGTCTATTTATGATGTTTTTTTTTCTTAGAACTCCAACCCTGTTGAAAAGACCTGCATAGCTGGTCACCAGCATATGTTGTGTTTTGTATGCTGGTCCATAGCATGCAATGCTGGTGGACCAATGGGCTTCCTAACTAACTAAACCAGCATGGCTATTTTGTGTTAAAGAATGAACATTATGTCTGTGCTGGTCCATCATTTATACCAGCAACAAAACTAACAAGTACAAACCAACCTGGATCAGCATAGACATCTATGCTGGTTAAATCTTTTAGTATGAAATGTAGTCTAAGAAAGAAAGACCAGTTAATATCCATTATTACTTTACTTTTCGTTGTGGTAAATAAAAGATTACTTTAGTACGTTTAGTAAGAAAATACTATTTCAGTCCTTCCACTTCAGCATTTAATGCTTAATTTGAATGTTACTTGCAGTTTCTTTGTGATTTTTGTGAAATTTACCAATTCCCGAATTAAAGTTTTCAAAGTAAATCCTTAACAACTTTCAATGCACACAACTAAGCGTCAACTGAAATAACTGATTAAAATAAATATATAAAATATATATTTCAAAAAAGCATTATTATATGAACTGAGTCAATGAAACATAGCTAACTAGTTCTCTTGTTAGATGGGTCAAGTGGAATACAACTGTCAGCTAAAGAGAAAGAAAAGAAAGAGTCTTCCTATTATACGTGATACAGAACAGTTGATGAAACATGTTTGAATCACACGTGTGTTGACTATAACACACAGCAAATGAAACCCATAGCGCTGTGTGATTTCCTTCCAGTTCCAATACGATTCAGGCAGGCAAGGTCCCCAGTGCCCCACGCTCCTTATTTAATGCAAATGACTGTCATTTAGAATCCAGTGCATTTCTCATGGCAGCACATTGCCTAATCAATGTGAAGAGCCGTGTAAAAAAAACATTGGATCTCTGTAATAGTTGTTTTTGACCGAGTCAAGTGTGGCTGCTAGAAGTAATCTTAACCTGAGATTCAATTATGAGTGCCTGGCTAAGCAAAAGCAGAAGGAAGGCAGGATCGAAACGGAGAGGTATGTATGTGTGGAAGTTATAGGTGCTGAAATACAAAAGGCAACTCTTTTTTTTTTGTCTTTGGAAATGTTGCAAGCCAAATTCAAACTCAAATCATCCATTTGAGCATCACAGCTCAGTGCGGTAGAACATGTGCACCATGTCACAGACGCTCAAAATAATGTTTCTAATCAGAGATCATCATCTTACCCATTTAGCATAAATCCTTTTAGTGCTTTGGGATTAAAAACAGTGTTTTAAGGAACTGGTGTTACTGCCACTAAATCGATGTATTTCTATTCACTAAACTAGGGTGACCATACGTGCCATTTTTACCGGACGCATCCTGGCCAGGATTTCTATATTGCCTAAAATATCTAGGATTTGGCTTTGTTTGCGTGTGCAGACCGATCAGTGTATGACATTGGTTCCTTATGTTTTTGAACGCTCTCGAGGTACTTTGAATCAAAGCAATATAGAAATCCTGGCCAGAACACGTCCAGGAAAAATGGCACGTATGGTCACCCTACGCTAAACTGATGTATTTCTATTCTAGTCAATAGTTGAATATTAATTTGCTATGTTTGCTTTTCTGCAGTGGCAGCACAGGATGAGTCTGCTGGCATCAGGCCTCTGGTGGCAATTCACAGTCAGCTGGTGTCAGATGGCCTTGATCGTGCATGGGTTACAAAAGAGGCATGTGGCAAATTTTAGCTCAAAATCTCATTGTCACCTTTTTAATAACAAGCTCCCTGTCTGTTTTCCAAATGCAGTGTTTGGGGAAAATAAAATAGACCGGAAAGGGAGGGTGATTGCAGAACATCCATGACACCATTCTCACATGCTCCGGAAATTCATATTTATTGTGTTTGTCTGCTGATAGGCATGGTTAAGCATAGACGATTCAGACCCATTAGGGAATCACTATATCCATGTCCTTTGTTATATGTGCCGATTTGTCGATCTAAAAAATTCTGCATAATGCATAGTGTCAATTAGGATCATCAACAATGCAACAAATGAGTATAGTTCTAATTTCAGCACATCAGAAGAGGTTCAAACCCTTGAGACTAAATGACTTTGAGCTGATCTTTTTTAAAAAGAGAGAGAGGAAAGGAGATGGGTTGCAATAGAAGAGAGATTGGTGAAAGGACAGCATGAACTGAATAAACATGCTATGAAGTGGATCTTCCTGTCTTTCCCAAGGACATTCGGAGTGAGTTTCTCTCTCTCTCTCCACTTCTTTCTCTTTTTCTCCTTTCTCATTCTTCCTAAAATACGACAGTGGGCTAATGACAGCAACATAAACACAAAAAAGGCAATTTAGCTGCTTCTTGTAAAACTTCTTTGAAAATAAAGGAATTTTAATTATGGTGCACAATGAAAAAGAAAAAAAGATGAGGGGGGGGGGAGGAGAGAAGAGAGAGAGAAAACACTCACGCACAGTAAACAAAGCTGAAACAATTATCTTCTGGTGACCAGTGTGTGTTTTTAGAACACTCATTTAATCTTTTATTTACTGCAGAGAGAGGAAGAGCAAGGGAGGGAGAAAACATGCATGTTTGAGAGTGGGAGTGAGAGAGAGGAACCGAGAGATAGGAGGGGAGGGGTGAGAGAGAGGCTAGGGTGAAAAGAACAAGATAACGTGCAAACATTTTGCATATCCTCGCCCTAATAAGTAAAAGATGCATTTTTATGAGGCAAATCATTCAGCTTGTATTGTGCGTGAAAGGTTGCCATTTGTTGTTGAAGGCCAACATTCACCACCCCCAACAAAACAACTCAAGGTTACCACTCATCAGTGCATGTTAATGGATTGACATTGAACAACTGGGATAGGTTTGTAAACAACATGGTGCAAAGGGATCCCCAAATCAATCGGTTTTCCCCCCCAGTTGGCCCTCTGAGACTGAACTGTTAAAATGGCTTTAAAAGGTGACAGATTAAAAATTTAAATTCTGTCATTAATTACTCACCCTCATGTTGTTCCAAATCCGTAAGCCCTTCCTGTATCCTTGGAACACAAATTAAGATATGTTTGATGAAGTCCGGGAGCTTTCTGACCCTGCATAGACAGCAAAGGAACTACCATGTTCAAGGCCCAGAAAGGTAGTAAGTACATCATTAAAATATTCCATGTGACATCAGTGGTTCAACTGTAATTTTATGAAGCTATGAGAATACTTTGTGTGCAAAGAAAACAAAAATAACTTTATTCAACCATTTCTTCTCTTCTGTGTCAGTTGACGTGCATTCACGAGAGTACCATGACGCATGCGTGTGGTGCTGCTGACACAGGAGCCGGCCTCCTGATGTAGAACCCAGATGCGCTGAGCCTTGTTTGCAAGCAAAGTAATGCACACACATACGTCATGGTGCCGTGAACGAGCATCGACTGACACGGAAGAGAAATTGTTGAATAAAGTCATTATTTTTGTTTTCTTTGCACACAAAAAATATTATCATAGCTTCATAAAATTAAGGTTGAACCACTGATGTCACATGGACTACTTTAACAATGTCCTTACTACTTTTCTGGGCCTTGAACGTGGTAGTTCCTTTGCTGTCTATGCAGGGTCAGAAAGCTCCCGGACTTCATCAAACATATGTTAATTTGTGTTCCAAGGATAAACGAAGGTCTTACGGGTTTGGAACAACTTTAAGGTGAGTTATTGACAGAATTTTCATTTTTGGGTGAACTATCCCTTTAAGTAACTAAAAGGTTTTTTGGGTGCCTTCACACTTGGTTTGATTGCTTGGTCTAAACGAGAGTTTATCTCTCATCTTGTAGTGCAACAGTCCCATTTGTCAGGGAAGTGAGTGAGCACAAACACAATTTGACCAAATCATACGTCATAAATAGCAGGTTCACTTACATGACTTAGGATGATTGAGTTCACATTAGCGGTAAACCATACCACAGTCCACATGAACCGTACTCTAGACCACCTTTTTATATGGACACAGGATGAAGTCAAATGAACCTGGGTGCACACTAAGTGCTAGTGTGAAAGTACCCTTAGCATCAACAGGTCAGATTACCCAGCAGAAAATAAAGCAGTAACAACATAGGATGATGATATGCAGGTGCCCTCACCATGTATCAAAACTAGCAAGACTTACTTCGTCAAATAAGAAAGATTATACTAGACACTAGCTCAGTTTGCTGATGAAAAGCATAGCTATGACTAGCACGACCAGCAACTATTTCACCAGGCTTCTTAACTTGCGAAACTCTGTCAACAAGTTGCACCAACAAGAACATGCTGGTCGACAAAAATTAGGTAGGAAACAGTATAACTATGCTGGTCCACCAGCTACGACAGCAGCATGTTCCAGTGGAATCTGATGATCATTTTGAATGATGCACTAACATCAAACCATTAGTATCGCCAAAGCTGCGTTGTCTTTTTAGCCCCTCCCTTTTCTGGATGTTGGTTCAAATTACCCTCATAGACTTGGAAAAAATTATTAATTTATTGTACCTGCAGTACATGCTGCACTTCCTGTTCAGCACAAATACAGTGGGAACAAGCTGCAATGGTGTGGAAGTGATGTGAGAGGCACTCAAAAGGCTATTACACATGTAGGCCGCCTCTGAATGGCATATGGTGATTAAACTAAGTGGATGTCCAGCGGGAGACCGGTGTATAAGAAACTTAATTAAAGCTATCACTGTCAACTGCCAAACGAGCTTATTGACACCTCGGCCTGTGCTGCCACACCAGCTCACGTAGATCTTTATTGGTCTTTACTCAAAGCGTTCCTGGCTGGCGTCTGCTGGTTGTCTTTTAGGGTGTTAAACACGGAGCAAGGCGTCAGTGTTATCCTTCCTGTGGCCCTTTCACCAACTTACATGTGTGTATGTGTGTGTTCGTTCATTGTGATTGGTGGGGCAAGATAGCAGAGAGGGACCACAAAGCTCCATTTGCAATGAGCAGGAGAAGGAGAGGTGAGGGAGAAAATTCCATAGGATTAATTTTCTCCAAGGCGCCCTCACACCCCCTCTCGCAGTCCCTAGCCACCCCCGACCGTAACTTCAGCTGTGCAGCCCGGTGTTAAAAGGCCCAGAGGAATACCGTCTTTGTCATCCCGTCGATTTGGGGGGAAGAATAAGAGAAGTTTAATCCCCATTGTCCACGGGTCTGGTCGGGAGGGGGGTTGGCGGCTGTAAGATGATCCAACCGGCCCCGCTAATCCCCCATACCCGATGGAACCCCCCCACCCCCCCCCACACACACACACCTCAACAATGGCACAGTCCTAACTGGGAGTCAGACCCCAATGTGCACATTCTAAAGAGGAAAATGAAGTGAAGTAAAAAGTTGCCACAACAGAGAGAATGGAGTGCGGGATGGAAGGACAGAGGGCGGAGAAGGCTAAAGGAGGTGTGGGTGGCAGAATACCTTGTGTCCCTTGGAAAGCTGTTGTTGCTCTTTTGTGGGCTCCTTGGCAACAGGGTACTGCGGGACTCCCTCAAAACGTTAGTATTCACCTTCCTAATAAGACTCCAGAACAAGGGCAAAGAGGGGGCCTTCCTCAGGAACCGAGAAACTCCCCAAATGATCAAAAAAATCACGTCATCTTTAGAGGTATCAAGGTCTTTACATTCGTAGGGGACCTTACAAGAGTTACTGCCATGATAACTAGTATTTAATTAGCATGTTCAGAATTGGAAGATCTCCTTCTAGTCAAAATTCTTGTTAATGGTGAACTAGTCTCAGCCTCAGACATTACGCCCACGGACCGTTGGCTGAATGTCTGATGCATATGGCACACAAAAGTGGAAACACTTCAGGAGCTTCGAAGTCATCATCGGATTGGTTGAATTCTACAGGATTTCCGGGAGACGTGTGTTGCGTTCTTTAATGTTCCGTCTGGAAACAAAGATGCCATGACATCAAAACTTCTCAAGAAAGAAGAAAGCCGTTGTGTTTACAACTGTGATGATGAGCACTTATCAGGATCAACTAAACACTGGATTTTCAAAAGTATGTGAAATATTTTAAGTTTGCGGCATATAATCTTTAAAATATGTCCGAGAGTTATTGTGGCGACATTTCCACGCCCCGAAACGTGACGCTGAACGAAACAAACTGTGATTGGTTGTTTGACATGTCGGTCAAACGGCCTCATGGGCAGGCCTTGGCCAATGAAAGCTGCCATGGATTCCAGACCTTCAGCCGTCAGTCTGAAGGTCTGGCTACGCGAGACTAACGGCGAACAAGAGAAGGTTAATACTCTTAGCATTCAGGCTATAAAAAGATCCAAGATTGGGTTAGAGCAAATGCTATAATTTAATAATTGGTCATTAAAGAACCTATTCTGGCAACTACTATTTAGACTTTTGGAGAGACGTGTCCTCAATGTCTGTGTTGGCTCAAGTGGTTAAGTTCACATCAATGGTCTAGTGTTGTAAATGTGAATGAATTTGAAGTTGTCAAACAACAACCAAATCCAATTTTCATATCAAAATATATAAGCAAAGTACATGTTTGCCTTTCTGCTCATGGACTCTGTGTTTAGTAGGCAGTAACTGAAAAAGGTTGGAATACAAGGGTAGGCCAGAGAACAAATTAGATGATGGCATGATGGATAGATGGCATAGGGATACTCAACTTCTTTAACAGGCAAAGCATTGAACATGGGAGATTTGAGACCAGGAGACAGACAAAGAGTCTAGGGGGAACTTGGATGTCTCCGTGGACCTTCAGGGTAAATGTGATGTTATTGGATGATAGTGACTCCACTAGTGAACGCAGGGCATCCAAACTCTGATGAGGTACAGATCTGATGAGGTACAGTTGAGAGAGAAAGCGGCACTGTGGGGGTAGGGTTAGCATGGGAGAGAGCGAAAGAGACAGAGAAAGGGAAAGAGCCAGGAGACAGCCGTTTAAAATTCAGTTTCCTGGGAGTGAAGAGGCTAATCCTGCCTCCGTAATTCCCTGCAGCAGAAGCAAACCCCCATCCATCCCTCCCTCCCTCCCCATCATCATCACTTCTCTTCTCTCTCGCTGACTCTACCCTATCTCTTTATTCCTCTGTCTCTAACATTCTCACTCGCTGTCTTTCGCACCGTCTCACTATTTCTCCGCTTAATCTCTCGCAGTCTCTCTCCCTCTCTTTCCCCCATCTCTCACTTTCTCCCTCTCTCTTTCTCTCTCTGAGTGACAGTACAATGCCCAGACCCTCACATGCTTATCTAACTCTAGCAGATGGTCGACTTGGATCAATGCACACATGCCACGATCAATGGCTGCGATAAAAAGCGGCGGGGATGGTACTTGTTCCCTCTCTCTTTCTCTCTCCCCATTTTCCCTCCCTTCATGCCCATCGTGCTGCCCGGCCCGATTGTCTCTCCCTTTACCACATCTGCATCTGGACCAGCACCCAGTGAGGGGAGGCCTGGGAGAACAGGGTGCTTCCATTCCTTAGGGGCTGCCTGCTGCTACTGCCTGCTGACTTTTGTCCTCTAGAATTTCTCTACGTCCCTTTTCTCTTGCCCTCTTCTTCGTCTTTCCTGTCGTCTTCTAGGTCCTGACTGAGCCCAATCTTCCATTCGCTATCAGAGTTGGACTCATCGTGAGATTGCTGTTCTACATCTTCGCTCCCATCTCTTGCACACCTGCCCACCTGCCATTGCAGCTGTATTTGTATATAACACAAGTTGCAGGCATCCATGACATGTTCTCAGAAGTGTGTCGTATATTCTAGGTGATCGTCGAGCTCCCCTACAAAACCCATTAACTTAACTTTACATACACTGCATGGCCCCGCCTTCTTTATCTCGTAAATCTGACCTGCTTCTCCACACATCCAGAACTTTACAGCTTTGAATGTTGATTGTAACATCATTGAACTACTAAACAATGTTAAGGCTTATATTTCAGTAGGTGTTTATAGAACAAGCTGTAAATCTTATATTAAAAGACACCATGAATTATTGACTGTTTCGTTTAATGCCTGCATCATCAACTACCCATCAATCCATGCCAACATTCGCATTTTGACTACCTAAGCAACGGAGCAACAGCCATTATTGAATGATGCTGAGACGTTTGTACCTACAACACATGGACAGCATAAAATGACAAACTATTCCTTCTAAAGTCAAAAAGTGACCTTGGTTGTACTTATTTATAGTCTCAAGGGGCTCACTCATTTGAGCACACTCCCAACTTCACAGTCACAAGATGCCTTTACTTGCAACTTTTAAAGCACACTGTTCAAAGTTTACCAGCATAAGCTGCCTCCTCTCCTCTTATGGAGATTTTTAATTGGGCATTGGTGATGTAATGTGCCTCATAATAAGCCCATTAAGCCGTCTTTTTTCTCTGCATAGATAGAGAGCGTTGTGGCAGTGTGGACACCTCTGCTATTTATACTGCTCAAATCCTCATGAATATTTACATCGAACAGTGATGGCAAAGAGAGTAGGCAGACACCCTGACAAATAGCTCTCATGGGGAGGATTTCACTCTTCCAGGAGACACACTTGCTCTGGAACTTATTTTCTATCAGGACTGCACCTCTCCACATGGTTCGGATACTTGCAGGAAAAGCAATTAATTCTTCCATTACACTTTACTAACTAGGATGGGAAAAGCAATGCATTAGTTAACTAATTTTCCCCTTGAGGGAATCTATCTGTATATGCATCTATCTCATATGTGGACCCGAGTGAGACTCAAATCACAATTTTGATGACTTGACTTGGTAAATATTAGAATACTTGAGACTTCACTTTGATTTTGTTGCAATTACTTATTACTTGGACTTGAGCTGATGACTCAAGACAAGTAATTTTTTCACAGAAAACACAAATCTTCGACCTCGATGCTCTTTTGATGGGCACATGCAACATTTTTCCCCCTTGGTAAAGCATCAAATGTGTGTGCAGGAAAAAAAAAAACTTTTGGTCTGTCATATTGAAATCTGTCTAGTGAGAAGATCCAGACTTTCAACCCTCTATCAAGAATTATTCAAAAATGAACTCAAACCTCATAAAAACTACATTTTCTAGCCTATCTATCTCTCATAAAAAAAAAATCTATATTACAGTGAGTGAGCGAGTGAATGAATGAGTGAATGAACTTTCTAGACACCCAAATAATTTTACATGTGTGGGAATTAACTCAGCATCAATGTATAACTACTAGGAGAAGTGAGGGCTGTCATGCCATTCACCAAAAGCCTTGTTAAGGCTGTGTAAACTTATTTAATATGGATTAGAAGTTGACGCAAACACAAATGCGGTCTGTGTGTGTGCTACAGCAGCAGGGCAGTCATGAGGCCTGGCCATGGTGTCTAATCCTTGTTTAGGGTGTAGTGAGGCACAGCAGATTAGGTAGCCTGCTCCTCTTGCCACCCACAGTTACAGGCA